>CM035417.1:133860848-133973348 GCA_020310875.1 Ceratopteris richardii | reverse complement strand
TTTATATAATTCCATTAATTCTTCGATCAGTTTGTTGACAAAGTGCGTTCCTCTATCACTCACTATCTCCAACGGGCATTCGAATCGAGTGATAATTTGTTCATACAAAAATTTAGCTACATCAATAGCTCGGTCAGTTTTCAGAGCTTTAGCCTCTACCCACTTGGTAACATAGTCAGTGCAGACCAAGATATACCTATTGGATCTACGTCTTGAGGGAGGATCAATAGGCCCCACAAAATCAATTACCCACTTTTCAAAAGGCTTAAGAGCCAGCACTGGCGTAAGAGGAGCAGCATGTGCTAACGTTGGTTTGCCCATTCTTTGGCATTTGTCGCATTTCTTGCAATATGTATGAGAGTCTTTGAACAACGTTGGCCACCAATACCCGGCCAATAAGATCTTTCTTGCCGTCAGCTCACTAGCAAAATGCCCACCGTAGGGTTCATCATGTAATGCTCTCAACACTAGGGTTGCTTCTTCTTCTTCAAGGCACCTCCGATAAATACTCTCATGGACAAAATATCGATAGAGCTGCCCACCAATGATGCTATGGTGCTTCGCCAGTGCTAACAGTTTTTGCTTCTCTCTCTTGCTTGCTCCTGGCGGATTTTTAGTGGTGCTCAAGAAATTCACCAAGTCGGCATACCAAGGTATTTTAGCATCAACCTGGAATAGATGCCCATCAGGAGCATCGTCGGGCACACCAGAGGTTGGCTCCTCATTAATAATCCGAGATAAATGGTCAGCCAATATGTGCGCTTTGCCTGGTTTGGTTACCACTGTGAACTGAAATTCTTGGAGGAGTAGCATCCACCTCATCAATCGCCTTGATAGCTCGGGTTTATTAATGATGTACTTAAGGGCTTCATGATCCACATAAAACGTGAAATGCTTTCCCATCAAGTAATGCCGATACTTGTTCACCGCAAAGATCATCGAGAGGCATTCCTTGTCTGTAGTCGTGTAGTTCCTCTCAGTGCTATTTAAGTTGCGACTTGCGTAAGAAATAGGGTGGTCCAACTTCTTTTCGTTGGCTTGGCATAGCACTGCTCCAACCGCAGTATGAGAAGCGTCGGTATGCACATGAAATTCTCTCGTCCAGTCAGGTGCTACTAAAATTGGCGCATTTATCAATTTCTTTTTTATCAATTCGAAAGCAACCTGATACTCTCCACTCCATTGGTATTGTTGGTCTTTCCTCAAAAGATTCGTCAGTGGTGCTGCTATTGATGCAAAATTTAATATAAATCGTCAGTAATAATTAGCATGCCCCAAGAATCCTCTGAGTTGCCGCAAGTTTTGCGGAGGTGGAAGCTGTCCAATTTTTTCCACTTTATCCTCGTCAACTGCGATCCCTTTTTTGGAAATAACATGTCCCAAAAGCAATCCTCTTCGTACTCCAAATGTACACTTTTCAGGATTTAATGCGATGCCTTTTTCAATGTTTCTTCTTAAAATAGCTTCGATCCTCTCCATCATGTTTTCATCATTGTCCCTGATTGCAAAATCATCGAGGAATATCTCCATCCAATCCTGCAAACAGTCTTGATATGCAGCTATCATTGCCCTCTTGAATGTGGCCGGTGCATTGCATAATCCAAATAGCATCACACGATATGCATACGTACCCCATTCAGTGGTGAAAGTAGTTTTTGATTGATCCTCTTCATTGATTTGAATCTGGTTGTACCCACTAAAACCATCCAAAAATGAGTACAATTTATGGCCAGCCACTCTGTCCAAGATTTGATCAGTGAATGGCAAAGGGAAGTGGTCCTTTTTTGTGCGCTCGTTCAACTTTCGATAATCTATGCAAATACGGATTTTCTTATTTTTCTTCGGAACCACTACAATTGGTGATACCCACTCGCTGGATGCGATGGGATATAGGAATCCTGCTTCCAATAATTTAGTCAATTCTAGCTTGATCAATTCCGAGTAGACTGGATTCGTCCGCCTGAGTCGTTGACATATTGGTCGGGTACCTTCTTCCAAGTCTATATAATGTTGGCAGATTCGGGGATCAATTCCTCTCAGATCACTGTATGACCATGCAAAGGCCTTGCTGAAATTTTTGAGTGCCAATTTAATACAATCTCGTACTTCATCTGGTAGCTCTGACCCCACACTCAAGAACTTTTCTTCCCTTTTTTCCAACTGAGCTTCTCGCGAATATTCCTTATTCCTTGATGACACTGTGATTGGAACGTGCTCTCCAATCACGCGTGCATGGTTGGCCAGTAAATCATTATTTTGTTCTTTTTCGCACCCAATTTCTTAAGTTCAGCTTTTGCAATGGCTTCCCGCACTTTAGTTTTACTTTTCGCTTCTCTGTCTGATTCTCCACTTCTCCTTAGAAGCTCTTCTTCTAGCATTCTAACCCTTTCTCTCAACTGTTGCACTTCCATTGTCGGAGCTAACTCCAGTTTCAACTCTTCTTTTGAAGTTCCCTTCTCCAGGGATTGAGTAGCTTTATTTTCCTTTGCGTCTATACTCAACATGTAGCACTCAAATTCACTTGTATGTGTCAACCATCCTAGCAACTCCTGGTCTGAGTCATCCTTGTAACATAGTGGATCTTTGTACTCGCCCACTTTTGCATGTTGGAGGTTGGACAATTGCAGGTTAAATCCATCTTGTGAAAGGTCCTTGGAAGTCTCCATGCGAAAGGCAAATTTTACCCGTGCCATTTCTTGTCTAACCTTTTCCTTTGCTTTTTGCTCCCTTTCCTCAGCTGTGGTCGATTTCTTGCCGGTCAAATTTGGAGACACTTGAAGTTGTATTCGATCACCCTTCGGTCCAATTGTGATAAATCCTGTGCGCCAATCGTGCACACATTCGGCTTGCACCAGCCATGGCCGTCCAAGTAAGATCGAGAAGGTAGCCTCTGAGGTCCTTGCTCTTACTATCAGATAATCAACTTTAAACTCTAGACCACCCACAACTGTGCTTACATTCTTTAAAAGACCCGCAGGCTTCACTTGTGTTTGATCTGCCATTCTCAAGGACATCGGCGTTTCTTCCATGTGGTTGAGGCCCAAAGCTTTCATCATGAACTCAGTCATAAGGTTGACTGCGGCTCCACTATCTAACTAAGCACCAGGGACTGCATACCCTTTAATCTCGACCGTCACAGCTGGAGCATTCGAATCAATTTGCATCGTAATGCTTTGAATGATCCCTTGGACATCTTTATCTTGTCTCTTTTTATCTCGAGCTTTCCTCGGCTTCTTAATATATTCGTTGTAGAATTGCTTCCTATAAGCAGGTGAACATTTTAGCAATGTGCCAATGTCTAGCGTGACTTCCGTGTCAACGAGCAACTTTACAATGTCCACTTCCTCCAAACTTTGTCTTTCCTTCCTACACTTCGGAGCCCTTAATCTTTCAGGGAATGGTGGTATGCTTGGCACAAACTCCTTGGTCACTGGTGGAAGAATCTTTATCTCTTCCCCATCCTCAAACTCTTGCTGCTCAGCCAATCCTCCAACTTGGTTTTCTACCTCTCCATGTTCAGCTATCTTGTCTTGGCTTGCTTTTCCATTTTCAACTTCTGGATTTTTCTTCAAATACTCTTGAGCTCTTAGCCTGATAAGCATCCACAAAGTGCATTGACGAGCTAGAGCCTTCTTGAGGGTTCGGTGTCTTGAACACTACTCTGATCGTAGGAACGTGCTCTTGAGCTCTCGATGTGGAATGCATCTGACTATCAACATAATTCGAGGACCCTACTGGTCCTTTTTCCTTGCCGGCGACGGCTCTTCGTTTTGGACAATCTTCATCAAAGTGGCCCTCTCCACTACAGTACCTACATAGTGGGGTATAATCAATTGGTTTCTTTTCGTTTGGACATCTAGATTGAGTATGGCGAAAGCCATGGCATCTCCAGCACTGGATTGGACCATGTCTTCTTTGATCACGTGCGGCTCCTCTTGAATAGTCTCCTCCTTGACCCTGAGCACCATATCCATAAGTAGGTCTGTTTTCCCAACGAGATGTAGGTGGGACACTTTGAGCGGGCAATCCCGTGTAAGGTCTTTCTCTTGTATCTCCCGATTTCATGGTCCTCTCTTCATAGGCTCTCTTGTTGTAACATCGGTCCTCTGTGTGATTTGTTCTTCCACAAAAAGTGCAACGCATTCTAGGTGGTGATCTATCTGTGAATACTCTCGAGATTGTAGGGCATTCTAAAGCCAAATGGTCATAACCATAACACTTTCCGCACCATGTGTTTGATCTAAACACTTGATTCGAGTTTGTAGTTACCTCTGGTTTTACTGTGTATGTTTCTTGGGTGATTGTGGCAGCTTTTATAGCTTGTCTGACCAACTCCAATATTCGTTCTTGAGTTAGCGCAGGCTTTACCTCGCTTGGCGTACTAGTGGCAGCTACAAAAGCTGGAGTCGTCAATGCGGGACTTCCTTGGCCAGGATCTTTTATTGGTATGTTACCTGGGCCTCCCATTGGCTCGTATAAGAGCTCCATCTTCCTCTGTTGGCATAATTGTACTTCCTCCGAAAGCCTTGCTTGTTCCTTAGCATCTATTAAGGTTGTAGGTCTTGTCAGGCTGATATGTTGTTGCGCCGTAGGATCTCTCAATCCCGCAATGAATCTTCTTTTCAATGTCTCATCGTTCGGGGCATTCCCACCCATCTTTCTTACCAATGTTTCCATTCTCTGAATGTAGTTATCGATGCTCTCATTGACTCCCTGTCGCAAGTAATACATCTGTTGTGCCAATCTATCTTGGAAGCCTTGTCGTCAAAACTTTGCCAAGAAGGCTTCCTTGAGCATTTGATAAGTTCCACGCTCTTGTGGTGTCAGATTCCCATACCAATTGGCTGCCTCATCACGGAGAATAGCCGGAAAAATTCTCAACCTTTGACCCTGGTCAACTACCTCATTGGCCTCCCAAGTAATCTCAAACAGTTGGATAAAACTATCTGGATCCTCGTCCCAAGCACCTGAGAACTTGGTGAAGTCCCCCAAGTGAACCGAAATCCGCTGAGCCATTTCGAACAGAGGTGTGATGTCAATATCACTTCGATCCCAGAAATTTAGCACACGCGGCCTCAGGATCCCTCCTTCAAACTTTCGTACTTGATTCGCGACTCTCCTACGGGAGTACACGTTTTTAGCAGATTTCTTTGAGCCAGTCGGGGTTGACCCAACTTGCGATTCCCACCTCTTCCTTTGTCTTTCAAGGGCTCTTCTCTGAGCGCATTCCTCTCTTTGCGTTTGTGTTGCTCCTAAGGATGAGCTCCCCTCACTCATGTACTAGATCTCGAGTCCGCAAGCTCGGCCAACATGTGGCGCTAGGCGAAGCTATGGCACTCTCTTATAGAGACGTGCCAAGCTTTTCCCGGCAGACGCACCAAAATGTTGGCACTCTTACTCCAAGGGGAAGATGCATACACACAATGATATTTTGCCCAACCCTTCTATTACTAGGTCACTTTTGGGAGTCCACAATTGCACGCAAATGAAACCTTGGAGAAGATGGAAACATACATACATGGATATGCATCCAACCCTAGTGATTCCGTCTAACAACCTCTCTCTCTCTCTCTTTCACTCCTACACATACATGTGCCCTCATACACTCTCACACACCCCTGTCAATCATTTGCTCTCTCTCTTTCACTCACTCCCGTAATCCTTTCACACACCCACATACCCCAAACATACACACACATGTTCACTTATACACTCACACATACATTCTCACACACTCGTACACATCCATGCCCACATTTACTGTCACCCTTCCTTTCTTTCTACCTTTACTCAAACACACACTCACATTCACATATGTACACATACACACAGTTCCCCTCTTTTATCCTTCTCTAGCTTTCTCTCTCTCAACCCCACTCTTGTACTCACGTCCTTGGATATGCACATTAGTCACCACACTTCTCATAGTTTCTCACATAGTGCACAAAGCAGCCATCTACACCATATGCACATCCGTAGTTAGCTACACATACGCATACATACACTCGAACACATGTATTGCTTCATTTATCTTCCCTCCATACATACTCAGGGCACAAAAGTACAACAGGCTACCGTTTTCTCTCAAAGGCTACCATTGCTTACTTGATGCAAATGTATACATGCTTACATACATATGAAACATCGTGCTTCCAAAATAGAGAGATTAACCTATGCGAAACCTTGTTAATCTGACCTACCCTTGAGAACGGAGGTTGACTGTATGTGATGCTGACTGCTACAGACCTCCTTTGGTAGAAAAACAACTTTTCTCTAATGATGCCTTTACTTTGCAATTTGGCTTCCCCTCATATCTGCGATCAAACCTGATTTGCACACAATTGATTTGACTTGCAGTAGTTTGAACCTTTCTCCACACCATATAGTCCAAATGATCAGACTCAGCGGCCTTGCCCTTGGCTTTAGTGCTGCTGCTATTCTTATCTCTTATGTGCAAATGCAGTCCAAGTGGTAGGAGACTTCTCTTCTATGAACTTTTCCCTTTGTCATAGAGTGACACACTGTATTGACTTTTGCTTTTTCCGGAATGGAAATGGGCTTCGAAGGAGGATTTGGTTTTCCAACTTGAGGCACGGAAAAGCAGCTATACCCAATTCCTATGACAGTCGTATCTCTTTCTCACCATCATAGGACAACAATTAAAGAAATAGAAACCTTTCAAAATATCTCGGGTTTGCTGGACTTGTCTTTTGAAACATTATCAGTAGGCAAGAGCACAACTTTTAAGAAATCCCTGTTCCCCACCACCTACTCCTCCTTGGGTGCACCTTTCAACAGTAGGTTTTGACGCATCCACTTTGTCCCAGATCGCCTTCACGATCCCTCTGGTTGCCAAGATCTTCTTATTTTCTAAGGAAGGTCTGTTGTTTTCTGGTGGGGGTGCAGTCCTCTTCCTCTTCAACTCCTTGATCATTTACCCCAAGATCTCCTTCGCATTTTTGTTAGCCTACACCTCTGTATTGACGAAAGAATTTATCTCATACTCTCTGCACTTCGTGAGAAAGCGCCTCTGTAGTTGGCATATCAATCTAATTGTTGGAGCTCACCCATATTCCATGGGACAACATGCTAACCGTAAGGCTACTGTGGCCATGGTTCCAATATTGCATGACTGGAGCTATTTGGGGCGTCATCAGAGGAAGCACTCAGATGCACGCAAGCTCAGAGCATTGCCTTCCTTGGGTCATAGTCATTATGTCAAGACCATCGTGCTCATATGAGCGGCTAGCATGAATGTTCAAGACATCACAAAGGCTGAAATATGCAGACAAATTTTCGTGCATATAACAATGCGGTTGTCTTACTCCTTGAACGACATTACACATCAATGTTGTATCCCTCACAAATGTAATCTGTAATAGGCATCCTAAACTCATTAGCACATCAAACTGCAGTTCAAACGAAAAACAGGGTAGATCCTGATATTCCTCTTAGTATTAGAAGCCGACCATCAATGTATGTCCCACAAACAATATTAGAAACATCGAAGGATTCATGTGGAACCTGCACCCGAACCTCCCTCTCGCGAAATGCTCTCTTGTTCTCCCTCAAACATGGAAAAACAGCAGCGGCCAAAAACGACCCCCCCCCCTTTTTACTCACTGCTCTCTTCATCTTTATCTTCATATCTCTATTAGCAGTGCTCCAAATTGCTGACTACCATTTCTTCCTTTTATCACACACATTCCCTAAATTTCGTATATATACAGGGAAATAGAAGCTTGATTATTAACCATGTGAGGCGTTGAATCCAAAACCATTTCGAGACTGTTTCTCAACATATAACAAACTGACATACAAAACCTTCGCACATCAGCTCATATCTTTAGTTTGTAGTAGAACTAACTTGTAATTTTAAATGCAAATGTCCAGCGTCCTCATCAGAATAACCGCTTCTGTTCCCGTGTAATCTTGCCTGCGGAAGGCTTCCAAACTGATCCATGATTTGTTCAATCAAGTTTCCATCTGAACCAATGAATACTCTCCTCCAAAATAGTTTTCCTTCGCCAGCTGAAAACTCCCAAATTTTCTCACGTGCCCTTGGTACAATATTTGCTGTGGCGCTTCTTTGATGAATATCAGGGAACCGGAAGTCCAGTGCAAAACAAAATCTTCTGAGACTTTATGCCTCAACTGCCACGAACGATGGTCCCCTTCTCCAACCCAAAAGAATCACTACAATGGAGCGCCCAACTGGAACGCCTTCTCCCTCTGTTGTTCTCTTCCTCCAGCCATATGCCAAAGAGCTCCTTGACTCTGCAACCACCAGCCCCTCCCTTCTCAAACACCTCCGACAGCAGCGCACATCTCCTGATTGCCTCCTCTGAAAACGCTACCCCCCTTTGACCTCCACGAGAGCTAGCTAAGAGAGAGAGAGCCAAAAATGACAGCTCGCCCCCCTTATCTCCCTCGGCGTCCCTCTTCCAAAATTTTTTGATAAGCCAATCGACTCCCCCAAAATCGTCGCTACCTCTCGTTTTTTGATAAGACAAAGTGGGGAGAGATAGAGAGTTCTGACAAAAAAACTTCCCCCCTTGAATTGCACGAAAAATAGCCGTGGTCCATTTATCACTGTTGATATCCCAACTGCAGCACATAATACCACATAGAAAGTCTTTCGCACTGCCCGAAATGGAGCTTGCACCTCTCCAATAAGCTTCAAATCTCTTCTAAAACCTTAACCTACAGTTTCTCTTCCTTTTCCTGTTGCTCTTCTTTTCTTGTATCCCAAATGAACAATGCCACAAAGATAACAATCCCAGCAAGATTTATCCCTAAATTCTTTGCAACCTCCAATACATCAGGGGCATTTTCCCTTATAACTTTAGACTTTTCCCTAACTATCACCCAACCACTAGGCCTCAATAGGCGGTCCACCTCTGTGATAACAGCTTTGATGTTGCATCTCTTCAACAAATGATCAGCATGAAGAAGGTCATAGGTTCTTGGATATGAGCTGAATGACTCACACCAATCATGATAGATTCCAAATAGACCACGATGAAATATAACAGGAAGTGTATCTGGTGCATCTGATGGTACCACATTCATTACCCACACCGAAAGGGATGAAAGAACTGCTGCAAACCCTCCATATACTGCCCTCATGTCCATCACATTCCTAATGTGCTTCCAATCAACACCAAGTCCTTCCAAGTAGGACTTCTCTACTGCCTTCTTCCACTTTTATGAATCGGCCATGAAATCATCAGCAGCTGTCTTGCCCTTTGAAATTATTCAACCATGTTGGAGCTTCAAGCAGCATTAACTGAATCATCATCTTCAAACATGGAAGGAAAATTCCTGTTTCGATTTTCGTAGCAGTCATTGGATGTGGGCTTTCGGAAAATGGCAGCTCCAATGCTTGTGGACTCATCAACAAACTTTGCCACAAGCTTCCAACAGATCGAACGGGTCAATTTCTCTATTTCTTTCCAGATTTCAACGTCCTCATCATCTGTCCAATACACCGGTGTAGCAGGCCACACAAAATATCCCCCAGGCCTCATGTCCGTAGGAGGGGTTCTACAAACTCCAAATACTTCTCATGAATCATCAAATCCACTCTTCAAGTACCTGAAATCAACGTATTTTCCTGCCAAATAGACCCACATTAGTGCATAAAAACCAACCATTTTGTGAGCTAACAGGCATATATACAAGCCGGGCAAAAAAAACCTCCTAAAGAGCGAAAAAAGTTCCTCGGCGGTCCCAAAGTGTTCACACACATCACTACCTAAATATATCAACAGCTATTATGTAAAAGGGTATAATTAATTAATAGGACATGCTCTTATCATGGGCTTAACATCCCTAGATGGTCATCTCAACTTTCTAGTGAATAGCAATAACAATCTTTGAGATAGGAAATGAACCCTAAATCATTGTCAATAAGACCAAATCATGAAAGCCTTAATGAATATAACTTAGAAAATAATATATTTACAATGAATCCTTATTCTTGATCATTAGATTTCTAAGCAGCTAGAGCTAAGCTTTTCAAGTCTACTAACTTTGGGGAAGATGGCACACAAAGAGGGAGTGAGCAAGGAATATATTCAAATTGATTATATTATCATCTCTCTCTTAGTCAAAATCTATAGAGTGTTTATATACACTTTTTGATGTCTCCTCCTAGTACTCCACGACTTTTCCCAAACAAAATTAGCTCACATGCCTCATGAGAACGAGTAAGCTGTGACATTCTCTCTTTTCCTATAGTCTAGGAAGTGAGGTATCAAATTCAAATTGATCCAAATGTTGGTGAGAGAATTCAATTACTTGGCTTCTAGTTTTAAGGCTTCAATTACATGTCATAACAATGTGTTAATTCTATGGTACATAAAAAAAAATTCAAGTATGTGTCGCATATATAGGGTGTCTATGTGAAACCATATAGTTTCCCACATGAGCAAAGCTCGTTTCACTACATAAACGTGATTTTTCCTGAGTGCGTTCTTCATCTTCAAACATGTTGAGAGATTATTTGCTCTAACAAATCCCCCTCAAGCTGAACATGCTTGAGTCTTCAACCTATAATGACATGTATACCTTCAATTGTTGTGAATTTACAAAGCTTTACTCCATTTAGACCTTCGATCATCATATTTGTGACTTGTTTATATGTTTATCTCTGTTGATAAGACTTTCTATCTAACAAAGTGGTAATGAGCCTCTATATGCTTTGTTCCTTCATGGTATGTAGGGCTAGCTACAAGATGCTTTGAACTCAAGCTATCTCAAAAAATGTAAGCCTTTGAGATCATAAGTCCTAAATTTGCATAAAACTCATTTAATCATATAGCTTATTCTGTGGTTGTTATCAAGCCTCTATGTTTAGCTTTATTTGAGGAGGGTGGTATTCTAGGTTGTTTCTTAGAAATCCAAGAAAGGATTTCTGATCGTGCAAACTCTAGAAATCCTAATGTACTTCTCATATGATCGTTGGATCATGCTCAATATGCATCAGAATATAATTTGACGTACAATTGGATGTGTAAAAATATAATAGTGGGAGTAATCTAGATCAGAATATAAATTGAAATACAATTAAATGTATAAGAACATAATTCAATTCAATATATAGCTTTAGTGGTATTGTGTTTAAGGTATTGAGTAATCTTTTAGTTGCATCCATGTGTAGTTTTTATTGAGAGTGTATAAAATGACTAAGTACTCCAACACTATACGATACATCTACCTTGGTATGTGTAGCATACATTAGAATACCTACAACGATTTGATATTACTTCACATCTTCTACATGTTCTCCTTCATATGCGCTGTGTATGGCTCATCTGGATAGGTGTTCCTATAGATTTGACATTATCCATTTTCAAATTCAAAAGTAGATTATGAATATACCTTCTTTGATTCAAGTACATCCTTTGATCTAAATAGATAACCTTCATGCCTAAGAAGAATGTGAGTTTTCCAAGATCACTAATCTTGAACTCCTCTTGCATATGATTTTTTATTCTTTCTATCCCAATCATATCATCACATGTCATAATAATATCATCTACATAGACACATAACTATATAACTTTATCATGAATCATTTTGATGAATAATGATGGATTTTGAATACTTGTTTTGAATCCTTGATCCTGTAAATAGGTTACCAACGTGCACTTCTAAGCCCTAGGGGTTTTTTTTAGGATATATAGTTCTTTCTTAAGCTTGCAAACATAATTAGGATAGGTAGGAGTTTCACTACTAAGGTGTTATGATAGATGTACCTCCTCATTGATCCAACCATTGACGAAATCACATCAAGTTGACGTAAATCTCAATTCTTTGTAGCTAGAACACTAAGAAAGTTTTTAGGGGTGTCCATCTTGGCCATAGGTGAGAGGGTTTCTTCATATTCTATTCCTTGTGTTTGAGCACATCCCTCAACAAGCAATCTTGCTTTATATCTACAAAAGAGCCATCGGAATTCATTTTCATCATGTACTTCCTATCAACATATTATTGCATTTGTCTTGGTTTGCATAAGAACCAACTACCATGTGTCCATATCTTTTTTGATCTTCTATTTCCTTTTTCATTGATTTGTCCCAATTAGGATTACCTTTGGCTTATTCATAAGTAGAGGGTTCTTCTAAAATTGAATCTTTGGCCAAATCGATGGTTTTTTAGAAACAAATGATGTATCATAGTCATACCTTTCAAGTTCTCTCCTATCCCTTGTTGATCTTCTGGGAGCATATTTGGAGCATTCTCCACATTCTTGTATTTTGGCCTTCCATCTTGATTTCCAAAGTCTGTAATCTCTCTCTTTCTCATATTGTTCTTCTTTTAAATCACTTTTAGAGTGATGGTGTTGTGCATCATGCTTATTTTGCAATGGAAGAAAACGTGTATCAAGGTCCTAACATAGATTAACCTTTTGCTTATTGTCTTCATACCATGACCTATGTTTCTCAAATACAACATCCCTCCTTGCTGTGAATTGCTTTGTAGTTGGATTGTACAATCTCTTGCCCATTTGTGTTGATTCATATTCATCGAGCACACCTTTGGTTTCTATTTAATAAAATTTCTCTTTGATTTTAGCCTTAGGTTTTTGAAATTTTAAGCTTCATATGGATTCATACAATGATTTAGGTGTGAGCTTTGTGAAACAATATACTGTAGTAGATATTGCTTTAGCTAGTAGGTAGTGTGGTAGCTTCTTTTCATCAAGCTTAGTCCTAGATGTACCAAGTAGGGTTTTGTTCCTCCTTTCACATGAGGTGAGTACTTTAGCCTTTGTGTTGCAATTATCCATCAAAATCGTTGGAGAAATCCCCCCCCTCCCCCCCTCCCCCCCCCCCCCCCCGCCCATGAGATCTAAGCTTCTTCAATGACATGCCTGTATACATATCCTAGGTATCTCTTGGAATCAAAGACCACTTTTTTTTGTCAAAGTACAAGATTGTCCATTCACTATGATCATAGAAAAGAGATCCATAATACCTTCAGCCTGGTAATGGAGGTTCTTGACTTGGACCGCACACATACGTGTGTAATGAGTCATAGGGATTGTTGTGGATATAGCCTTTGATATCGTAAGGTTGTCTTTGTGACTTCCCAATGTAACACACATCAGATCAATTGATTATGTATTGATTTGAAATATTTGGTAGCCCTATAAAACTTTGATCCCTCCATATATCCTTTTATGTTATTTCATTAAAATGAGCGAGCCTCTTATGCCACACTTCTAGATCATCTAGGATTTGTGACCCAAAGTTGTATATATCTACATTTCTGGTCTCTGCCACTTATGATGAAAAGATCCTAACATGTTTTTCACCTCGAGCTATATTTTTGAAGCCTTTGCATGGATCCTCCACAAATTCTCCATCATTGAACCTAACGTGCAAGTCCTTTTTTACAATCTAGTATGTACTTAGTATGTTTTTGATAATAATGCAACATAGAGAACCTAATGCAAACTGATGATTCTATCATTGGAAGCTTTAACATTTTCAATCCTTTTCATTATCTATTTTTTATCATCTCCTATTTGTACCCATGTTTATGCTTAGGTTTATCCAAGTCTGAAAGAAAAGTAGCATTGTGTGCAACATGGTTTGAACAACCAAAATCTATATAGAAAGAATGATCATCCTCTTTACCTTCTTTATGAATCAAATTCATTAGAAGTGATAAATCCTTTGTTTTAATATAGAGAAATTTCGGCCTTAGCTTACTCTCCTAGACTTGTATTAAAGAAAAAGAAAGGAAATGTACAAGTGAAGGGGACTTGTGCCCACGGGACCCCCCAAGTTCTATAGAGGTGAGGTAAATCTAAGAGAGTCTAGATGGCATTACAAAGAAGATTAATCACCCTCTCATCACCCTCATGCAGGGTCCACTTGGGTCTAAGCTTGTTGTTGATCACAAGGAGCACTTTATGAAGCATGAAAGGGGGGGATTTCTTATAGTTGGTGATTCATATGAAGTAATGAATCTTCATATGATTGATCCTCTTAGTAGCTATTGTTATCCATTCCACTCTTTTTTTGTTATGCTTTTTGTAGTTTTCTCCACATCTCCCTCTTATATTTCCAAATCCACTTATTCCTCCTCCCTTTTGTATTCTTCCATTCAACCAACAATTTTACTGCTATGGTTTGACTCGTTACACATGGCACAAGGCTGACCCTTTATGTTGTTGTTGGAATCTTGGTTGAAGAGTTGGCGAAGGATTATTGAATTCAAGTGTCTGCACATCCATGATGAGATAATATGTAGTTGTGATTGATTTCCACTGTCCATCATTCTTGATACCATTTAGGATCTTCCTCATTGCAATTTTCACATATTTTATTTTAAATCACGAAGCCACATGAAAAGCATTTAAGCAGTAGTGATTCGAGATGATGCCTTCTTGGTCATTGTGTAAGGTGTTCATATCATCAGTGAACATTTTCATGGGAATGTGTTCTTCTTTGTGTGGGAACACAAGTCAAAAAATCTAATCGAGCTTGCCAAAGTAGTTGATCAAGCAACTAATGCCATCAAGGGCGATGAAAAAAAAGCAAAGGAGGCAAGGGAAAAACCTACCTACTAGTGCATTCCAATCTAATAGATTGGGAGAGATGGCCATTAATATCAATATGAGGCATGAAATTGCTTTAAAGTATCAAGGTCATCCGTTTAAAGATTGAAATGCATCATAAATCTCTCACAAATTGAAGAATAAAGTCCCCCATTGATTCTATTGTATGCTTTGTGAAATTGGATTTTACGAAAGGGAATGTCCTGATGGGAGTTCTTTGCATGGTCAAGTCCTTCCCAAACATTGACGATAACCTCAAGGATGGACCTCCCTTTAATGAACCCTTTTCACTCAACATTGATCCAAGAGCCAAGATGGAATTGAGAGTAGTGTTTGAATCCATAAAGGCATTTAGAATATACACTTCAACCATAATTTCATTGCTTATTCTACTCATTTTCGGTAGTATAATAAGATTCAAAGTTATCTCTTAGCTTTTCGACATTAGATTAGAAAATAATGTTATCCCAAAACGTGTGTCATCCTTTCAACCCTAATGGAGCATTGTAACGAAAGATCATCCTTGAGATAATGACTAGAAGGAAAATAAGAGTTCTCCTTATAGTCATGTTGACATTCTGTGTCTTCAAAACTTCATAGTTTCAGTGGATCACAATAGAGAAAGCTTTTGTTTCCAAAAATCTATGATGTCTATAGACCCTAGAAATTTTCATGGTCAACGGTTATACACATCTATCTTTGAACAATAAATTTTCCACTTTTTTAGGGTCAAGGATTATTGATTATGGAACTCACTTGTACCTTGGAGGCAATAGTTGATTCGATAAGCTTTCTTTATCTAAGGAATCGCTTAATGTGATGATTGGGAGGATTCCAAATGGATAGAAAATATAGAAGGATCAGAATGTTAATAAAAAAAAATTAATTTGAAGATTAATTTGAATAGCATGTGTTATAAAGACTAAACTCTGTTCCTTTTCAAATTTGATCTCGACTCTTGTAAGTATGCCACCTGACATAAAGTCCTAATATCAAAAGTTCTTACACAACCTTGATGTTTTCTTCAAGGTTTTTGTATCGAGGATCAACCACTCAAACAATCAAAGCTGATCCCTTCTTGATCCACACCCAACCCTTTTTGAGGGACCAAGGATGTGAAGAGCTCCATATTGGCTATGTGTTTTGCCTCTTGCACTTATCGATGGATGTTAAGGTGTTTTGATGAGTTAGCAATGGGATTGGGTGCTTGCTAAGCTTGATAGAAGCTTCAGTAATTGAATGGTATCCAAATTAGTTAGGGTCGGCATGCAATTGTCTTCAACATGTTCCTTATCTATTATATAATCCATTGATTTTATTGTTAGAGATTTTGCAAAATGAAGTTGTTCAAGCTTGAAAGTATCTATAGAAATTTCCTTTGGACCTGGAATCCTAAAAGAGGGGTTCCAAAGATCAAATGGAATATTGAAGCTAGCCTAAAGGACAAAGGAGGTTAGCGTACTTTGGACATGGAAGCCTTGACCACTAAGATGATGCTGAATTGGATGATTAAAGCTTGAAGTAATGGTGAATCGTTTTGTCACAAGCTTATTGTCAAGAATAATGACACTCGTTCTTTAGTTGGGGTACCTAGATGGAAAGAGCTTGATCAAATGAATCTCTTGTTCTCTTCATTCTCCATTCTTTCGAGCGGCTTCGGTTCTTGTGTACTCTAAGTGGAAGAGGTGGAACAAGATGAAAACCTTTTGCACCATCAATAATTATTGGAAGTGCCGAATACAATGGGACAACACGATTTTGTTTGGTTACTAATTGAACGTATCATGAGCACATATTTTGAGCACCTCTAAAGAGCTATAGGGGTCTCAAACAAAGGTTTTTGTATGTGAAAGCACCTTAGAAACCATAATAGAAAGATAGTATCAGATTACAAGACATAACCTGAATTGTAGAGTTGATTTTGAACACTAGTGCTTTTTAAGGAATATGATCAATGCTACAAAGCACTTGAAGAATCAACTCATGATTGGTAAAAAAACACGTTATAGAAGGACTTTGACGTAAAAATGGTAAAATAAAATGGAGGTTACCCCAAGATTGATAAGGAATATTTATTTTCATCACTGACTTAGAAAGGAGTGGTGTCAAAACTTGCCCTAAATTAGATGGGAATTAAGTTCAGAGACTTTTGGCATCCACTTATCAAGAACAAGAAAGTGGTCCTTACATGGCACATTCTCAATAGCTTCGTTTGGGCCAATGTTAAAGCAAAGAAAATTTCTAGTGCTTCCAAGTGGTGCAAGCGATTCTTCCGAGGAAAGGAAGACTTGGACGATCTCTTTCTATGATGTCCTAAGAGCATGCTGAATTCGTAGGGCCTTGGAAAGATCCTATTCGTGGCTCATAAGTTAGTTAGAATCAAGATCTACTTGGTGAGGTGATTGGCTGCTTGTCTAGATTGTGGAATGCCATTAAAAACAAAAGAGTCTGCTTGTCTACATTGTGGAATGCCATTAAAAACAAAAGAGTCTGGAAGACTGAGAAGGAAACAGGTGCAGTCGACTTAAACAAGCCTTCGAAAGAGCAATCTATTCAGAAATCGTTTGTATGTTTAAGTAGAAAAATTAGTGATTGTGAGAAATAACCCCCTTTTAGACACAAGACGGTGCCCATTCTGGAAAAAAAACAACATGAAAAACAAGTGGATCTCCTACAAGGAGATATAAACTTCTTTGTTATTCTGTCTAGCTTTGTTGTATTTTCGTTTTTTGATATAATTTAAAGCGTGCTTTACAAAAAAGATGGATAGTCTTATTATTTGAACCGCTGAAGGAAATCGACGTTTAAATTAGTTTTTGTGTGAAATCGTCTTAGACGAGTTTTCATACAAAGGAACTAGTGTGCCCTTTATATATATATATATATATATATATATATATATATATATATATATATATATATATATATATATATGTATATATATATATATATATATATGTGTGTATATATATATATATATATATATATATATATGTGTGTATATATATATATATATATATATATATATATATATATATATATATATATATATATATATATATATATATATATATATATATATATATGTGTGTGTGTGTGTGTGTGTGTATAGAAACGTGTAGATGAGGTCCTGGAAAATACATAGTTAAACTACTTCTTTCGGTTAAAAGGAATTAAAGAGGGCCAAAATTCTCGAAGTTCTATCATGGACTCATCATCAATGTCATCCACGGTATATCAATGTCATCGACGATACATGACTAGATAAGAAAAGTTACAACAATATATCCATTTTCAGATTGATAATTCCGGGTCAGATAATGGAAATATGTTCCCTTGTGCGTTGAATGCAACCACTCATTTGAGAACACCAAACCGAACATGAGTAGAAATTAGATATTGTAACCACTCATTTTAACTAGCCATGAGCATATCCAATGGCGAAAAAGCGTCCTCCCTTGTTTACATTTCTACTTTTCTTGAATCCAATCCAAGGTGCACTGTATCTTCTATCTTTGCGTTAGTTTATCTCCAATCTTTGCCACAGCCACCACTCTGTAATTGTGTTCGCATTTTCAATTGGTATCAAGACATTGCATTTTCAAGCACTTTCTTCATCAAAGCTCGGTTCTTATGGGCTCTATGCATTGAGCGCAGTAGCATAGGATGCAGGTAGATGTGCATGAGCACAATGATTACCTATACAAATTCTCTCCGTTCTTCAGGTAGCTGTTAAGAGCAAATGACGTGCGCAAAACTAAGGATCGCACTTTTCACGAATCGGGAACCTTCGAGCTCGAACTCTTGAAAAATCGAAGATCTTTCATTTTCAGTACGTTTCTTCCATGATGGAGGTTCCTAAAGAGCCAATACGGTGTGTTGAGTGACATGGTCATAGCATTTAAGTTTCTGTATTGCCTGCTCAAGCAAAAATATTCTTTTTTTCTAGAAGTCTGCTTGTTTCGATTTTGATTTTGAAGATGATGATCTGCACATTTCCTGTGCATTAGAGCCCTTCCATCTTTCACCCAGGCCTTTTTGTGTATTCAGCCCTCTCACCTGACTGTTTCAGGACTTCAGAAATCCATTGGATTCTAGAATGGTCTTCTACCAGATACTATTCCTATTGTATGCATTATGTATACCCACTTTGTGCGTCAATGCAAGTGCCATTGAGGCCTATCAAAGTATATGTTGATGCATAGAGCCTCCAAATATATTTTTATACATATCATGAGGTGATTCACCAAGCTATCGGGTCTGTCCTGCTTTAGGCGTACAATAAGATTGGAGCAGTCAATAAACCCGAGGGTCTTGTTGAAGACTTAGATTCTTCCTTTTTTTTTATGGTGGTTACTATACCAAGACTACGACGATATTACTAACTGGAGTAAGGATCCGTGGAGGATCTCGTAAACAAAATGAATTTTCTATTGCTATACAAAAAAAAGAAAAAAATACGGCCACGATATCTCTTGAAGAATCTATAAATTATGTGTGATGCATTAATGAATTTATTTTCTTGAAGATGCTTCATAATTAACTCTTTATAGCATCAATGGTTTGACAGTTCCGTAATAAGTCTTAATGGTATAGACTGAGACTAGCAATTTTCCTTACTATCTAAAACAAGTTGTTAGGGACTAGAAATTCCCAAAGCCCATTAAATCCTATCGTACCACCTTCCCACATAGAAAATCTTGTTTTATACGAACCAAACGACATATGTAATTCAAGCTTTGAAGTACAAACCAATAAAGCAATGGCCAACGATAATATGCAATAGCCAATGGAAACCTCAACAAGAGAGCCAACCTACAAAATCTATTAAAAAATGTGGATGTGAAGGCAAACGCAAACGTCAAAAGAAAGTAGTGTAGAGCAGCAGGTCGAAAGTATTTATAGCCTACGGATAAGATCAAACTTTAACTCCTTTCAAAAACGAGCATGACCTTATACAATGCCGAAAGGCGTTCTTCTTTGTATATATAGTTTCATAGTTGCACATGCGTTTATCTCGCGTGTTCTCCACAGCCCCGTATCTTCAGCATAGAACTTATTGTATAACTGCCTTTGCATTTTCAGATGTACCACGTGCGATATGCAACCATCATTTTGCTCAAGCTCCAATTGCCTTTTTTTTTTTTTCGTGACGAAATGGCACTATTACTGTCAAGATACATACTTCCGCGACTTAAGGAACTTTTCAACAATACGGTCCTCTAATCATGGCTGGAGTGACTATCGTATTTAAGTGCAGCGCTCTCATACTATTTCATCGTCCTTCCTTTTATCTCAACTCTTTGGATGTTGGCTTGAACATGCTCAGGATAAATTGAACTATTTCGTTAGACAACTTACATGCTTTCGAACGAGAGCAAATAGTGATAAGTTCGTAAGTAATAAGCTTTTATATGTTATTATTATGGAGATTCACCTTACCCGTTTCTCATCAAGATGGACCCAAACCTGCCTCTGTGATCAACAGGAAAAAAATAAGCCATGTATATCTCAGAGGTGTAGCTGAATTTTATATTTCCCAGGTAGTTTCTATAGACCTACAGTTATGGAGAATATCAAATTTGTAGACAAAGTGAAACCAGACATGTTTGGGAATACTGTATAACAGGTTCCCCTTATGGCTCATTAAATCATTCAACTTTTCAACCCTGTCGAAGTCTCCTAATTAAAGAATGGATCAGAGCGAATTGAAGATGTCTTCTTTCATTCCAATCATTCATTCTTGCAATTAGAGGAATATACAATAACAGAATGATAACCATGGCTAAGGAGAATGATAACAATGAAGGAACTCCACATCAAAGTTACGCCAGTAGCAATAGTTTTACCCACATGCTGATTGGTATAGTACAAAGTGTACTAGATTTTCCTTTTATTTTCGTACCACCCGCATTAAGCTCCTAAAATCACAAATCACCTGGACTGGAAGTTCAGTCAACGACTCCTTAATAGCCATTTTTCGATCATCATACTTCATTAGGAAATAGTTTCACAGAGCGCGCAGAATTTGTTTTAGGTTCTAAGGATTTCTTTGAGTTCTTTCTAGAGTATTCATCAAATCCAAGCTCTTATGACTTCTCTGATTTTTTCCCGTTTCTTGGATATTGCTGCTAGTATTGTTGGATGGAGGGAGATCCGAAAAACATATACATGATGACAGTTGCTCCGTTTTGCAGCCGAGAAGACCGTTTTGCACACTACAAGATTGAAAAATCTAGAGCGGACTAACGTGCAATAAGTCAATAATTATCTGGGCGACGCGTTGTAGCCGTGTTGTGCGTGTGTGTGTGTGTGTGTGTGTGAGAGAGAGAGAGAGAGAGAGAGAGAGAGAGAGAGAGAGAGAGAGAGAGAGAGGTCCACGCCAGAAACGAGACGCAATGTTTGGGTGACTGTGCGTAAGGAGAGGAATGAGGATCATACCATTTCTATTCTTACGGACAGAGAATAATTATTCAAGTATACTGTTGACTAAAATGCTATCAAAGAATTTTGAAATGATGGTTTAAAATCCCATACGCGTTCCGAAAACTCGCACAAAACGTCTTCTAATGCTTTCGTCTTGAAATGAAAATTATTCGCTACAGAACAACATGAAATGGACATTCTGCAACCTAAGCACGTCACTGCGAAATAGCATAGCCAAGCTCTTCCCTTAATATTTTTTCTTTGAACAGTCTTTAGAGTTTTAATCTTTTTTTATCGCGTATACAATGTACTACTTCAAATAACATGAAAGAGAGTCGCTTTGCACAGATGCATTGTGCGTACAGTTATCCCCTCCATGGGCTGTTCATCCTCAAGGTCCTCTACAATTTCCAATAGGGAGCCTACAAATTCAACGATCTCCAAGACATGCTCACTACATGCGCTATGAGATAACAAACTTTTTAGTCTTCCTCTACATTTCTGCGGATGTTGTTCTCCTTCTTGTGCTCAAGACGCCAAATCAATTACAACTAGGCACACATCAGTCTAAACCCCCTTGTGGCAAATCTCTAGTTCCAGATGTAATCAATGCAGTCTGTGGATCACTACTTCAAGATTTGAGCACCAAGAAAAGTCCCATGCTCATAACGGATGCACACGTGATGTACAAGGCTACTACAATCTTTATGGTGGTCCAATATTTGATGCTCCAGCACCTTCTCTTAGACATTTGTGTACCTTTTGATACGGGCATATTACAGACATGCTAATGCTGCATTTCCTCCCTTGAGGGGGAGTGAAGGTCAACTCAACAAGGTTCAAAAATGTAGTCACACTTATATGAAGCTGAAGGAGATATAGTCCATTCTCGAGACATGATCCAACACAAAGTTCAAAATTTTTACCAATATCCTAATCACACTACCAGCTTAGATTTTACCATTATGCATTTAATGCTTGTATTGCATTTGCATTGTATTGCATTTGCATATAGCTTAGATTCTATCCACCAATATCAATAAATCCTACATCTTCCTTGTGTGGTCATATGCATTAAGGGGGAGTGTTGGAATGTGGTAATAAATATGACCGCCACTTATGTATGAACATGCCGACGCATGAACCGGTGCCCGTGAACATCTATATGTACCCCATTTCATATGAATGGATAAATCTCGTTATGTAAATGTCTCTGTGTGTGTGCGATGTCTGTGGGTTGCTATACTTCCACAAGCATAAATAGCACTAATCCGCCGTATAGCTACATCGTCCTTTTTAGATAAGAAACTAAACTTTGATTGTAATAATAGAAAAGAAAGCATAGCAACTCATACGCGCAAATCACGTTCATCTTCTTTGATAGAACATACTGGGCAAAGAGATAACAGTTATCGGCCATGCTAAAAAGAACATACATAGTCTTACGTGACATCCAAAACTTTACGTTAATTCCTTTGAGTGGAGTAGCCGTGGCCGTGTCTATCCACGGTTCTGATTGTAATCATGCTCACTTCAAAGACACTAAAACCGGCTTGAATCTACATACTTCGTGTGTCCTTTTCATTTTTAAAGTTTCATAGGACGTTTTCTTCATCTAAAAATTGACACACATGTTCCTCTTGACCAAATTGATGTAATCCAAAAATTCAATCTATCTAGCAAAAAAAATAATAGCTCATGTATGGATGTTGGTGGCTACACCGATATATTGATCATTTTAGCCTTTATTGCTAATTATATGAAAGAATGTTTCTTGAATTTTTCTACAAGGCCTCTCTATCGAGGATCGGCCACTCAAGAATTCAAAATGATCCCTCTTTTTGATCCACACCCAACTTTTTTTTACCGACCAAGGATGTAAAGATCCATGGGCGGCGTTAAGGTGCTTTGATGAGTCAGCAATGGGACTAGCTACTTTCTAAGCATGACAAGAAGCTTCAGTAACTGAACGGTATGGAAATTGGTGTGGCCCGGCATGCAAATGTGGTCAACATGCTCCTTATCTATTATTTAAATCACTAAGTGTATTGTTAGAGGCTGTGCAAAAAGAAATCATTCAAGTTGAAAACTATCTATAGAAACTTCCTTTGGACCTAGAATCCCAATAGAAGGGTTCCAAAGATCAAACGGAACATTCGGGCCATCCTAAAGGACGAAGGAGGGCAAGCTGACGCTGAATTGGATGATTAAAGTTTGAAGAAATAGTTCATCTTCTTGTGACAAGCTTATTTTCAAGAATAGTGAATCCCTTTCTTTAATTGGGGTATCGAGGTGGAAAGATCTTCCTAATACAATCAATAATATGAGAAGTGCTGAATACAATCATGCCACACAATGTTTTTTGCTTCCTAATTCGGAACAGGATAGCTAAGTTCTTCTCTTAATCGTTTTTCTTTGAACAGTCCTTAAATATCACGTATAAAACATACTACAAATAGCATGAGAGAGAGTCGTTTTACATTGAGCTAAGATATTCTCCATCAATTGGTGGTGTGTATTACAATGACAAATTGATAGTACATGAATTCCGTAAAAAGAAGTTGGCGCTCATCACATCATTGTACTCATACTTAGAACCCATTAAACCTAGTATTTTCAGACAATTCTTATCTAAAAATTCAATGTTATAATCGTTGTTTGTGTGAGCACTGTCTCCATTTATGACCAGCCACAATCGTACCTCGGCAAAAATGGTAGAACATGTTGAGCATGCATGCCCAAAAGAGAGCTCTGAGAGAGCTATGGCAGAGAAGCACAGAGGTAGAGATAGAGCAGTATATGCACAGATAGAACATGAAATGTGCCTTACATTGATTGAGAAAATGCTTACATATATAGAATGTTGAATGCCTATGAGCATTGAAGGATAGCAGGTGATGGCAAAGTTAGCACATGGGTTTGCTGGCAAAAGGTTCTCTGTCAAAAATAGTTATCTGCCAAATTTGGAAGATATGACAAAGTTGATTACAATTCCCCTCTTTATCTAGACATTGGAAAACACTAGTTCAGTGCAATTGCTTGCCACATTGGGCATGCCACATTGGATATTTACATGGATTAAGTACGCCATGTTAGGCTACCTCATTGGGCTTGCTATTCTACCTTGGGTTGATCACATTGGGTGAGTGTGAACTTCATTAGGTTTTGTGAAGCTAATTATATCGCATTGGATAGTATGCTCTACTGGCATTTTGACATGTGTCATTTTGTTTACATCACATTAAGATTCAGCATCTGGGGGGTAGTTTGTCTTGCTTTGAATATGGTCGAGAACCATTGTAGATCCACGTCCCTTTGTCCACCTTTGCATTCCTCCTCTGTTGACTTGGTTGTTGAAGCAAAAACAATTTGGATACTAAATTTTTCTTCGATTCTTTGACTTAGCATATCTTTGGGCACATTTAGAAAACCAAATTGGGAAGGTCTTACCATAGGCTCTATTATAATCCACGAAGTGTCTAATCGCTTACGTATTTACAACTTGAGAGAACTAATTTACAAAACTATTTCAAACCTGCTTAGCTACGATTTATTAGAGAGCATTAAAAGGTTTTGGAATTTTCTCACAATTTGTTGATAAGATATGAGCTCAATAGAAATCTATCGATGAGAAACATCAATGACGTTATACATGTAATGAGAAAATTTATCCATTGAAATGAGAACAAGGTTCATTGCTCGATGGTCGGAGGTCACAATCTGCACAGAAGGTACTGTAGAAACATAAGGGCTGGCCAATGTCGCTTGTAGCAGGATTGTTTACGAAACAAAAAAAAGATAAACTTTGATACAAGCTTCTACATCAATAAACGTAAATTGTCAAGATTCCCGAAAAAATGTTAGCTTGTACTGAGGAAAATCAGGCGAACCAATTCATTAAATCATAGAGACAAAGCTTTTCTAAATGACCAATAACTAATGATCCTGGTCTGACCAAAAGACTTAGACTTTGCAAGTTGAAATATTTTTCTCAACAGCATGAACTCCTGCTGAATTTCACGTGGAGCTGAATTTCACGTGCACTAACAGTGCAGATGAAATACTGAAACGAGCGGAGAGAGAGAGGACGCGCAAGGGAATATGTAGTAGCTCACGTCAACCCTCTTGCTGATGATGAGGATAACAGTGCAGATGAAATACTGAAACGAGCGGAGAGAGAGAGGACGCGTAAGGGAATATGTAGTAGCTCACGTCAACCCTCTTGCTGATGATGAGGATAACCTTCAGAGGTGTGATTGCCGTGTTCGAAGGAAGAAGAAATTTGTGTCTGCGCATTGTCTGATAGCAGTCTCCACATCACTAGTGCATGACTGCAGAAGAGCTAACGTCGGCTCTTCCAAGATTACTTAAGCCACTGTCCACGGAATTATATGCTTGAGGTGCTCTCTTAGCAACTTCCACGCCCGTCTGCAATGATCTGTGCAAGTTTGCCACTTCGCTCCCCAGTGAAATGCACTCTTAAACAGACTGAGTTAATTCCATCGACATACTTCCCCCTTCCTCTGAAGATACTTGATGAGACTTTTTTGATACTGCAGACATCAATTGAGGAAGGTTGGAGAGTGAAGACGGCGCAAAGGTATGGCACCTGGAATGTCATGTTGCGGGCTATCTCTCTACAGGGGACGCGGTATTCCATCTTTGCACGCCATTACAGCTCTGATACCACTTGTTGAGCAAGCACGCCCAGAAGTGAGCTCTGAGAGCTATGGCGGAGAAGCAAAGAGGTAGAGACACAAAAGTATACGCAGAGATAGAACATGAAATGTGTCTTACATTAATTGAGAAAATGCTTACATTATTTATAGAATGTTGAATGCCTATGAGCGTCGAAGGATAGTAGGTAGTGGCAGAGTTAGCACATGGGTTTGCTGACAAAAGTTTCCCTGAAAAAGGGCCTCTGCCAAAAATAGTTATCTGACCAATTTGAAAGATATGGCAAAGTTGGTTACAGAACACATGTCATGAGAAATTCAATCTTGTGTATTAGTGAAATTCTTCAGTGTCCGATTGATCATTCCAAATTTTAAGTGAATCGTGTAGCTTAAATTATAAGTAATATTACAACTCTCTTGTATTGAGCTTGGTAATAGAGGTTCTTGACTTGGACCCCACACATATGTGTGTAATGAGTCATAGACATTGTTGTGGATATAGCCTTTATTGACGTAGGGCTGTCTTTGTGACTTCCCAATCTAACACACATCAAATCTATTGATTATATATTGCTTTGAAATATTTGGTAGCCCTAGAAAAGTTTCATCCCTCCATATACCCTTTTATGCTATTTCATTAAAATGTGCAAGCCTCTTACGCCACACTTCTAGATCATTTAGGATTTGTGACCCAAAGTTGTATATATCTACATTTAGGGTCTCTCCCACTTACAATGAAAAGATCCTGACATGTTTTTCACCTCTAGCTATATTTTTGAAGCCTTGGGATGGATGCTCCAGAGACTCTCCATGCTCATTGAACCTAACGTGCAAGCTCTTTTTTACAATCTAGTATGTACTTAGTATGTTTTTGATAATAGTGGGTGCATAGAGAACCTTATGCAAAATGTTTATTTTGTCATTGGAAACTTTAACATTTCCAATCCTTTCCATGATCTATTTTCTATCATCTCCTATTTGTACTCACGTTTATGCTTAGGTTTATCCAAGTCTAAAAGAAGAGTAGCATTGTGTGCAACATGGTTTGAACAACCAAAATCTATGTAGAAAAATTGATAATTGTCTTTACCTTCTTTATGAATCAAATTCGTGAGAAGTAATAACTCCCTTTTTTTTTTAATATAAAGGAAGTGCGGCCTTAGCATACTCTCTAAGACTTGTTTTAGATAAAAAGAAAGGAAATGTACAAGTGAAGGGGACTAGTGCCCACAGGACCCCCCAAGTCCCACAGAGGGGGGGTAAATCTTATAGAGTTTAGATGGAATTACAAAGAAGGTTAATCACCCTCTCATCACCCTCGTGTGGGGCCCACTTTGGTCTAAACTTGTTGATGAGCACAAGGAGCACTTTCTGATGCTTGAAAGGGGGGGATTTCTTGCAATTGGTGATTCATATGAGGTAATGAATGTTTATATGATTGATCCTCTCAATAGTTATAGTTATCCATTCCACTTTTTTGTTCGTTATGCTTTTTGTAGTTTTCTCCACATCTGCCTCTTATATTTCCAAATCCACTTCTTCCTCCTACCTTTTGTACTCTTCCATTGAATCAACGAATTTTAGTGTTGTGGTTTGACTCGTTACACATGGCACAAGGCTGAACTTTCTTTATGTTGTTGTTGGCATCTTGGTTGGAATATGTTGAATTCAAGTGTCTACACATCCATGATGAGATAATAGGTAGTTGTGAATGATTTCCATTGTCCATCATTCCCAATACCATTTAGGATCTTCCTCCTATTGGCGTCACCTTCAGTAAGCTCTCCAATTGATGGTAATTTAAGTACAAGCTCCTGAACCTTGTTAACAGAATTTGTCATTCTTCTCTTTGGTGGCATTTAATTGAATTCATTCCACAATTAGTCCTTCCTAGCTTTTGTGCTAGCAGATAAGAATGCCTCAAGTGCATCCCAAGTTTCTGAGGATGTTTTAGTGCTTCTAATATGTGGAAGGAAGAAATCAGACAGATAGTTTAAGACGTGCGACATGGCTTGAGCATCTCTTTCACACCATGATGATAGCATCATGCCTATTCAAATACTTACAAGATGTATACCTCTTTATGACATCAGATTCGATGAAGAAAATTTTGGAATATATACAAACTTACATATACTCCTATATACATACATGCATACATACCTACATACCTACATACATATATACATACATACATACATACATACATACATACATCGTTGTTGAATCAGGTTATGAGTTACTAGGATTATCAATATATGTCATGCATGATGATCTAGCACTTTTCTATGTCTAGAAATATGCGTTGAGTTCATGCAGTGTAATTTTATTAACCTATGGTCCATCAATCTGGATAATTGTTGAGGCGTGGTTGGATATTAATGCTCGATTCTTATTATGAATTTTTGTATGCTAGGAAAATATTTTATCAAATAGGGTCTTCTATGTAGTGTCGTATAAATATATATATATATATCCACATTTCTAGAATTAAAATCATTCAACGGAGGAATTCCCATCCAAGGTGAATGATGACCGTAACTATGCCTCCAATAATTTGGCATTGTGAATCTCTCTTTTATGTCTATGTCCTTCCAGTTAGTACTTGGATGCGAAGAATAGGATGACCCAATTTACCTTGAGAAGTTCTAGTGATGTGAAAATCACTATATTTCTTGCCACAACACCCTTTTGAAAGGTTGAAAAGAACACTCCATGTCTGAATTTGTTACAAGATCGGTGAACAAGCATTTGAAATGCCATGGTATATATATATATATATATATATATATATATATATATATATATATATATATATATATATATATATATATATATATATATATATATATATATATATATAAGCCATCGAAAGGTCTAGCAAAGCCTAATAACGCAATAACCACGTCGAAAATTAAATGAAACTATGATATAGGAGAAACATTATATATTCAGATGGTTATGTTCAAATGCCATGAGCACAATTTCATGAAAAGTATTGTGTTCAAAATATTATTTCGTAGGTTTATATAAAATCTTTAAAACTCATAAATAGGAAAATGTTAAAGTGCTGAATATATTGGACGGACAATAACAAAAAGCAAAGGCAAATGGATGCTTTTCGGCAAAGTGATTGGCATCGAGAGCTTTGACGATGCTAAAGCTACCAGATATGAGAATTTCCATTGCTTTTATTTAACAAAGGTATGAGCAAAGAGCTTATAATTGAATAAGGTCTCCCATATGATACCTACTTAATTGGTGTGTAGGCAAGATATGCGATGATGCACTAAGTATTCTGTTCACTACTCTTCATGAGCTTTTGTCGCCTCATGCATATGACGAGTTCTTATTTGAAAACTACTTATATCATTGGATGATAACCATGCCTCCACTAGGTTTATTTATTTAATGTTTTTCTGGTGCTCCTTGAACTACCTGATATGATTTTTTATTGTTGAAGAGCTTCTATGTCTATGAAAATGTTTGAAAGGAAGAGGAGGGAAGAAACGTGTTTCCTTAAGTAATGAGGTTAGGTTAAACTTTCCAGTGTAGAACATACCCTTTAAAGGTTGGAAAATTTGATTCACCTCATAAGCTTCAATTTAGTGTAACAAAAGACCTTGTGTGCTTTGTAACATCACCTTTAACATAGTGATGCAAAACGCACAACTTGCACATGAAGCAACGATAAGAAACTTTCTAATTATGCATATAATATACCATTTGGAGTGCTAAGTTATCAAATGCTAATTAAAATTGGTGAAACTCCTCTTGAATGATGTTATCTTATAGAATTAAGAGGATATTATGCACAAGAGTATACTTAGTAAATGAGACATGCTCTATAAACGGCCTTAGCATCCATAGATGTTCATCACGTGTTCTTAGGGAATAACAATAACATATCCTGAGATAGAAAATGAACTTTAACTCACTATAGAAAAATCCAAATCATGAACTCCATTTTGGAATTACTTGCATCATATTCAAGAGTGCAAGGAATAAGGTGTCTTATCCTTATGAAAAATAGTCGTATATATCTAAGGTTTCTCGAATCAAAATAATCGTATATATCTAAGGTTTCTCGAATCAAAATAATCGTATATATCTAAGGTTTCTCGAATCATTAACCTTTCCTTGACATGATATACCAAACCATAAAGGATTTGATATCCTTTACGAATTCTGGTCACTTTTCTTTCTCAAAATTCCTCTAGCCAAGTTGAATTGAGATAATAAGAAGCTGCTTCTCATTTGGATCCTTTTTTATTCCTTGATATTTACCCAATGGTTTTTTTGGGATCTTTAACTCATACTTTTCATGTGTTAGCATCTAGCTAAAGCATTTAATATCTTACTGATGTTCTCAAAGCCTTTGAATGGTTTTATACTAGGGATCAACAATTATTTGTGATCCCTTTGATTTAAGCAAGTTATCCTTCTTGACTTTCATGATCTGTTATTCTCAAGTACCTTAATATGGATATGCTTCAATTCGTAGACTATCTTTTACTTTGATTATTACAAAAGTTAGATTCCTTCATGAATTCCATACTTGCATATTTGGTTTTTACTTTCTTTTAGTTGAAATCTAAAATGTCCTTAAGTACTTGATATCAAATGTAGTCCTTCACTTTCATTAAGTGTTATGGAGTAAATCTTTTGCTTAGAAATATCATATGAATGATATATTTCTTCCCCCCTTTGCAGAGTATTGGTCCTAAAATATTATCAAATTTTTAGGAAATTGAGGCTCATCCAATTCCCTAAACCCAATTAGGTACTAAGTATTGGTTTATTCTTTAAAAGGATTTGGAGATTCGGTCTTTATGGTATATTCCTTTGATAAGATACAGCAAAAAGAACATTTTTTTATGTCCTTTGGTAATAGGCCTAGTATTTTCACACGAGATATCATCTTTGTTGGGAAAGATTGATGGACCTCCAAGAAATGAGTAGGTACTGCCAAATCTTGCTTTGTACCAGCCCCTTGTAGCTTCAGAGTTGAGTTGTGGGCCCTATTAGATTTCCAAAGATACTATACAAGTGGCTATGTACTTTGGAAATGATGTGAGAAATGATTGAATCAAAACAGACTACTTCCAAGTTGAGGGATCAATGAAAACCTTCTATTTTTGTTCACACACCTGCTCCTTGTTATGCTTAGTGCTTCCAGTACAGTAGGAACTAGAAACATTCCTTTTAGAGATATGACACTAGCTTAGTAAGCTAATGATTCCAAGTAGAATCACTTAAAATGATACACTATACACAGAGCAATCAATTTTGCAAACAAACCATTACCCCCGATTTTTTAGGACCTCTCCAGATTTTGACCTGTGCGTGCTGCGATGAAAGTTTCTCCAAATTGGCTGAATGGATTTCCTTCAAGCTTTGTGAACTTGTAGAGAACTTGGATCTGGTTCCAACAAGCTATAGAACATTGAAAATGATAAAGGAATGACTGAGACATGAGCAGTACAAGTCGACTATTATGAGTGACTATGATAGGTAGAACATAGATAAGAAATGTAGATCTATTGTATTAGAACACAGAGTTGTACAAGATCATAGGCATCATGATCATAGCCTAATGATGGTGATAAGTGTAGGCTACAATAGAGACTTCACTCTCTTACAATGTGGCAATGGAGAACTTGGGAATAGAGTTACACACCCGCGAGTTTTTTTACATCTTTTATAGATGAGATGTTTTAATTTGAATTTGAATCCTCCATTGGCTCTCACTAAAAAGTAATCCTTCAATCTAGGAAATATTCCCTCATGAAGTCGTTAATTTTCAAATATTCATGAACTTCTAGCCAAATGTGTGGGCTTCAACTTTGCACCAACAACTCCCCCTCAAGCCAAACATTTTGGCTTGGTCTTCTTCTTCAATCTTCATGAATGTCATGCAATCCAATCATTGACCTAAACCTACAAATTTTTGTACCATCTAACGCCTTTGTTAACAAATCTGCACATTGTATGTTAGTTGATACATATGCTAACTGAATTTCCTTGCTCAAGAGCTTCTCTCTCACATAATAATAGTGGACTTGTATATGCTTGGTCCTAGCATGATAAATAGGATTTGATGCAAGATGTAATGAGCTGGTATTATCTCCAAAAATCATTGGAGATGTAGTATGCAAAAATCTCTATACAACAATCTGATCCATTTGGCCTCTTGAGTGGCATTGGCGAATCCTCTACACTGTGCCTCTGTAGACAATAGAGCAACAGTAGGTTGCTTCTTTGAAGACCATGATATAGGTTTGTTGCCTGCAAAAGATAGGTATCTTGAGGTACTCCTTCTATCATCTTTGCAACCTTCCCAATCTACATTAGAAACCAAAGGTGTGCTCGATGAATATGAATCAACACAAATGGGCAAGAGATTGTACAATCCAACTACAAAGCAATTCACAGCAAGGAGGGATGTTGTATTTGAGAAACATAGGTCATGGTATGAAGACAATAAGCAAAAGGTTAATCTATGTTGATACACGTTTTCTTCCATTGCAAAATAAGCATGATGCACAACACCATCACTCTAGAAGTGATTTAAAAGAAGAACAATATGAGAAAGAGAGAGATTACAAACTTTGGAAATCAAGATGGAAGGCCAAAATACAAGAATGTGGAGAATGCTCCAAATATGCTCTCAGAAGATCAACAAGGGATAGGAGAGAACTTGAAAGGTATGACTATGATACATCATTTGTTTCTAAAAAACCATCTATTTTGCCAAAGATTCAATTTTAGAAGAACCCTCTACTTATGAATAAGCCAAAGGTAATCCTAATTGGGACAAATCAATGAAAAAGGAAATAGAAGATCAAAAAAGATATGGACACATGGTAGTTGGTTCTTATGCAAACCAACACAAATGCAATAATATGTTGATAGGAAGTACATGATGAAAATGAATTCCGATGGCTCTTTTGTAGATATAAAGCAAGATTCCTTGTTGAGGGATGTGCTCAAACACAAGGAATAGAATATGAAGAAACCCTCTCACCTATGGCCAAGATGGACACCCCTAAAAACTTTCTTAGTGTTCTAGCTACAAAGAATTGAGATTTACTTCAACTTGATGTGATTTCGTCAATGGTTGGATCAATGAGGAGGTACATCTATCATAACACCTTAGTAGTGAAACTCCTACCTATCCTAATTATGTTTGCAAGCTTAAGAAAGAACTATATATCCTAAAAAAAACCCCTAGGGCTTAGAAGTGCATGTTGGTAACCTATTTACAGGATCAAGGATTCAAAACAAGTATTCAAAATCCATCATTATTCATCAAAATGATTCATGATAAAGTTATATAGTTATGTGTCTATGTAGATGACATTATTATGACATGTTGTGATATCATTGGGATAGAAAGAATAAAAAATCATATGCAAGAGGAGTTCAAGATTAGTGTTCTTGGAAAACTCACATTCTTCTTAGGCATGAAGGTTATCTATTTGGATCAAAGGATGTACTTGAATCAAAGAAGGTATATTCATAATCTACTTTTGAATTTGAAAATGGATAATGTCAAATCTATAGGAACACCTATCCAGATGAGCCATACACATTGCATATGAAGGAGAACATGTAGAAGATGTGAAGTAATATCAAATCGTTGTAGGTATTCTAATGTATGCTACACATACCAAGGTAGATGTATCGTATAGTGTTGGAGTACTTAGTCATTTTATACACTCTCAATAAACTACACATGGATGCAACTAAAAGATTACTCAATACCTTAAACACAATACCACTAAAGCTATATATTGAATTGAATTATATTCTTATACATTTAATTGTATTTCAATTTATATTCTGATCTAGATTACTCCCACTATTATATTTTTACACATCCAATTGTACGTCAAATTATATTCTGATGCATATTGAGCATGATCCAACGATCATATGAGAAGTAGATTAGGATTTCTAGAGTTTGCACGATCAGAAATCCTTTCTTGGATTCCTAAGAAACAACCTAGAATACCACCCTCCTCAAATAAAGCTAAACATAGAGGCTTGATAACAACCACAGAATAAGCTATATGATTAAATGAGTTTTATGCAAATTTAGGACTTATGATCTCAAAGGCTTACATTTTTTGAGATAGCTTGAGTTCAAAGCATCTTGTAGCTAGCCCTATATACCATGAAGGAACAAAGCATATAGAGGCTCATTACCACTTTGTTAGATAGAAAGTCTTATCAACAGAGATAAACATATAAACAAGTCACAAATATGATGATCGAAGGTCTAGATGGAGTAAAGCTTTGTAAATTCACAACAATTGAAGGTATACATGTCATTATAGGTTGAAGACTAAAGCATGTTCAGCTTGAGGGGGATTTGTTAGAGCAAATAATCTCTCAACATGTTTGAAGATGAAGAACGCACTCAGGAAAAATCACGTTTATGTAGTGAAATGAGCTTTGCTCATGTGGGAAACTATATGGTTTCACATAGACACCCTATATATGCGACACATACTTGAATATTGTTTTTATGTACCATAGAATTAACACATTGTTATGAGATGTAATTGAAGCCTTAAAACTAGAAGCCAAGTAATTGAATTCTCTCACCAACATTTGGATCAATTTGAATTTGATACCTCACTTCCTAGACTATAGGAAAAGAGAGAATGTCACAGCTTACTCGTTCTCATGAGGCATGTGACCTAATTTTGTTTGGGAAAAGTCGTGGAATACTAGGAGGAGACATCAAAAAGTGTATATAAACACTCTATAGATTTTGACTAAGAGAGAGATGATAATATCATCAATTTGAATATATTCCTTGCTCACTCCCTCTTTGTGTGCTATTCACTAGAAAGTTGAGATGACCATCTAGGGATGTTAAGCCCATGATAAGAGCATGTCCTATTAATTAATTATACCCTTTTACATAATAGCTGTTGATATATTTAGGTAGTGATGTGTGTGAACACTTTGGGTCGCCGAGGAACTTTTTTCCCTCTTTAGGAGGTTTTTTTTGCCCGGCTTGTATATATGCCTGTTAGCTCACAAAATGGTTGGTTTTTATGCACTAATGTGGGTCTATTTGGCAGGAAAATACGTTGATTTCAGGTACTTGAAGAGTGGATTTGATGATTGATGAGAAGTATTTGGAGTGTGTAGAACCCCTCCTACGGACATGAGGCCTGGGGGATATTTTGTGTGGCCTGCTACACCGGTGTATTGGACAGATGATGAGGACGTTGAAATCTGGAAAGAAATGGAGAAATTGACCAATTCGATCTGTTGGAAGCTTGTGGCAAAGTTTGTTGATGATTCCACAAACATTGGAGCTGCCATTTTCCGAAAGCCCACATCCAAGGACTGCTACGAAAATCGAAACAAGAATTTTCCTGCCATGTTTGAAGAGGATGATTCAGCTAATGCTGCTTGAAGCTCCAACATGGTTGAATAATTTCAAAGGTGTCAATGGCAAGACAGCTGCTGATGATTTCATGGCCGATTCAGAAAAGTGGTAGAAGGTAGTAGAGAAGTCCTACTTGGAAGAACTTGGTGTTGATTGGAAGCACATTAGGAATGTGATGGACATGAGGGCAGTATATGGAGGGTTTGCAGCAGTTCTTTCATCCCTTTCGGTGTGGGTAATGAATGTGGTACCATCAGATGCACCAGATACACTTCCTGTTATATTTGATCGTGGTCTATTTGGAATCTATCATGATTGGTGTGAGTCATTCAGCTCATATCCAAGAACCTATGACCTTCTTCATGTTGATCATTTGTTGAAGAGATGCAACATCAAAGCTGTTATCGCAGAGGTGGACCGCCTATTGAGGCCTAGTGGTTGGGTGATAGTTAGGGAAAAGTCTAAAGTTATAAGGGAAAATGCCCCTCATGTATTGGAGGTTGCAAAGAATTTAGGGATAAATCTTGCTGGGATTGTTATCTTTGTGGCATTGTTCATTTGGGATACAAGAAAAGAAGAGCAACAGGAAAAGGAAGAGAAACTGTAGGTTAAGGTTTTAGAAGAGATTTGAAGCTTATTGGAGAGGTGCAAGCTCCATTTCGAGCAGTGCGAAAGACTTTCTATGTGGTATTATGTGTTGCAGCTGGGATATCAACACTGATAAATGGACCATGGCTATTTTTCGTGCAATTCAAGGGGGGAAGTTTTTTTGTCAAAACTCTATCTCTCCCCACTTCGTCTTATCAAAAAACGGGAGGTAGCGACGATTTTGGGGGAGTCGATTGGCTTATCAAAAAATTTTGGAAGAGGGACGCCGAGGGAGATAAGGGGGGTGGGCTGTCATTTTTGGCTCTCTCTCTCTTAGCTAGCTCTCGTGGAGGTCGAAGGGGGGTAGCGTTTTCAGAGGAGGAAATCAGGAGATGTGCGCTGCTGTCGGAGGTGTTTGAGAAGGGAGGGGCTGGTGGTTGCAGAGTCAAGGAGCTCTTTGGCATATGGCTGGAGGAAGAGAACAACAGAGGGAGAAGGCGTTCCAGTTGGGCGCTCCATTGTAGTGATTCTTTTGGGTTGGAGAAGGGGACCATCGTTCGTGGCAGTTGAGGCATAAAGTCTCAGAAGATTTTGTTTTTCACTGGACTTCCGGTTCCCTGATATTCATCAAAGAAGCGCCAAGGCAAATATTGTACCAGGGGCACGTGAGAAAATTTGGGAGTTTTCAGCTGGCGAAGGAAAACTATTTTGGAGGAGAGTATTCATTGGTTCAGATGGAAACTTGATTGAACAAATCATGGATCAGTTTGGAAGCCTTCCACAGGCAAGATTACACGGGAACAGAAGCGGTTATTCTGATGAGGACGCTGGACATTTGCATTTAAAATTACAAGTTAGTTCTACTACAAACTAAAGACATGAGCTGATGTGCGAAGGTTTTGTATATCAGTTTGTTATAAACAGTCTCAAAATGGTTTTGGATTCAACGCCTCACATTGTTAATAATCAAGCTTCTATTTCCCTGTATATATACGAAATTTAGGGAATGTGTGTGATAAAAGGAAGAAATGGTAGTCAGCAATTTGGAGCACTGCTAATAGAGATATGAAGATAAAGATGAAGAGAGCAGTGAGTAAAAAGGAGGGGGGTCGTTTTTGGCCGCTGTTGTTTTTCCATGTTTGAGGGAGAACAAGAGAGCATTTCGCGAGAGGGAGGTTCGGGTGCAGGTTCCACATGAATCCTTCGATGTTTCTAATATTGTTTGTGGGACATACATTGATGGTCGGCTTCTAATACTAAGAGGAATATCAGGATCTACCCTGTTTTTCGTTCGAACTGCAGTTTGATGTGCTAATGAGTTTAGGATGGCTATTACAAATTAAATTTGTGAGGGATACAACATTGATGTGTAATGTCGTTCAAGGAGTAAGACAACCACATTGTTATATGCACGAAAATTCGTCTGCATAGTTCAGCCTTTGTGATGTCTTCAACATTCATGCTAGCCGCTCATATGAGCACGATGGTCTTGACATAATGACTATGACCCAAGGAAGGCAATGCTCTGAGCTTGCGTGTGTTTGAGTGCTTCCTCTGATGACGCCCCAAATAGCTCCAGTCATGCAATATTGGAACCATGGCCACAGTAGCCTTACGGTTAGCATGTTGTCCCATGGAATATGGGTGAGCTCCAACAATTAGATTGATATGCCAACTACAGAGGCGCTTTCTCACGAAGTGCAGAGAGTATGAGATAAATTCTTTCGTCAATACAGAGGTGTAGGCTAGCGAAAATGCAAAGGAGATCCTGGGGTAAATTATCAAGGAGTTGAAGAGGAAGAGGACTGCACCCCCACCAGAAAACAACAGACCTTCCTTAGAAAATAAGAAGATCTTGGCAACCAGAGGGATCGTGAAGGCGATCTGGGACAAAGTGGATGCGTCAAAACCTACTGTTGAAAGGTGCACCCAAGGAGGAGTAGGTGGTGGGGAACAGGGATTTCTTAAAATTTGTGCTCTTGCCTACTGATAATGTTTCAAAAGACAAGTCCAGCAAACGCGAGATATTTCGAAAGGTTTCTATTTCTTTAATTGTTGTCCTATGATGGTGAGAAAGAGATGCGACTGTCATAGGAATTGGGTATAGCTTCTTTTCCGTGCCTCAAGTTGGAAAACCAAATCCTCCTTCGAAGCCCATTTCCATTCCGGAAAAAGCAAAAGTCAATACAGTGTGTCACTCTATGACAAAGGGAAAAGTTCATAGAAGAGAAGTCTCCTACCACTTGGACTGCATTTGCACATAAGAGATAAGAATAGCAGCAGCACTAAAGCCAAGGGCAAGGCCGCTGAGTCTGATCATTTGGACTATATGGTGTTGAGAAAGGTTCAAACTACTGCAAGTCGAATCAATTGTGTGCAAATCAGGTTTGATCGCAGATATGAGGGGAAGCCAAATTGCAAAGTAAAGGCATCATTAGAGAAAAGTTGTTTCTCTACCAAAGGAGGTCTGTAGCAGTCAGCATCACATACAGTCAACCTCCGTTCTCAAGGGTAGGTCAGATTAACAAGGTTTCGCATAGGTTAATCTCTCTATTTTGGAAGCACGATGTTTCATATGTATGTAAGCATGTATACATTTGCATCAAGTAAGCAATGGTAGCCTTTGAGAGAAAACGGTAGCTTGTTGTACTTTTGTGCCCTGAGTATGTATGGAGGGAAGATAAATGAAGCAATACATGTGTTCGAGTGTATGTATGTGTATGTGTAGCTAACTACGGATGTGCATATGGTCTAGATGGCTGCTTTGTGCACTATGTGAGAAACTATGAGAAGTGTGGTGACTAATGTGCATATCTAAGGACGTGAGTACAAGAGTGGGGTTGAGAGAGAGAAAGCTAGAGAAGGAGAAAAGAGGGGAACTGTGTGTATGTGTACATATGTGAATGTGAGTGTGTGTTTGAGTAAAGGTAGAAAGAAAGGAAGGGTGACAGTAAATGTGGGCATGGATGTGTACGAGTGTGTGAGAATGTATGTGTGAGTGCATAAGTGAACATGTGTGTGTATGTTTGGGGTATGTGGGTGTGTGAAAGGATTACGGGAGTGAGTGAAAGAGAGAGAGCAAATGATTGACAGGGGTGTGTGAGAGTGTATGAGGGCACATGTATGTGTAGGAGTGAAAGAGAGAGAGAGAGAGGTTGTTAGACGGAATCACTAGGGTTGGATGCATATCCATGTACGTATGTTTCCATCTTCTCCAAGGTTTCATTTGCGTGCAATTGTGGACTCACGAGGACCAAAAGTGACCTAGTAATAGAAGGGTTGGGCAAAATATCATTGTGTGTATGCATCTTCTCCTTGGAGTAAGAGTGCCAACATTTTGGTGTGTCTGCCGGGAAAAGCTTGGCACGTCTCTATAAGAGAGTGCCATAGCTTCGGCTAGCACCACATGTTGGTCGAGCTTGTGGACTCCAAATCTAGTACATGAGTGAGGGGAGCTCATCCTCAGGAGCAACACAAACGCAAAGAGAGGAATGCGCTCAGAGAAGAGCCCTTGAAAGAGAAAGGAAGAGGTGGGAATCGCAAGTTGGGTCAACCCCGACTGGCTCGAAGAAATCTGCTAAAAACGTGTACTCCCGTAGGAGAGTCGCGAATCAAGTACGAAAGTTTGAAGGAGGGATCCTGAGGCCGCATGTGCTAAATTTCTGGGATCGAAGTGATATTGACATCACACCTCTGTTCGAAATGGCTCAGCGGATTTCGGTTCACTTGGGGGACTTCACCAAGTTCTCAGGTGCTTGGGACGAGGATCCAGATAGTTTTATCCAACTGTTTGAGGTTACTTGGGAGGCCAATGAGGTAGTTGACCAGGGTCAAAGGTTGAGAATTTTTCCGGCTATTCTCCGTGATGAGGCAGCCAATTGGTATGGGAATCTGACACCACAAGAGCGTGGAACTTATCAAATGCTCAAGGAAGCCTTCCTGGCAAAGTTTCGACGACAAGACTTCCAAGATAGATTGGCACAACAGATGTATTACTTGCGACAGGGAGTCAATGAGAGCATCGATAACTACATTCAGAGAATGGAAACATTGGTAAGAAAGATGGGTGGGAATGCCCCGAACGATGAGACATTGAAAAGAAGATTCATTTCGGGATTGAGAGATCCTACCGCGCAACAGCATATCAGCCTGACAAGACCTGCAACCTTAATAGATGCTAAGGAACAAGCAAGGCTTTCGGAGGAAGTACAAATATGCCAACAGAGGAAGATGGAGCTCTTATACGAGCCAATGGGAGGCCCAGCTAACATACCAATAAAAGATCCTGGCAAAGGAAGTCCCGCATTGACGACTCCAGCTTTTGTACTGCCACTAGTACGCCAAGCGAGGTAAAACCTGCGCTAACTGAAGAACGAATATTGGAGTTGGTCACGCAAGCTATAAAAGCTGCCACAATCACCAAAGAAACATACACAGTAAAACCAGAGGTAACTACAAACCCGAATCAATTGTTTAGATCAAACACATGGTGCGGAAAGTGCCATGGTAACGGCCATTTGGCTTCAGAATGCCCTACAGTGTCGAGAGTATGCACAGATAGATCACCACCTAGAATGCGTTGCACTTTTTGTGGAAGAACAAATCACACAGAGGACCGATGTTACAACAAGAGAGCCTATGAAGAGAGGACCATGAAATCGGGAGATACAAGAGAAAGACCTTACACGGGATTGCCCGCTCAAAGTGTCCCACCTACATCTCGTTGGGAAAACAGACCTACTTATGGATATGGTGCTCAGGGTCAAGGAGGAGACTATTCAAGAGGAGCCGCACGTGATCAAAGAAGAGATGGTCCAATCCAGTGCTAGAGATGCCATGGCTTTGGCCATACTCAATCTAGATGTCCAAACGAAAAGAAACCAATTGATTATACCCCACTATGTAGGTACTGTAGTGGAGAGGGCCACTTTGATGAAGATTGTCCAAAACGAAGAGCCGCCGCCGGCAAGGAAAAAGGACCAGTAGGGTCCTCGAATTATGTTGATACTCAAATGCATTCCACATCGAGAGCTCAAGAGCACGTTCCTACGATCAGAGTAGTGTTCAAGACACCGAACCCTCAAGAAGGCTCTAGCTCGTCAATGCACTTTGTGGATGCTTATCAGGCCAAGAAACCGCATAAAGAGCCAACTGTGGCGGTAGTCACAAGAACTCAAGAGTATTTGAAGAAAAATCCAGAAGGTGAAAATGGAAAAGCAAGCCAAGAGAAGATAGCTGAACATGGAGAGGTAGAAAACCAAGTTGGAGGATTTGCTGAGCAGCAAGAGTTTGAGGATGGGGAAGAGATAGAGATTCTTCCACTAGTGACCAAGGAGTTTGTGCCAAGCATAGCACCATTCCCTGAAAGATTAAGGGCTCCGAAGTGTAGGAAGGAAAGATAAAGTTTGGAGGAAAAGGACATTGTAAAGCTGCTCGCTGACACGGAAGTCACGTTAGACATTGGCAAATTGCTAAAATGTTCACCTGCTTATAGGAAACAATTCCACAATGAACATATTAAGAAGCCGAGGAAAGCTCGAGATAAAAAGAGACAAGATAAAGATGTCCAAGGGATCATTCAAAGCATTAGGACGCAAATTGATTCAAATGCTCCAGTTGTGACTGTCGAGATTAAAGGGTATGCAGTCCCTGGTGCTCAGTTAGATAGTGGAGCCGCAGTCAACCTTATGACTGAGTTCATGATGAAAGCTTTGGGCCTCAACCACATGGAAGAAACACGGATGTCCTTGAGAGTGGCAGATCAAACACAAGTGAAGCCTGCGGGTCTTTTAAAGAATGTAAGCACAGTTGTGGGCGGTCTAGAGTTTAAAGTTGATTATCTGATAGTAAGACCAAGGACCTCAGAGGCTACCTTCTCGATCTTACTTGGACGGCCATGGCTGGTGCAAGCCGAATGTGTGCACGATTGGCGCACAGGATTTATCACAATTGGACCGAAGGGCGATCGAATACAACTTCAAGTGTCTCCAAATTTGACCGGCAAGAAATCGACCAGAGCTAAAGAAAGGGAGCAAAAAGCAAAGGAAAAGGTTAGACAAGAAATGGCACGGGTAAAATTTGCCTTGCGCACGGAGACTTCCAAGGACCTTTCACAAGATGGATTTAACCTGCAATTGTCCAACCTCCAACATGCAAAAGTGGGCGAGTACAAAGATCCACTATGTTACAAGGATGACTCAGACCAGGAGTTGCTAGGATGGTTGACATATACAAGTGAATTTGAGTGCTACATGTTGAGTATAGACGCAAAGGAAAATAAAGCTACTCAATCCCTGGAGAAGGGAACTTCAAAAGAAGAGTTGAAACTGGAGTTAGCTTCGACAATGGAAGTGCAACAGTTGAGAGAAAGGGTTAGAATGCTAGAAGAAGAGCTTCTAAGGAGAAGTCGAGAATCAGACAGAGAAGCAGAAAGTAAAACTAAAGTGCGGGAAGCCATTGCAAAAGCTGAACTTAAGAAATTGGGTGCGGTTGAAAAAGAACAAAACAATGATTTACTGGCCAACCATGCATGCGTGATTGGAGAGCACGTTCCAATCACAATGTCATCAAGGAATAAGGAATATTCGCGAGAAGCTCAGTTGGAAAAATGGGAAGTTTTTCTAGAAAAGTTCTTGAGTGTGGGGTCAGAGCTACCAAATGAAGTACGAGATTGTATTAAATTGGCACTCAAAAATTTCAGCAAGGCCTTTGCATGGTCATACAGTGATCTGAGAGGAATTGATCCCCGAATCTGCCAACATTATATAGACTTGGAAGAAGGTACCCGACCAATATGTCAACGACTCAGGCGGACGAATCCAGTCTACTCGGAATTGATCAAACTGGAATTGACTAAATTATTGGAAGCAGGATTCCTATATCCCATTGCATCCAGCGAGTGGGTATCACCAATTGTAGTGGTTCCGAAGAAAAATAAGAAAATCCGTATTTGCATAGATTATCGAAAGTTGAACGAGTGCACAAAAAAGGACCACTTCCCTTTGCCATTCACTGATCAAATCTTGGACAGAGTGGCTGGCCATAAATTGTACTCATTTTTGGATGGTTTCAGTGGGTACAACCAGATTCAAATCCATAAACAGGATGAATCAAAAACTACTTTCACCATAGAATGGGGTACGTATGCATATCGTGTGATGCTATTTGGATTATGCAATGCACCGACCACATTCCAGAGGGCAATGATAGCTGCATATCAAGACTATTTGCAGGATTGGATGGAGATATTCCTCGATGATTTTGCAATCAGGGGCAATGATGAAAACATGATGGAGAGGATCGAAGCTATTTTAAGAAGAAACATTGAAAAAGGCATCGCATTAAATCCTGAAAAGTGTACATTTGGAGTACGAAGAGGATTGCTTTTGGGACATGTTATGTCCAAAAAAGGGATCGCAGTTGACGAGGATAAAGTGGAAAAAATTGGACAACTTCCACCTCCGCAAACTTGCGGCAACTCAGAGGATTCTTGGGGCATGCTAATTATTACCGACGATTTATATTAAATTTTGCATCAATAGCAGCACCATTGACGAATCTTTTGAGGAAAGACCAACAATACCAATGGAGTGGAGAGTGTCAGGTTGCTTTCGAATTGATCAAAAAGAAATTGATAAATGCGCCAATTTTAGTAGCACCTGACTGGACGAGAGAATTTCATGTGCATACCGACGCTTCTCATACTGCGGTTGGAGCAGTGCTATGCCAAGCCAACGAAAAGAAGTTGGACCACCCTATTTATTACGCAAGTCGCAACTTGAATAGCACTGAGAGGAACTACACGACTACAGAGAAGGAATGCCTCTCGATGATCTTTGCGGTGAACAAGTATCTGCATTACTTGATGGGAAAGCATTTCACGTTTTATGTGGATCATGAAGCCCTTAAGTACATCATTAATAAACCCGAGCTATCAGGGCGATTGATGAGGTGGATGCTACTCCTCCAAGAATTTCAGTTCACAGTGGTAACCAAACCAGGCAAAGCGCACATATTGGCTGACCATTTATCTCGGATTATTAATGAGGAGCCAACCTCTAGTGTGCCCGACGATGCTCCTGATGGGCATCTATTCCAGGTTGATGCTAAAATACCTTGGTATGCCGACTTGGTGAATTTCTTGTGCACCACTAAATATCCGCCAGGAGCAAGCAAGAGAGAGAAGCAAAAAGTGTTAGCATTGGCGAAGCACCATAGCATCATTGGTGGGCAGCTCTATCGATATTTTGTCCATGAGAGTATTTATCGGAGGTGCCTTGAAGAAGAAGAAGCAACCCTAGTGTTGAGAGCATTACATGATGAACCCTGCGGTGGGCATTTTGCTAGTGAGCTGGCGGCAAGAAAGATCTTATTGGCCGGGTATTGGTGGCCAACGTTGTTCAAAGACTCTCATACATACTGCAAGAAATGCGACAAATGCCAAAGAATGGGCAAACCAACGTTAGCACATGCTGCTCCTCTTACGCCAGTGCTGGCTCTTAAGCCTTTTGAAAAGTGGGTAATTGATTTTGTGGGGCCTATTGATCCTCCCTCAAGATGTAGATCCAATAGGTATATCTTGGTCTCCACTAACTATGTTACCAAGTGGGTAGAGGCTAAAGCTCTGAAAACTGACCGAGCTATTGATGTAGCTAAATTTTTGTATGAACAAATTATCACTCGATTCGAATGCCCGTTGGAGATAGTGAGTGATAGAGGAACGCACTTTGTCAACGAACTGATCGAAGAATTAATGGAATTATATAAAATCAAAAATAGGAAAAGCACTCCATATTACCTGAGGGCGAATGGACAAGTGGAGGTCACCAACAAGGTTCTGGAATAGATTCTGACAAAGACAGTAGTTGTGCATAGGCGAGACTGGGATGAAAGACTTTTGGAAGCTTTGTGGGCATATCAAACATCCTACCGAGTGACGACTAAGAGCACTCCGTTCTCCCTAGTATATGGCGAGGAAGCCATCTTTCCCATCAAAAAAGAAGTTCCGACATTAAGAGTGGCCATTGAGGCCAGGATGGGAGAGGAAGAGTCATTGAAGGAGAGGTACATACAACTGGTCAAGCTAGAAGAAAAGAGACTCGTTGCACAGCAAAGTCTGGAAGCTATTCAGAAAAGACGTAAGGAGAGGCACGACAAGAATCTCAGGACCTATGCGATTCAAGAAGGGGATTTGGTGCTAGTCTATGATAGTAAATATTATAAATTCCCGGGGAAGTTACAAACAAGATGGGCAGGACCGTTTAAGGTGGTGGAACTCAACTCCAATGGTTCCATGCAAATTCAAGGTTTAGGAGAAGAATGTGCTCCCGTGAAGGTTAACGCGCTTCGAGTTAAACCATATTTCACGTGACATTAGGACGGGAGAAGCCAGACGAGATCCAAGCAGAAGGACGAAGTAGACTCCTTGTACATAGATGTATAGTTATATATATATATATATATATATATATATATATATATATATATATATATATATATATATATATATATATATATATATATATATATATATATATATATGCGCATATGTAAGCTACGATTTGTGTGTCATAAATTTTCTTCCTTGCTAGCTCAGGAATTTTGGACTTCTAATTATTTTTTGTGTGTTGCGCAGAGAATGTTAGGAGCTAAGTAACAAAATGGCAGATCAAATAACTCAACTCTATTTGTACGAGCTGAGGATATATTTCTCGGACCAAACATTCGCCCACATGGACATAGATGTCGAGGACTTTGAGACGGAATATGATGTGGAGGAAGCGCATTGGCTGGTATGCTTTATAAACCAGGGTTTGGTTGTTATGTTTTATATTGAGTGTTTTGAGGAATACCTGACCCGACATGTAGGATGGGCGAGGGATCGATATTACTATTTCGATCCTTCGAGGGAAATGCCTAACGAGGAAAACGATATCACTTGGGCTTGGGCAGATGTGTTAACGATAGGAAGTGATGACGGAGCTCCTAAAGTTGAGCCTGACTTGCCCTAGGGAAGTCGTGGGGATGCGACTATGAGGTGAGGCTACATGAGACATCCAGGAGACCCACATTCTAGATCGTCCAAGGATAGGTACATGAGGGACTAAGGCATAGCTGGTTGTAGTTACCTAGTGAAAAGTCAAATCGATGAATACATATGTAGTGTCTGTAATTGAGAGAATGGAGTGAAGAGGTGGTTGATCTGTCAAAGGCTAGAGTGTATATGTTTGCATGCATGTGTGGGGAAAGTGGGAAAATTCCTTTCTTCCTCTCCCTAATTCTCAGGACTTGGGTAAATTAATTAATTATGAAAAAAGAAAAAAAAAATTATGTTGCTGTGATCGTACCAATGCGCTATGGTGGGCTAGTAGGTGGGTGGATTTATCCTAGCCGGGTGGTTAGGACCACGAGCCGCAGCTAGTTTTGCCATAGGCTTGGGATGTATATGTTTATGTCTTAGCTACGCGCCATAACGGTCGGTAGGTAGGTGGAGCCATCGTGGTTGGGTAGTCACGACCACGAGCCGTATCCAGCTTCGTTATGGGCTAGCTGATATATGTTATGTGTTGTCATTGTGTGTTTGTGTGTTGTGCGCTGCATTGCATTGGTAGATGGGTGGAATCAACCTGATCGGGTGGTCAGGTCCACGAATCGCATCCAGTGACAATGTAGGCCAACGTGTGAATATAAATAAAATTTACCTATGAAATTATTCCCCACTCCTAAGGGGGAGAGAGAAAGAGAGGAGAGGGCGATGATCGCCTGGAAGGGAACGTTATTTGCTTGTGTGATTGGTATGTGATGGCTTGTGATAGATCAGCTCACTTTGAATCAACATTCTTGAAGGCACGGAAACTTTATATGTACTTATGGATGAGGCTTTAGCAAGGTAATGCAATGGTCTTGCTTTATAACTTGTGTGCTTTATCCGAGGGTTTTCCAGTGTGTGGGACACTCTAGGGTTTTTTTTTATGTAGGTCTTGACTTGTACTCGGGTCTCGATGGCTTTTGTGGGACGACGTTAGGGATTCTTCGGGAACGTCTAGTCATGGAATAATTGTACATAGCGAATGGTAGGTGCAATAATGGGGTATGCATTTTGGGTATGTTGCATCTCCTGTTGAATTCATTTCAGTTGTTGTTGTTTATTTCAGTCTTTCCGTTCTTTTTTTTCGCAATGATAGTTGCATGTGTAAAACATGGAAAGGTATGAATGTGATATTTTGGTTGAGACCATTTTCATAATGGAATGCATGAACAATTGATGCATGTTGGAAATGGAATTGCCTATATGTGCATGTTCTTGGATCATTTTGGAAGTGACTGATCTGTATCTATTCATAAGTGATTTTTTGAGAACTAATAGCTTCAATGAGTGCAGGTTCAGTGGAAGTGACGGCTTGATGAAAAGGTATGCAACCAAGTTATAAACTGACATGTTCATGGCTAAATGGATATTGCAGCATGTAGTGGCTCGTCGGGGACGACTTCGCAAATAAGAAGAGGGGAGTATGTTAGCTCACAAAATGGTTGGTTTTTATGCACTAATGTGGGTCTATTTGGCAGGAAAATACGTTGATTTCAGGTACTTGAAGAGTGGATTTGATGATTGATGAGAAGTATTTGGAGTGTGTAGAACCCCTCCTACGGACATGAGGCCTGGGGGATATTTTGTGTGGCCTGCTACACCGGTGTATTGGACAGATGATGAGGACGTTGAAATCTGGAAAGAAATGGAGAAATTGACCCGTTCGATCTGTTGGAAGCTTGTGGCAAAGTTTGCTGATGAGTCCACAAGCATTGGAGCTGCCATTTTCCGAAAGCCCACATCCAATGACTGCTACGAAAATCGAAACAAGAATTTTCCTCCCATTTTTGAAGAGGATGATTCAGCTAATGCTTCTTGAAGCTCCAACATGGTTGAATAATTTCAAAGGTGTCAATGGCAAGACAGTTGTTGATGATTTCATGGCCGATTCAGAAAAGTGGCAGAAGGCAGTAGAGAAGTCCTACTTGGAAGGACTTGGTGTTTATTGGAAGCACATTAGGAATGTGATGGACATGACGGCAGTATATGGAGGGTTTGCAGCAGTTCTTTCATCCCTTTCGGTGTGGGTAATGAATGTGGTACCATCAGATGCACCAAATACACTGCCTGTTATATTTGATCGTGGTCTATTTGGAATCTATCATGATTGGTGTGAGTCATTCAGCTCATATCCAAGAACCTATGACCTTCTTCATGTTGATCATTTGTTGAAGAGATGCAACATCAAAGCTGTTATCGCAGAGGTGGACCGCCTATTGAGGCCTAGTGGTTGGGTGATAGTTAGGGAAAAGTCTAAAGTTATAAGGGAAAATGCCCCTCATGTATTGGAGGTTGCAAAGAATTTAGGGATAAATCTTGCTGGGATTGTTATCTTTGTGGCATTGTTCATTTGCGATACAAGAAAAGAAGAGCAACAGGAAAAGGAAGAGAAACTGTAGGTTAAGGTTTTAGAAGAGATTTGAAGCTTATTGGAGAGGTGCAAGCTCCATTTCGAGCAGTGCGAAAGACTTTCTATGTGGTATTATGTGCTTCAGCTGGGATATCAACAGTGATAAATGGACCACGGCTATTTTTCGTGCAATTCAAGGGGGGAAGTTTTTTTGTCAGAACTCTATCTCTCCCCACTTCGTCTTATCAAAAAACGGGAGGTAGCGACGATTTTGGGGGAGTCGATTGGCTTATCAAAAAATTTTGGAAGAGGGACGTCGAGGGAGATAAGGGGGGCGGGCTGTCATTTTTGGCTCTCTCTCTCTTAGCTAGCTCTCGTGGAGGTCGAAGGGGGGTAGCATTTTGAGAGGAGGCAATCAGGAGATGTGCGCTGCTGTCGGAGGTGTTTGAGAAGGGAGGGGCTGGTGGTTGCAGAGTCAAGGAGCTCTTTGGCATATGGCTGGAGGAAGAGAACAACAGAGGGAGAAAGCGTTCGAGTTGGGCGCTCCATTGTAGTGATTCTTTTGGGTTGGAGAAGGGGACCATCGTTCGTGGAAGTTGAGGCATAAAGTCTCAGAAGATTTTGTTTTGCACTGGACTTCCGGTTCCCTGATATTCATCAAAGAAGTGCCAAGGCAAATATTGTACCAGGGGCACGTGAGAAAATTTGGGAGTTTTGAGCTGGCGAAGGAAAACTATTTTGGAGGAGAGTATTCATTGGTTCAGATGGAAACTTGATTGAACAAATCATGGATCAGTTTGGAAGCCTTCCGCAGGCAAGATTACATGGGAACAGAAGCGGTTATTCTGATGAGGACGGTGGACATTCGCATTTAAGGTACAAGTTAGTTCTACTACAAACTAAAGACATGAGCTGATGTGCGAAGTCAGTTTGTTATATGTTGAGAAAGAGTCTCGAAATGGTTTTGGATTCAACGCCTCACATGGTTAATAATCAAGCTTCTATTTCCCTGTATATATACGAAATTTAGGGAATGTGTGTGATTAAAGGAAGAAATGGTAGTCAGCAATTTGGAGCACTGGTAATAGAGATATGAAGATAAAGATGAAGAGAGCAGTGAGTAAAAAGGGGGGGGGGTCGTTTTAGGCCACTGCTGTTTTTCCATGTTTGAGGGAGAACAAGAGAGCATTTCGCGAGAGGGAGGTTCGGGTGCAGGTTCCACATGAATCCTTCGATGTTTCTAATATTGTTTGTGGGACATACATTAATGGTCGGCTTCTAATACTAAGAGGAATATCACGATCTACCCTATTTTTCGTTCGAACTACAGTTTGATGTGCTAATGAGTTTAGGATGCCTATTACAGATTAAATTTGTGAGGGATACAACATTGATCTGTAATGTCGTTCAAGGAGTAAGACAACCACATTGTTATATGCACGAAAATTTGTCTGCATAGTTCAGCCTTTGTGATGTCTTCAAACATTCATGCTAGCCGCTCATATGAGCACGATGGTCTTGACATAATGACTATGACCCAAGGAAGGAAATGCTTTGAGCTTGCATGCGTCTGAGTGCTTCCTCTGATGACGCCCCAAATAGCTCCAATCATGCAATATTGGAACCATGGCCACAATAGCCTTACGGTAAGCATGTTGTCCCATGGAATATGGGTGAGCTCCAACAATTAGACTGATATGCCAACTACAGAGGCGCTTTCTCACGAAGTGCAGAGAGTATGAGATAAATTCTTTCGTCAATACAGAGGTGTGGGCTAACAAAAATGCGAAGGAGATCCTGGGGTAAATGATCAAGGAGTTGAAGAGGAAGAGGACTGCACCCCCACCAGAAAACAATAGATCTTCCTTAGAAAATAAGAAGATCTTGGCAACCAGAAAGATCGTGAAGGCGATCTGGGACAAAGTGGATGCGTCAAAACCTATTGTTGAAAGGTGCACCCAAGGAGAAGTAGGTGGTGGGGAACAAGGAGTTCTTAAAATTTGTGCTCTTGCCTACTGATAATGTTTCAAAAGACAAGTCCAGCAAACCCGAGATATTTCGAAAGGTTTCTGTTTCTTTAATTGTTGTCCTATGATGGTGAGAAAGAGATGCGACTGTCATAGGAATTGGGTATAGCTTCTTTTCCGTGCCTCAAGTTGGAAAACCAAATCCTCCTTCGAAGCCCATTTCCATTCCGGAAAAAGCAAAAGTCAATACACTGTGTCACTCTATGACAAAGGGAAAAGTTCATAGAAGAGAAGTCTCCTACCACTTGGACTGCATTTGCACATAAGAGATAAGAATAGCAGCAGCACTAAAGCCAAGGGCAAGGCCGCTGAGTCTGATCATTTGGACTATATGGTGTGGAGAAAGGTTAAAATTACTGCAAGTCAAATCAATTGTGTGCAAATCAGGTTTGATCGCAGATATGAGGGGAAGCCAAATTGTAGAGTAAAGGCATCATTAGAGAAAAGTTGTTTCTCTACCAAAGGAGGTCTGTAGCAGTCAGCATCACATACAGTCAACCTCCGTTCTCAAGGGTAGGTCAGATTAACAAGGTTTCGCATAGGTTAATCTCTCTATTTTGGAAGCACGATGTTTCATATGTATGTAAGCATGTATACATTTGCATCAAGTAAGCAATGGTAGCCTTTGAGAGAAAACGGTAGCCTGTTGTACTTTTGTGCCCTGAGTATGTATGGAGGGAAGATAAATGAAGCAATACATGTGTTCGAGTGTATGTATGCGTATGTGTAGCTAACTACGGATGTGCATATGGTGTAGATGGCTGCTTTGTGCACTATGTGAGAACCTATGAGAAGTGTGGTGACTAATGTGCATATCTAAGGACGTGAGTACAAGAGTGGGGTTGAGAGAGAGAAAGCTAGAGAAGGGGAAAAGAGGGGAACTGTGTGTATGTGTACATATGTGAATGTGAGTGTGTGTTTGAGTAAAGGTAGAAAGAAAGGAAGGGTGACAGTAAATGTGGGCATGGATGTGTACGAGTGTGTGAGAATGTATGTGTGAGTGCATAAGTGAACATGTGTGTGTATGTTTGGGGTATGTGGGTGTGTGAAAGGATTACGGGAGTGAGTGAAAGAGAGAGACCAAATGATTGACAGGGGTGTGTGAGAGTGCATGAGGGCACATGTATGTGTAGGAGTGAAAGAGAGAGAGAGAGAGAGAGGTTGTTAGACGGAATCACTAGGGTTGGATGCTCATCCATGTACATATGTTTCCATCTTCTCCAAGGTTTCATTTGCATGCAATTGTGGACTCATGAGGACCAAAAGTGACCTAGTAATAGAAGGGTTGGGCAAAATATCATTGTGTGTATGCATCTTCCCCTTGGACTAAGAGTGCCAACAACGCCTATTGCCCTAATGGGCTACTTATCTTTGTACATTCTCTAGTAATACATTCAGTATTGTGTGTTGTGCTCCAAGCTTCTTCTTCTTCCTTGTGCTGTTTGCATGCTTCCGCAGATGTCTAACTCCAACAGTTGGTATCAGAGAAGGTCATCGCTTCATCTAGGGCACCGTCGACACTGCTCTGTTTGCAGTCTCAAAATCATAGGAATTTTGTCGAAATCACGATCTCAGCTCGTTTGGGCCTTCGAACGCACTATCGCATCACTTGTGCAGACTATTTCCTCTTTTTGTGCCAAAGGTATATACCAGTTTCTATTCGCCAGTATAAGCATCTCGAAGTCTGCTACATGTTTAGTAAAATTCATTTGTGTAGTTGTGTTCAACTTTTTGAGATACACTCAATTTTTTGCATCAAGGTATTTTAGTCACCGGCCATGGCTGAAAGCAGTGATGTATTCTGTATGTTGGTTGTTGAGGATAAGTTGGATGGTACCAACTACCCGTTGTGGGCTTATATGATGCGACATGTGTTGGTTGCAAAAGGACTGTGGAACATTGTGCACGGTGTCAAGAAACGTCCAATCACACCTGCAACTGTTACAATTGCATGTAATGAAGCTGATGCAGAAGGTGTCGAAGATGATGATATTCTGCATATTCCTGTTCGTGCTGGGGTTTCTACTGCACCTACTGCAGAGCAGATTCGTTGGGATGGCATAAATGCCCAGGCACATGCATTGATAGCTTTGTCTATCAAACGTGCCATTATTCCTCACATTTGCTCTTGCAGAACAGCTAAGGATGCTTGGGATACATTTACCACATTGTACCAAGCTAGGAATGAGGCTCGTGTTGCTTACCTCCGGAAAAAGTTGGAGAGTGAGCACATGAATGAAGGAGATTCTATGGACAGTTTCCTAACGAAGATCAAAGACTTGAAGAAACAGTTGATTTCTGCTGATGAGGTTATACTAGGTAGCTCACTTGTGCATACCATTTTGAATGGTCTTCTTGATTCATATCAGAGTTTTGCTTCTACTCTTTGGTTGATGATGAAAGGCAATCCAAATGCCTTATCATTTGAGGAGTTAGTCTCTGTTCTGTTGCAGGAAGATTAGTCCAGGCAGAACAGGCCCATTATGCGAGTTGCAGATCAAGCTTTCCTGGCTAGTCTGAAGGGCAAAGGAAAATGGAGCTCTTCAACTAGTAAGCAGAAATCTGCTAATTATGCATATTACAAGAAGGAAGATAGAGATTAGAAGAAATCAGAAAAGCTGAAATTGTTTTGTAAGTACTACAAAGGGAATGATCATATCATAAAGAACTGTCCAAAACTGACTGCTAAAGAGGCAAAGAAGAAAGAGGCTGGAAGGTTGTTGGAGAGGCCTCTACACCAAAAAGAGAGTCTGCTAATCTTGTGCAGGAAGAAGAATGGGCGTTTACTACTGTTTGTAGTTTTGACCCATCTTCTCATGAGTAGTGCATGTGTGCAGTAGATTCAGATGTTTGGTATTTTGACACTGGGGTGACCAAACATATTACCTCGCACCGCAGTTTCTTCTCTTCACTCAAGCTTGCCCCTACAGGGAATACTGTTACATGTGCCAACAACTCCTCTTATCTTGTTATGGGAGTTGGTAAGATCATTTTGACTAGTGACTGATGGTAGTTCTTTCACTTTTTCAGATGCTTTATTTGTGCCAGGGATCAAAAAGAACCTTTTATCAGTTTCTGCATTAGCCAAGATTGGCTTGGTTGTGAAATTTGTTGATGACAGGTGTACAATTCATGATCTGTCAAATGGCGATGTGATTATTGCTTCTGGGATTTTATGTCGTGGGCTATATAAGCTCATAGACTATGAAGTCAGTAAATGATTTGGCATGTGCAGTAAATGATTCTCAGGCTATGTCAGATGCAAAGCTTGGGCATGCACACTTTGGTCATCTAAATTTTGCTAGTTTGCTACGTCTGCAGGAATATGAAATGGTGTCCTCTTTGCCCAAACTTGAGGCACGTGGAAAACATGTTTGTGAAGGCTGTATTTTGGGCAAAATGCAACCTTTGTCCTTTCCAAAAGATGGTTCAGTTCGGGCTACTTTGAGATTGTAGCTTGTACATAGTGATGTCTCTAGTCCTATGCAGACACCTTCTTTTGGGAATTATCTTTACTTTGTGAATTTCATTGATGATTTTTCCAGGCATGCATGGGTATATCCATTGAAGGCAAAGTCCGAAGTATTCATGTGCTTCAAACAGTTTTTGGTTTTGGCTGAAAATCTATCAGCATGTAAAATGGGCACCCTCTGTTCTGATTGGGGGGGGGGAAGTATATATCTTCTGATTTTAATACATTTTTAGCTGAACGTGGGATAAAACACCAGTGTATAGTGTCGTATACACCTCAATAGAATGGATTTGTTGAACGAAAGAATAGGTCACTCATGGAGATGGCGAGGTGTATGGTCAAGAGTCAGGCTTTACCACATAGTTTCTGGCTTGAGGCTGTCATGTGTTTTTGGTTGTTTGGCATATGCATTAGTGCCTGAAGAACATCGTAGGAAATTGGATGATGAAGCAGTAAAATGTATTTTCGTTGGGTACAGTTCTGAAAGTAAAGGCTATCGTCTGTATCATCGACAGACTAAAGGCCTTTTGGTTAGTTGTGATGTTGTTTTTGTGGAAGATGCTATTCAGCCATTGCTTTCATGTACTAAGGAGACATCTGTTAGCTCCAAAGACATGTATGACTTTGCTGCCTCTTTTTATAGGTGGACAGTCTAGTGCTGGTCCTAATGAGGCAACTTCTCAGCCTTTGCAGGTTTCATGTGATGATGCAAATAATTCCATTTCTGATGCGGATTTACATGATGCCCTTAGTGATGAGATAGCTGATATTGAGTAGGCAAGAACTATGCCAAAATGGATAGTGTAGACCTTGCGTGGAAGCAAATTAGATGCACCTCTATCATATCGTACTCGATTAGGCTCTCATAGTACCTCTTTTGCATCAAATTGCTATGCTATGGCTATGTCTAGTCTCTGTGATGAGAATGAGCCTGTTTCATTTGATGAAGCACAAATTTCAGAAAACTGGATGGCTGCTATGCAATCTAAATATGATGCAATAATGAAGAATGGTACTTGGTCTTTATGTGACTTGCCTCCTGGCAAGAAGGCCATTGGCACTAAGTGGGTATACAAGCTGAAGCGTAAACCTGATGGTACAGTTGATAGGTATAAGGCTAGGCTTGTTGCAAAGGGTTATGCACAGGAAAGAGGCATTGATTTTGATGAGACCTTTGCACCTACATGCCGTATGACTACTGTTCGCAGCATTTGTGCACCTAAAGCCCATCATGGTTGGAATGTACATCAGTTGGACATTAAAACTGCATTTGTGAATGGTGACTTGCATGAAGAAGTGTATGTTTTTCAGCCCCGTGGCTTTGTGCAGAAAGGGCATGAAAACTAGTGTGCAGGTTAAAGAAGGCATTATATAGTTTAAAGTAAGCACCACGTGCTTGGTATGAGAAGATACATGCCTATCTGATTGCACTTGGTTTTGAGAACAGTCCAACTGAAAGCACCTTATATGTTAAGCTTGCTAATGATGTGCTTCTGATCATTGTTGTCTATGTTGACGACATGTTGTTCATTGGTCCTATTGAGAAACATATTGCTCATTTTAAGGCTGATTTGCATGCCTCATTTAAGATGTCTGATTTCGGGCATTTGCATCATTATTTGGACATTTAGTTTATGCACGTTGATGGTGGAATGGCTTTGTGTCAAACGAAATATATTGACACATTATTCCAGCGTTTTGGCCTTGAAGATTGTAAGCCTATTGCCACTTTTATGGAAACAGGGTTTACGATTGAGTCTTCATGATGCTAGAGATGCATTTGATGTTGTTCTCTATCAGCACGCTGTTGGATGCTTGCCCAGGTGTCAAGCATTGGCAGGCGGTTAAGCGCATCTTTCGCTACTTGAGTGGTACTCGACTTCTTGGGTTGTTTTATCCCAAGGGGAGATCACTAGCGCCAGATTTGCATGCTTTCTTTGACTCACACTAGGCTGGTTGCTATGAAACTCGTGTGTCCACTAGTGGCTTTCACTTCATGCTTGGTAGCTCATGTATATCTTGGTTGAGCAAGAAGCAGCCTACTATGGGTAGCTTTCACAGCGACTGTTGAGTGTGTGTGGCTCAGATGCCTTACGGCTGATTTGGGTGTTGGTCAGTCTTCTGCCACCACCATCTTCACTGACAGTCAGAGCGCATTGGCAGTTGCGAGGAACCCTGTGTTCCATGCTCGCACTAAGCACATTAAGGTGCATTATCATTATGTCAAGGAGAGGTTCTCTGCTGGGGAGATGAGCTTCGCATATGTGCCCACGCAGGAGATGTTGTAGACCTTTTCACGAAGGCTCTGCCCAGGGAGAAGTTTGAAGCTCTCCGCAAAGCTTTGGGCTTACTTCCTTTTGTGGAGTGATTTCCACATAGCTTGGCACTTCCTTATACATGAGTGCCAGCAACTTGTTCATCGCATCACTCCCAGGGGGATTTGTTGATATATTTAGGTAGTGATGTGTGTGAACACTTTAGCAACACCAGGGCACTTTTTTCCCTCTTTAGGAGGTTGTTTTACCCCAGCTTGTATATACACCTATTGCCCTAATGGGCTGCTTATCTTTGTACATTCTCTAGTAATACATTCAGTATTGTGTGTTGTGCTCCAAGCTTCTTCTTCTTCCCTGTGTTGTTCGCGTGCTTCCGTAGACGTCTAACTCCAACAATAGCATCCCAACTCTATAAGTTAACATCCTTTTAGAAGAATTTGAACAATTGTAATCAAGTTGTAAACTTTGAATATTCCAAGTAGTATATTCCATCCATAATTATAAATTTCTTCATAGTGTTTTCATTTGCAAGTAGCATATTTTGCATCATGTTGGTACTGATATTACAAAGCACATAAGGTGTTATGTTTCACTAAATTAAATCTTATGAGGTGAATCAAAGTTGCCAAGTGTTAGAGGGCATGATTTATACTATAAAGATGAAACTAACTCCATTAATCCAGGCAACAAATTTCTTCCTTCCTGGTCCTTGAGTGTTCACACACATCACTACCTAAATATATCAACAAATCCCCCCTAGGAGTGATGTAGTGAATGAGGAGTTGACACTCATGTATAAGGAAGTGCAAAGCTATTTGAAATCGATCCACAAAGAGAAGTAAGCCCAAAGCTTTGCGGAAAGCTTCAAACTTCTCTTGAGGCAGAGCCTTTGTGAAAAGGTCTATAGTGTTCTCGTATGTGGGCATATATGGCAAATTGATCTCTCCAATAGAGAACCGCTCCCTAAAATAGTGATAGTGCACCTCAATGTGCTTAGTGCGAGCATGGAACACAGAGTTCCTCACAATTTCCAATGTGCTTTGATTGTCACTGAAAATGATGGCGGCAGAAGATAGACCAACACCCAAATCATCCATAAGGTATCTCAGCCACACACACTCAACAACCGTTTTGAAAGCTACCCTATACTCAGCCTCACAACTAGAAGTGGCAACAGTAGGCTTCTTCTTGCTCAACGAAGATATGCATGAGCTACCAAACATGAAGCTAAAACTGCTAGTGGACACATGAGTGTCATAGCAACCACCCTAGTCAGAGTAAAACAAGCATATAAATCTAGTGATAGTGATCCCCCCTTGGGATAAAACAATCCAAGTAGTCGGGTACCACTCAAATAGCAAAAGATGCACTTAACCGCTATCAGAACAATTTTATCCCTCCAATTGACATCTAGGAAAATTAAAAAATTCTTATAAATTGGTGAATTCTAAAACAATTAAGCATATGTTTTATATGAGCTTCTGTTTTTTCTAAAATCTCTCTCAAGTATTTGTAGGCCAAAGATGATGGAAAAATGCATTTGTACTCTCAGTTGAGCCCTCCAAATCCTCACTTGAATTCTCCTTACAAAACTTGTCTTAAAGACCTCTGTGAGAATTATGAATGATCACTTTATGCATGATTATGAGAATGAGACTAAGCACTTTAATGTATGTGTTGATTGTTTGTATTTATTGTGTTTGATTATGATTTGATGTGTTTTTCATTGGTGAATAAAATCCAGCATAACTAAATGTACGTAAAACAAACCTTAATATGTTGAATCAACCTATATAAGTCTATGTGATTTTAGAGACGTGCTTGCATTACCTTAACAATTGTAAAACTCTAAGTAATTGCGACCTAATGTGATTCCTTAATGTTTGTGATTGTGAGAAGTAACTTATGCATTTCTCATGGCATCCATATCATCCTTCCAAAGTTTGCTCCTTCACAATCATGAATCCTAAGTATTAGTGTCCTTACATTGTTTTCTAATGAATCTGACAATGGGAAGTTGTGCCTGTTGCTATGATCTGATTGATATCGGGTTATGAGTGATTGTGCTAATTAATATGAATGGAGTATTTTATGTGTATAAATATGTTTTATTCCTTATAGAAGTAATAATAACATAATTTTTTTAAGTGTGTGTGTTCATAAATATTTGATTTACATCATCTTGATCTATGTTACAATCTATATTAAATTATATATATATATATATATATATATATATATATATATATATATATATATATATATATATATATATATATATATATATATATATATATATATATATACTGTTAATAATTTCTTTAATACATATAACTAATGAATAATCTATTTGAATTAAAATGTATGATTAATATAAATTTAGCTATTAAATAATTAAACAATATACATGTGTATGTAATTATGCATACGTGAGTGAAATGAAGTGATCGAAGTGATATGTGAGCAAAAAAGTGATGAGTGTGAGTTGTGTATGTCATGTGCATGTTTTAGTTGAGTATGCATGAGAAAGATTATGACGTGTGTGACTTGAGTGATAGAGTGCATGAATGTGTGAGTGCATAACTATGTGTGAGTTTAGGTATATATGTATGAATTAGGGTGATTTTTTTAATGTTTTTTTAGAAGGTAATATTCTTCTTCTGCTTCCTTCACTTCTGGCTACTCTATGTAATAGGGAGAGGGAGAGTCTCATGAATCACCCTTCTTCTAGCTGACTTAGCTTCTAGATCGTGTTAGAGAGAGATTTATATTCTCTTGCCCCCTCCTCCCACAGGTGAAGATGATCATTTGGCAGAATCAATGCATGTAGGTGTGTGTGTGTGTGTGTGAGAGAGAGAGAGATTCAGCTTTTGCACATCATAAAGAATGTTTAGAGAGAGAGAGAGAGGTCCCAAACTACAAGGTGTGCACAGACTAAACCAGAGAGAACTAATCATCTCCTCCTCCCACTTCTCGGTTGTAGCTAACGACAACAAGCAGTGATGGAAAGAAGAGAGAGAGAGACAGAGATAGAAAGAGAATTAGTTTTAATTGCCTTCCCTCTTGGTGGCTACAGAATGTGCAGCACATTCACGCACTAGAGAGAGAGAGAGAACAGCATTGATCATGCACAAACAGATGGAAAGAGTGCATGATGGCTGCTATAATTATAGATGCAAGATAGATGATTATCGTGCATAGAGAGAGAGAGAGAGACTGAGAGCCAAGACGGTTATAGATTACTAATGAGGTAGACTCGTGGAGAGAGAAAGAGAGGGGTAGACCCCCGGTTTCTTGTTGATTCTCACATATGCATAGAGAGAAATAAAGAGAGAGAGAGAGAGGGATAGAGAGGGAGAGAGAGAGTTAGAGAAACAGAGAGAGAGAGACAAAGAGAGCGAGAGAGAGAGAGATATCCGGTCTATTGCATATGTTCATAGAGACACAACTGTTGATCACTACACAACACACACACACACACACACAGGGAGAAAGAGAGCCATCGGGGCTGCTGCAGAGCGACATAGTTGCTGATTGCTATGCAACACGGAGAAAGAGAGAGAGAGAATCACAGAGAGAGAGAGAAAGAGAGAGAGAGAGAGAGAGAAAGAGAGAGAAAATAAATGCCTTCCCCTCCTTCAGACTATGGATTGAATGCATAGAGAGAGACCCCTATTATTGCGCATGCAGAAATGAAGGGAATCATGGGGGAGAGAGAGAGAGAGAGAGAGAGAGAGAGAGAGAGAGAGAGAGAGAGAAATGTGCATGAGTATGCATGTATGCAAGTATCTGAGTGTGTCCGTGAGTCTCTATGAGTATATGAATGAGTGTATGAAGGGATGAGTATGCAAGAGTGCATGTGCATGAATGATATGTGCATGTGTCATACATAAGTGTGTATGAATGAGAATGAATGTGTATGAAGTATGTGCATGTGCATATGTGAATGTGATAAGTATATATGCATGCACGAATGAGTGTAGTATAGATGGATGTTTGTATGAGGTGAATGCATGAATGCATGTTTGCATGTATGCGTGTGCGCGAAGCATACATGAATGCATATGCATGATTAATATAAGACATAAGTGTGTAAGTGCATGAACATGGGTAAGTAATGAATGATGTATGCATGTATGAATGTATATAAGTTAATCTATACATTAATGAATATGATGAGTGAGCATGAATGACTTATGTTTGCATGAGTGCATAAGAAAGCATGCATGGGTAAGAGATGTGCATGTGCATGTGCGAGATAGATGCACATGAAAGACGTATGCATGTATGCATGAGAGAAGTGAGAACATGAATGTGCATAAGTAAGTAGGACGTATGCTTGAGCATGAGGGCATATACATGTGAAGTGTCTACATGCATATAAATATAAATGCAAGAGCATGCATTTGCAAGAATGATAATGCATGCATGATAGTGCTTCCATGTGCATGAATGCATACGAGGTGAATGTATGAGCATATGTATGTGAGATGATGCATGTTTATGTATGTGCATGCGAAAGCATGCATGTGTAAGATGTAAGCATGAAGGATGTGTGCATGTGCATGTATATAGGTGATATGTGCATGTGCATGATAAGTATGATGTGAGAATGCATGTGCATGTATGTAAGATGTACGCATGAAGGATGTGTGCATGTGTATGTATATAGGTGATATGTGCATGTGCATGATAAGTATGATGTGAGAATTCATGTGCATTTATGAGTTATAAGCATGTATGCATGATGTAGATGCATGTATGCATGAGAATGAATGAGAATGCATGTGCTTAAGTGAATGTGATGAGTATGTATGCCTATGAAGAGTATGCATGCATGAATGAATGTTAGTATAGATGCATGTATCAATGTGTGAAATGAATGCATGGATAAGCATGTGAGCATGAGAGCATGCATGTGAGATGTGAGCATGAGAACATGCATGATAGTGATGTGCGCATGAGAGTATGTGTGCATGCATGTGAGAGAGGATGCATGTGGGAGTTCGTGTGCATGCATGTGAGAGAAGTAAGAGTGTGCATACATGTGAGAGTATGTGTGCATGCATGTGAGAGAGGATGCATGTGAGAGAGGTAAGAGTGTGCATGCATGTGGGAGTATGTGTGCATGCATGCAAGAGAAGTAAGAGTGTGCATACATGTGAGAGTATGTGTGCATGCATGTGAGAGAGGATGCATGCGTGAGAGGTCATGTGAGAGAGGTATGAGTGTGCATACATGTGAGAGTATGTGTGCATGCATGTGAGAGAGGGTGCATGTAAGAGAGGTAAGAGTGTGCATGCATGTGGGACTATGTGTGCATGCATCTGAGAGAAGTAAGAGTGTGCATATATGTTAGAGTATGTGTGCATGCATGTGAGAGAGGATGCACGTGAAGAGGGTGCATGTGAGAGAGATTAGAGTGTGCATACATGTGAGAGTATATGTGCATGCATGTGAGAGTATGTATGCATGTGCATATGAGAGTGTGCATGTGTATTTAAGTGAGATGCATGATTGAAAGTACATTAATAAGATGTGTGCATGTACATGATAAGTATGACTGAGACATGTAAGAGTATGATAAATGTGTTTGCACGTGTGCATGAGAGATGTATGCAAGTGTATGAGGAGTGTGTACATGTGTATGTTTGTATGAAAAAGCATGGATTTATGCATGAAGAATTGAATGAATGTATGTGCATATACATATATGATAAAAATTGAAATTCATTCATGAGTGCTTTATTTTTCATACAAAGTAGTTATATTTTTTCTAATGTTTTGTTTTAGCAACAAAGCATTGAAGAGTGTCTGATATTGATAAGAATTATGAACGGGAAGGTGGAGAGCAATGTAGCACATGTTAATTAAAGCTGCAATTTTTCAAATCCTTCTATCAAGAACCTCAAAAGGATGAGATTTCTTTTAAATTATCTTAGAAATTTATCTTAGAACATTAAGAATTGTCTTTGCACTCTTACTTATATTTGTATAAGGTTATTTTATTGAAGTAGGTTACATTCATGATTAGGATCACCAAGAAAAATGTTTTACTTAGTCCACGTCAAAGATTACACAATGGTGAACCACTTGATCAATCGACAATTTATACTTTTATTTGTATGTATTTATTTCATATGCCTGTGAATAATGCGTCTACAAATAGGAATGTTATCTCTTCATCCTTTATTTCTAAATTTTTATCACCTACACCTGTAAATAGTACCACTCCATCTAAGAAGAAAGTATTATCTCGTATACCTCGAAGATTATCCAGAGGTGTACTACTTGATCAATAAAAAATTTTCATATTTATTTCTATGAGTTTATTACCTAGTCCTGTCAATGAACGAGTTAATATAGAAATATTAGAAGAAGAAACCCAAGTAGAAGAAAAAATAAAACATTGTATTGTTTTTGAAACTTTGTTTCCTACAGAACAACAATACGTTTGTCTATTATATGCGCATAGTTAAATACGTTTATCATATATATTCTTTAGCATAGACCAATAGAATATAGACAAACACTTCTCACAACACTGAATCCACGTCTTACATTCTAAAGCACACTAAAAACACTGCACGTGTAGTCACACGATAAGACCCATTGCAAAATCGAAACTGATCCACCCGGTGGTCTTCATTCATGCCCCGACAAGTATTGTTGAACTCAATGTCAAAGTGTGACATTTTTGTGCTTGGAATGTTAGATGTGATTTGCTTATGGTTAAAACTTAAACCCTTGTACTTCTTGTATTTGAGTTATATCGAGCTTTTACTGTTGGAGATCCTATTGCACGTTTATTGAGAGCTGAGCATAACCTCGACACATCTTCCCCACCCCCCATCGACAATAAGAAAGTTCTCATTTAGTACCTAATTTTAAACGATTAATTATCTGCTACAACAAACTTAAAGGTAACGGTTATTAAAGTTCTTTCAAATTAGCATAAATACAAAAAGTTTACATACATCACTTGCACTTGCTAAACATAAAAGGACTATTTTCATTTCAAATTGCATTAGGAAAGATATTCTTTTGCACTTCCATTTGCAAATTATAAAATATATGAAAAGACTGTTTTCATTTGGCATCGCATTAAGAAGGATAGTTACTACATGTTATATCATAGGTATTTTTGATAAAAAGAATGCTTTGTAACCTACATTAGAATTCACTTTGTTTGTATTTATTGCAAGAAAGGATTTTTGTTCTAGGTAAATTTAGTGTTAATTTCTCCATTTAGTTACTTGTTGTTATTTTCTGTTTTACTTTATTAGTACTACGTAAAGACTCCAAAAATAACAAATTAAGAAGACTTAGAAAAAGTATATAAAAACAAAATATCAATTTAGACCAGAGTAATTTACAAGATAAAGAAAATATAAACTCTAGAACAAACTAGATTTAATAAATAAAGGAGTTGAAAACTTTAAATATAATAATATATATTCTTAGAAAAGAATTGATTAAAAGGTTAAGAAAAATTAAAGAAAGATAAAGAAGAAGATAGGTAGAAAAGCTTAGGTTTTAGTAAAGTCTAAATTCCTCGATTTATTATATAGTGATAGTTTTAGACAATTTAGAGTTCTAGAGCCCCTTATTATAGACTTGATACTCCATTCTAGGCAATATCAAGAGTGCAAGATGGAGGAAGTGTTTAAATATATGATGATAGAAAAACAATGTGCACGGATCATGCAATCAATTCTACATGAAAAGGGTAAATTCATTGCGTTGAATATCATTGTATATTAGATGCGTTTGAAGAGAAAGTGCAAATTTAGGGATTTCATGACGATATACTAGTATAGTACTTCGGCCACATTATCTCTGGATCCATTCTTGAAAACATCCATGAGCATGCCAGTAAACCTTGGGCTGATTTTAGGAAATAACTTCAAAAAATGTTCTTTCTTGAGGATTTTAGTAAGCATAGCCAAGAAGGGTTTTTGAGATTCGTGAATTCCCCTAAGACTAATGAGTCTCTAACTCATCCTCATGGTGAATTTATGAGATAGTTTGGTCAGCTTCTTGAGGAAGATAGAAATGCGTTAAAGCTTGACCTTATTATTCACTTTCTCAAGATATTGAGCCCAAAGGATAGAGCTGAAGTAGAACAAAGAATAGAGGAGCCTGGTTAAAGGTATGGTTTGACAGTTGGCAAAATGTAAAACCTGAAATAGAGGTCATTACTCAAATGGGACAACGAGAATTTGTACTTCATGAAACTATTTCTACTCAGCCTAGGGATTTACCTACACGAGGGTAATCTAATATACCAATACCTACAATTGCAACTATGGCTAATGTTGCAGTTTCCCCTAAGACTCCAATTGATTTTCAATTGGATATTTTGTGCAAACAAATGGAAAATGTAATTAATATGTAGGCATCTCTTTCCAAAGAGGTTGCACAATTAAACAATAAAGTGTTTTCCATGAGCTTGCATGAGCCTGGGGCTAGTAGTAGATTGGGCCAAGAAAATATGGCAGCACGAATACAACCTGGTATGCCATAATTCACTCCTTCTCAACCTGTTTATCAACCAGTTCCTCCTACTCAGGCAGTTGCTCAACTAGCTTTCCAAAGAAATACTGATAAAAGAGGAAGTGGTAGTAAAAGGTGTGTCTGATATGATAGTCAAGATCATGCAACATATGCTTATGATGAGTTAAAGCAAGCAAAAGATAATTAGTTGGTAGTTGAAATTGATAGAAAATTATGCGACTTTAGAGCACAACTTCCTTTGGTCGTTAACTGGGGCAAAGGAGGCATGAAGAAATTGTATGAAAACTTAGTTATTTCCAATGCATCTAGCAGTAGTTTTGCTACAAGACTAGAACCATTAGATGAAGGGGCTCATTCAATTGTAAGACAAAATCCCTATTCTATAGAGGGACTAGTAAGAGCTAGAGATGAAATCATGTGCAAAAATGCATGGCAATCTCTTGTTGACCAATCCTCCATATACTCTCATATTGCCAATGTTGAGGAGAAACGGAGACTGGATGACATGCAAGATGAGACAGATGAGGCAGATAGAAGAGTGACAAGAAGACAAACTAGAGAAAATTAAAATCGAAATAGTAATAATAAAAAAAGAGTGCAATTTGAAGATACTGCAAACCTATCTCACGAAGCAAAAAGAAAATTAATCAAAGAAGGAAAGAAACCATTAGATGAAGATACACCAAGCACAAGAGAATCAAAATATCCCAACTAAAGAAGAAAAAAAGAAAATTAATAAAAGAAGGAAAGAAACCATTAGATGAAGATACTCAAGCACAAGAGAATCAAAGTATCACAACTAAAGAAGAAAAGAAGAAAACTATTAAAGAGGGAAAGAAACCTATGACTAAAAATAATCAAACTAATAAAAATGATCAAAAAGATGATCAGAAGCAAAGAGAGGAAAAAGGGCAGAAGAAAGTGAGAAAGACTCTAAAAGCAATTATCATCTCGAAGCTTGAGAAAATGAATGATGCTAGAGAGATTCTTAATGACATATTACTAAAGAGCCAAGTCACTATGTCCATTGAGCAAGTGTTTTTTATCATGAAACCCGAGTTCAAGGATAGATTTATAAGAGTTATTGGAAGAAGATAGTTTCCACTGCCTCAGGATGAGGATATGCAAGATATTGCAGAGGAAACCTTAGAAATGAATGAGGCTGTGACATTAAGTGATAGTGAAAATGATGAGGAAGTCGATATGATGATAAAGGAAGTGTGAGTAGGAACTTTCTAGGTCCAATTCAACTTGATGATGAAATGATGAAAGGTGATAGCCAATTCAGTACGACCTTCTGGTCATGAGGAACTCTAGAGGAAAAAATGCAGATTGGTGATGAGAAAGATTCGTGTTTAGCTCTAGCCTTGATTAATTCAAGCTCAGAGATAAATGTAATATCAAAGAAATTCTTCAATAAATTTAGATGGACCATTCACAAAGAACATGGTTGGAGAATGAGAACAATCGATAATGGGTGAAGGATCTTTCTAGGTGCATAAGCACATGTGCCTATTATGATACGAGGTGTTCGGGAAGAATTTCATTTCTTTGTACAAGACAATTGATCTTATGAAGTAATTCTCAAACAACCATTTATAGTAGAAATGAGGATGGAAACGAAAGCCATGAATAATGGATCGGCATTTGCAAGAGTTCTTTCTAAATCTGGAATGGATTCCTTGCAAGTAATAACACATTGTCCCAAAGATTTGAGAAATAGGAAATATCTACAAAGAAACCCCATTGATACATACAATCATGTGTGTGAAAATTCACCACTTATAAGAGAATTTGCAGCCTATTATGATCAAAATTTCTATTCGGTTCCACTATTGAGTGAGACAATAGTGGGCAATGGTTTGATGCCTTACCTAATGATATATATAGTTTTGAAAAGTTTTTTGTTTGCACTCCTACTGCTAATTTACATGTTATTAAAAAAGAGAAAATTAAAAATATTGTTAGCAAAAGAAATGAAAAATATTTCAAAAATGTAGTATTAATTTCACCTAAAGAAAATATTGAATGTGTGATTGAGCTTTCAAAAATTTCTACTTTGATAGAAGAACTTGAGACTGCGTTCCAAGAAGCACTAGAATCAAAGCTTCTCATTCTTGATTCTATTAAAGAATATGAACGGATTGCTAAATTCTTTCTAGAACAAGAAGTCGAGATTGATACTAAATATAAAACAGTTGAAAAGAAAATTAAACTTGTAGCTCATCCATTGCCTAAAGAGACTTATGAGATAATTAGACAAGTATTTGAGGATCCTATTCTTAGAGTTTGATCTAAGATAGGACATTTTTTTACTAAGGAAACTATGAAATATATAAATTTTGGACAAGAGTTTATTTCAAAATGTAAAAAAGATCAATTTCGAAAGATGATCATGCGTCATGGAAAAGAATTTTCCTTAGACCCACGTGAAATAGGATGCGCTGTTCCAAAGCTTGTTGCTCCAATGATCATATTTACCATATTGCATATTCCATGGAATCTTACATTGATACCATTCCCAAAGGCTCATCTAACTAAACTAATGAGATTTTTAAAGGAGAAGATTGCCATGAGAGTTTTAGAACCATCATCAGCATCATATTCAAATAGGTGTCTCACAGTACCTAAAAATAATGGGAAGCTACCCCTCATACAGGATCTACAACCTGTTAATAAAGTCACTATTAGAAATGTAGGAATAGGTCTCATTGTAGATGAGTTTTCAAAATCATTTGTCAAACACTCCATCTATTCAATGTGTGACCTATACTCACGATATGACCAATTTCAGTTAGTCATTAAAAGTAGAGATGTAATCACAATGAAAACTCCTTCGGGTCTAGTACATATGTGTACGTTACTAGAAGGAGCAACAAATTCCATGGCACATATGATGAATGCTATGAACATGGTCTTACATGACTTCATCCCCAAAGTGACTATGCCTTTTATCGATGATGTTCTGATAAAAGGGTGTGTGGAAAAGGAACAAGATGTGACGTTAGATTCATCTCGATGTAGAAAGTTTGTTTCCAATCACATTTTTGACTTTGAAAGAATCTTTCAAAGGTTCGAGGATTATATTTGTATAAGGTTATTTTATTGAAGTAGGCTACATTCATGATTAGGACCACCAAGAATACAGATTTACTTAGTCCACGTCAAAGATAACGCAATGGTGAACCACTTGATCAATCGTCAATGTATACTTTTATGTCTATGTATTTATTTCCTATGCCTATGAATAATGAGTTTTCAAATAGGAATGTTATCTCTTCATCTTTTATTTTTGAACATTTATTACCTACACCTGTAAATAGTACCACTCCATCTAAGAAGAAAGTATTATCTAGTATATGTCCAAGATTATCCAGAGATGTACCGCTTGATCAATCAACAATTTACATATTTATCTCTATGAATCTATTACCTATGCTTGTCAATGAACGAGTTAATATAGAATATCAGAAGAAGAAATCCAAGCAGAAGAAAAACTAAAAGACTATATCGTTTTTGAAACTTTGTTTCCTACAGAACAAGAATAAGTTCTCTATTATATATGCATATCGGTACATAGGTTTATCATATACATTCTTTAGCATAGGCCAATAGAATACAGATAAACACTTCTCATAGCACTGAATCCATGTCTTACATTCTAAAGCACATTAAAAACCCCCCACGTGTAGTCACATGATAAGACCCATCGCAAAGCCAAAACAGATCCACCTAGTGGTCTTCATTCACGCCCCGATACCCCCTACCAATGCTTCACACCTGGGTAATGCCTAAACCTGCTCATCTATGTGATAGCAAGCTGAATATCTGACCAACTAATGCATAAGTAAATCAAGTATCCAATAGCCTGCTAATAGAGAAGCACAAATGCTCAAGCATCATGAAGACTCAATCATAAAACTCTTTCCACAAGAGTGGCAATAGGTTTATAGTCTTGAAGGCCAAAGCACTGCAATAATATGTCAATATTTTTTTTTGACACAAAGCTATTCCACCATCAACTTGCATAAATTGATTGCCCAAATAATGATGAAAATGCCCCAAATCAGACATCTCAAATGAGGCATGCATATCAGGCTTAAAATCAGCAATATGCTTCTCATGAGGACTAGTGAGCAACATGTCATCAACATAGACAACAATGATTAGAAGCACATCATTTGCATGCTTAACATATAAGCTGATCTTAGTTGGATTGTTCTCAAAACCATGCAATGGGAGACGCATGTATCTTTTCATACCAAGCATGTGGTGCTTGCTTTAAACGATATAATTCTTTTTCAACCTGCACACTTGGTCTTCATGCTATTTCTGCACAAAGACATGGGGCTAAAACACATACACTTCTTCATGAAACTCACCAATCAGAAATGCAACTTTAATGTCCAACTGATGTACATTCCAAGCATGATGAGCTGCAAGTGCATAGATGCTATGAATAGTAGTTATTCGACATGTAGGAGCAAATATCCCATCAAAATCAATGCCTCTTTCCTAAGCATAACCCTTTGCAATAGGCATAGCCTTATACCTGTCGATGCTTACGCTTCAACTTGTATACCTACTTAGTGTGAATGGCCTTCCTGCCATGAGGCAAGTCACATAAAGACCAAGTACCATTTTTCATGATTGCATCATATTCTGATTGCATAGAAGCCATCAAGTTTTCTAAGTTTTATGCTTCATCAAATGAAATAGGCTCATTCTCATTACAAAGACTAGAGGCATCCATAGCATAGAAATCTGATGCAAAAGAAGCACTATGAGAGTCTGAATGACTACGATATGATAGAGGTGCATCAAACTTGCTATCATACAAAGTCTACACCAACCATTTTGGCATAGTTTTTGCCTCCTCAATACCAACCCTCTCATTAAAAAGTGCATCATGTAAATCTGCATTCGAAATGGAATGAACTACATGATCACATGAAACTTGTAAAGATTGATCAATCACCTCATTCAGAATAACACTAGAGTGCCCACCTATAAAAAGAGGCAGGAAAGTACCATACATATCTTTGGAGGTAACAAATGTCTCCTTGGTACATGAAAGTAATGGCTGAATAGAATCTTCCACAAAAAACAACATCACGACTAACTACAATGTATTTAGTCTGTGGATGATATAGATAATAGCCAAGCTTCATATGGAGTGATAGACTACAATGCTTTAGTGGGACATCTATTATGTACACATGTTGCACACATAACAGCCTCAAGCCAGAAACTTAGTAAAGCCTCATACTTGACCATACACCTCACCATCTCCATGAGTGACCTGTTTTGCCTTTTAGCAGCTCCATTCAGTTGAGGTGTATACAACATTGTACACTAATTTTTTATCCCATGTTCAGCTAGAAATGCATTAAAGTCAGAAGGCATATATTCCCCCCCTCGATCAGAACGAAGGATGCCCATTTTACATGCTGACAAATTTTCAATAAAAAAGAAAAGTTGTTTGTAGCACATAAACACTTCAAACTTTGCTTTCAATGGATATACCCATGCATGTCTAGAAAAATCATCCATGAAAGTCACAAAGTAAAGATAGTTCCCAAAAGAAGGTGTCTACATAGGACCACAAACATCATTGTTAACAAGCTGCAATTTTTGAGTAGCTCTAATTGAAACATCTTTTGGGAAGGAGGAATGCTGCATTTGGTTGAAAATACAACGTTCACGTACATGGTTACCAGGTGCCTCAAGTTTGGGCAAAGAGGACACCATTTCAAATTTCTACAGGCATAACAAACTAGCAAAATTCAGATGAACAAAGTGTGCATGCCAAAGGTTTGCATCTGACATAGCTTGACAATCATGTAGTGCACATGTTGAATCATTCATAGATTTTTCATAGTCTCTGAGCTTATACAACCCACCACATACAATGCAAGAAGTAATAATGACATCGCCACTTAATAGATCAGGAATTATACATCTCTCATGAACAAATTTCACAACCAAGCCAATCTTGGCTAAAGGTGAAACTAATAATAGATTGTTCTTGATTCCTGGCACAAATAAAGCAACGGTCAATGTAAAACAACTACCATCAAAAGTAGTCAGAATGGTTTTTTCCAACTCCCATGATAGGATAAGAGGCGTTGTTGGTGCATGTGATAGTATTCCCTATAGGGGTAGGTTTGAGTGAAGTGAAGAAATTGCATTGCAAGGTAATATGTTTAGTTTCCCACTATCAAAGTACCAAACATCTTAGTCTATTGAATCCATACATTGTTCATGAGAACATGGGTCATAATTGCAAATAGTGGTAAATGCCCATTCTTCATTCTGCAAAAGATTAGCACACTCTATTTTGGCTGTAGAGGCCTCTACAACAATCATTCTAGCCTCATTCTTCCTTGCCTCTTTCGCAACGAGTTTTGAACAACTCTTTATGACATGATCATTTCCTTTAGGTTATTTGCAAAATAATTTTTCCTTTTTTGTTTTCTTCTTGATCTTTTTCAAAAAATTATCCATGGAATCTCCTTCATTCATGTGCTCAATCTCCAACTATTTTCGAAGTTAAGCAAGAAGAGCCTCATTCCTTTCTTGGTATAAAGTGGTAAGTGTATCCCAAGCATACTTAGTTGTTTTCCCGTTGGTATGGGTAGTGTTAGTATGCACCTCATAGGTTAAAGTGTATCTTGTAGTGGCTCTTCCACCAGTTTTCCTCATCCGAATAGATCCCAAATCTTTGTAATAGTTGTATCATTATATTGAAGAACCAGGAACTCTTGTGAGAGAAGGTACATCATATTGTTCTTATCACTACACGTACAAAAGAAAAAGCATGCTCACCTATTCTAGAGTCCCTTCATGTGCTCTCAGCACCATTTTCTTGCGTTGTTGCTTGATGGATTTTCAAGGGGAGATAATCGGTTCACAAGAACCACTTGATGCAAAGAGCTAGCATAGGACATTCCTCCATAAAAAGTTAAGGAAGACAATATATGATCAATTCTCTTGTGATGATACATCAATTCATCAATATCAATATCAAGACCTTTTTGAAGACATGAATGATGTGATCTCTTTAAAAGATGTATCCTTAATGTTCATCCAATATTTTCCATTATCCGATCCATCAATGTACATGCATTATAAAGTAAGGATCAAATAAATAAGTTTTCTTCTAACTGAGTTACCACTTATATGATTTAGCATCAATGAGCATAGTCATCTCAGCGCCATTTTATACATATCGTGATCATTATGAAAGTATCTATCCATATTACACATTAATCACCAGATAAAATTAGAAATAATCATTTACTCGTTTGTTTTTGGATGGGAGAATGCGTGGTGGAATGAGTACTATCCTTAAGAAAAAGTGTAAGAATGCTCCACTTGAATGTTGAAGAAAAAACGTCTTATGCTGCCTCTTTTGATGGTTGTCTTAGTGCATCTACACGACAACACTTTGTCGAAGCTTTCTTTGTTTCGCATCGTGCTAATAGCCCATGGTTGTGAAAGTTTTTGTGAAGCTCCGTTATTTTGATGTAAATCCTTGCTTGGGTGATGCGCTTTGACTTCTTGTGAACTTTGAGTTTTGAATAACGATCAGACCTTGGATTGTTGGTTGACACACTAGATTTTGTTATTTAAATCTAATAACACTTTTTGTGCTTCTAACACGGATTAAGGTAATAAAAGCTATCGTGTTGCTAGATATGGAGACTTCCTCTAATAAATAGGTCGTGCTGGTAGCCTAATCTTTTTGCATGTCATATAGCTTCAATTCTCGATATGTGGATCTTTTAATTACTCAAACTTACTGAGGTTGTCCTGGTGTGCGTATCTTTGCTTACCTTTTGTGTAACATTAAAACTTGATTCCATCACTACAACATGTGTGCCTTATACCTGCAAAATTGCCAACGAAAATACACATGGCCAATATGTCCATGACATTGGTATAAATATTGTAATACACGTCAGTACAATAATGGCAGTCTATGTATCAATAAGGGATGGTCATATAAAGTGCAATAATGTTAGTATATGTATCAATAAGGGATGTTCATATAAAGTGCGAGTAAAAGTGTCAGTATTTTATCATTGGTATATGTATCAGTATTGATCGGGTACGAGCATCAGTATACACATGAGAATGATTGTCGACATAATCATCAGTTAGTCGATGATATAAGCATCAATAAATCCTCCGGAATACCAATGCCTATAATTAGGCCTATACTGACGATCATATCTGTAAGAATTCTTTCAGGAAGAGTGTTGTAGGAGATGGTGGAGAGTCTTCAAAGATGAAGTGGTGTTGCTTAAACCTGCTTCACACTAGCCAAGAACAATTGCTGCAGATTGTAGTGGGCCTCTTAAGCTTGCTAATGATCATAAGTAGTCCTATGTTGTTTGGAACATGGTCCACTAATCAATGGATCAAAACAAATAGGTAGGAAAATAATCCAAGGTCATAGACTTGCTATTTTAGTCTCTAAACATGTTCAGTATAATGAACAGTGCTCTGAGCATGATAGAAATTAGCCTAATTCCTTTCGGTAATGTCTTATTAACTTAGAAAGCTACCAATCATGAGTGATTTCAATAAAAAAGATGAACTATATGTTGAGTATGATGTTTAGAAAATCATAGGACTTGCTAGACATTTCCGGGATGCATCAATCAACAGACAAGAGAGTAATGAGTGAATATATCTCAGGATTCAGAGAAGCAATGAGATTTTGTAGCTATAATGTAGACAATATACTGAATCTTGCTTTAAATCATGACAAATGATCAATCATACATTGAGAACAAGCTCTAAGAAGAACATTGTACTAATTAATATATGGCAGAGAAGTAGTAAAGATGTAATGAAAATGTATGTATTAGATCACATAGAAATACAATGTCATTGGTAATAATCTATTGTACGATGTGAGGAAAGTGATTAATCTATGGAGTGAGCTCTCAAATCACAATGTATTCCTCTCAATTGATCTCCTAGTTGAGGCATCTCCACATGTGTCTTCTTTATCTACTTTTATAGTTGAGTTTGGAGCCAATATTTTGAATTGAGATTCAAAAGTCCACCTAAAAGGAAATCCTAAACTATAGGATATATTCTCTCATCAATCAATTACGAGATTTTATGCTTCCTAACTTCCTCGTGGAAGTAAGGTTCTTTTCCAAAGGTAAATTTAATTGATTTTACAAGGGATTGATCATATAAGGCTCCATGAGAAATATGCTCATCATCCAAGTATGTGGGCTTGGATTCTCTTGCACCAACAACTCCCATTCAAGCCTAACATGCTAAGTCTTCAGTCCTCCTTGATTTCTTGCAAACCAATCATCGATTTGAACATGTTCATCTTGCTTCCATCCAAAGACTTTGTGGGTATATCTGCACATTGTAAATGAGTTGATATATAAGAAAATTGAATGTCCTTGCTAAGCAATTTCTCCCTTACATAATGATAGTGCACTTCAATTTGCTTATTCCTTGCATGGTATAGAGCATCAGCAACCAAATGAAGTGAGCTAGTGCTGTCTCCAAAAGTTATGGGAATGTAAGAGTGTATCCCCAAATTTGTGTAGAGTTGGTTGAGCCACATAGCCTCTTGAGTTGCATTTGCTAGGCCTCTATATTCTACTTTTGTAGATGACAATGCCACAGCTGGTTGCTTCTTCGATGACCATGATATAAGCTTTGAACGTGCAAAAGACAAGTATCATGAGGTGCTCCTCCTATCGCGGTTGGAGCGAGCCCAATCTGCATCAGAATACATCTTTATGGGGCCAATTACAACCCTTCATTTATGGTAACCTTTAGATACTTAGCACCCTTTTAGCAACTTCCATGTGAGGTTTTCTTGCTTTATGCATAAATTTCCTTAATGTACTTACTCCATAAGCAATTTCCACTCTTGTTAGGGTTGCATAGTTGAGACTCCCAACACGTTTTTATTTTAGTAACCTATAACATCCTCAAGACGTTCTCCTTCATGAGAACTAAGCTTTTGATCGAGTTCCATGGGTGTACCTGCAATTTTGGTTTTCTCCATCTTGAGTTCTACTAACATATCATGGATATACTTCTTTGAGTAATAAACACACCACAATCTATATACATAAGTTCTAGACCAAGAAAGTATGTTAACAAACGAAGATTACTGATTTTAGATCGTCCATTAGTTGAGCTTTAACTTGCTTGATGCCATTAGCATCATTCCCTATAATGATAATGTCATCCACATAGACACATAAGTAGATAACTTTTGAGTTGGTCTTCTCTATAAAAAGAGAAGAATCTACTTTGCTAGCCACAGAACTTTGATCTTGCAAATAAGTAACAACCCTATTGTTCCAAGCTCCAGGAGCTTGCTTTCGGCCATAAAGTGCCTTCCTTATCTTCATACCCAGCTGGTTGAGCCATGTACACTTCTTCTGAGATCCATCCATTTAGGAATGCATTCTTAACATCTAAGTGATGTAGGTTCCAATTCTTGAGTAGCAACACTTACCAAAACCCTAATTGTTGGCATCTTAGCCACAAGTGAGAAGGTTTCTTCATAGTCCACTCCATGGGTTTGAGCAAACCCCTTTGCCACTAACCTTGCATTGTACCTGTTTATAGAACCATCTGAGTTTTTCTTGATTTTATATATCCACCTCCATCCTATTACCGTCATGCTTTGCTTCTTGGCAACCAAATCCCAAGTATTGTTTTCCTGAAGTGCTTCAACTTCTTCCTGCATGGCTTCTCTCCATTCTTTCTTTTTATTGGCCTCTTCAAATGAAGAAGGTTCTTCTGTCATATAGTCTTTAGTGATATACTCAAAATGCTTGGTGATTGATGATGTGTCATAATCATACCTTATGGGCGCTTTACTCTCCCATTGAGATATCCTGAGTGCTTGATTTGGAGGACTCTCAAATGTCTTCCAATTGCTTGAACTTGGTCTTGATTCTTGACTTCCATGCCTTGAAATCAGTTTTCTCTTCATCGTGTGAATTGTTATCTTTTGATAATTATTGATCCTCTTGAGTGAGAGTTGGAAACTCATTTCTCAAATCATAAGGTAACTTGATCTTCCTACAATCATCTTCAAACCATGAATTATTTTCATCAAGCACTACATCCATACTAACTATAAATCCTTTGTTAGTGGGATTATATAGCCTATGACACTTCTAGTTTGGGTCATAGCCAATAAATATACACTTTTTAGCTTTAGGATCAAGCTTTACTCTAATTTCTGAGGGTATTTTTACATAAGCAATGCACCCAAATATTTTGCAATGGTCTAGTGTGGGTCTCCTCCCATTCCATGCTTCATAGGGTGTCATTCATCCAAGGATTTTGATGGGAGCCTATTAATCAAGTATGTGGCTGTGGAAACAACCTTTGCCCATAGATAGTTTGGTAGTTTCTTCTCATTCATTGATCTTGTAGCCTCTACTATCAACCTGGTTCCTTCTCTTTGCCACTCCATTGAGTTCATGAGTATATCTTGTTGTGACTTCTCTTTTTATGCCTTTGTCTCGTAAGAATGAATCAAATTCATGTGAGAAATACTCATCACCTCCATCAGATCTACTCCTCTTCAAGCTTCTACTTGTTTGGTTCTCAACCAATGCCAAATACTTTCTGAAACATGTAAATACTTCATCCTTATGCTTCATGAAGTAAAGAATTGTCCATCTATTGTATCTATAAATGAAACATAGTACCTTGAACCTGAGATTGATGGATCTTTGCTAGGACCCAACACATCAGTGTGCACAAGCTCCAAGTAGTTTTCATACATGTATCCCTTTCTATTGAATGGTTGCCTATGAGCTGTGCCAAATTTGCATGCTCCACACTTGTATATCATGTGTTGCTTGGACACATTTGGAATAGCACACTCTGATCCTTGCATATTTGCTTTAGTGCTCTTTCTCCTATATGACCTAGCCTTTTGTGCCATATCTCTAGTTCAAATAGAGTTTCATCTTTGTAAATGAAAAGTTCTATATTTATGGTGTCTTCAATCTCAAATGTGAAGACTCTACCCGATTTCTGACCTTTTGCAATCCTCTTGAAGCCTTGTTGAGGGTCTTCCATATATGCTCCATACCTGTAAGCCTTTCTCAACAATTTTCCCAACATTGATTAGGTTTTTTGTTATGGTTGGTACATATAAGACCTTACTTAAGAGTTTCATGTTACCATCAGAAGCTTTGACATTTTCAATTTTCTTGACAGAGTTTTTAGTGTCATTACATGTTTGTACTTCATGCTTCCCTTTGGGTTCTTCAAGATCAGATAACAATGCTGCATTTCCAGCTACATGATTGGAACAAGTAGAATGAATATAGAAAAGATGCTCATCAACTTTACCCTGCTTGGATGTCATGTTCATGATGAGTAGAGAATCTTCTCTGTCTTCTGTGTAGTTGTTGTAGTCTCTTCTACCTGTGAAACTTCCTTGATAATTTTTGTTGTTGTAGCCTTGGTTATAGCTGTGATTTTGATTGCTTCCTCCATTGTTGAATTCGCCTCTTGATTGTCCATAGCTCCCTCTATGGAAGCCTCTTCTCCTTTGATTCCTTGTGTTCTTGAAGCATTCTTCTATGGTGTGGTTTGTAAGGCCACAGATGTTGCAAGGTGGAGTATTGAAGGATCCCCCCTACCTTGCTTTCCTCCTCTGCCCCTTCCTCTAGTACCTCTTCCTCTACCTGTATAGTTAACCTCAGAGGTAGTAACCTCTACTTCATTCTTTTTGCTTTTACCCTAATCCTTACTTTTATTCTTATCTGTGTAAAGGGTAGAAGATTGATTACCTCTAGAATTTTCATCATTCTTGTTGAGCTTTGTCCCATGGTGAAGATTTGCCCCATCAAAGTGTTGAGGTCAGGTATGTGCATATCCATATCAAGGTCCATTGTTGTGGTGAGGGACTCCCACTTATAATCAACTTTGATGCCATTGATGATCTTTCTTACTATGTGTTCTTGTTTTATCTCCTCTCCAATGCTTGCAAGCTAGTCATCCACATCCTTCATCTTGGTCACATAATCAGCCACACTTTGCTTTGGTTGCTTTCTTAGGGTTGTAAACTCCATCCATAGCTAGTTCTTCCTAGCTCTTGTATTTGATGAGAATGATGAGATTACTTCCCAAATCTCTTGGGAGGTCTCACAATCCCTAATGTGAGGCAATAAGAAATTAGATATTGAGTTTAGTAGATAGAACTTGGCAAGAGCATCCTTTGCACACCATGTGGTCAACCTTTCTTGCTCTTCCCTTGTGGGTTGATGTTTGCTCCTAAATGTTGGCATCTCTTTATCTCATGAGATGTATCCATATAGACTTCTCCCTTGTAGGTAGTCTTTCATCCTTAATGACCATGCTGGGTAGTTGCTTCTATCCAATTTGTCAATGAATGATGGAAATCCATCTCCCATCTTGCTTGTTGTTGCTCTAATACCATTGTGGGAGGAGATGATGGATAGTCTTTAGAGATGAAGTGGTGTTGCTTAAACCTACTTCACATTAGCCAAGAACAATTACTGGAGAGTGTAGCAGGCCCCTTTAGCTTGCTAATGATCATAAATAATCATCTGTGTCGCTCGGAACATGATCCACTAGTCAATGGATCAAGTTAGATAGGTAGGAAATTGATTCAAGGTCATAGACTTTCTATTTTAGTCACTACACCTGTTTAGTATAATGAACGGTGCTATAAGCATGATAGAAATGAGCCTAATTCCTCTTGAAGATGTCTGATTTACTTAGATAGCTACCAATCATGAGTGATTTAAATAAAAAAGATGAACTACACGCTGAGTATGATGTTTAGCAAATCATAGGACTTTCTCGACATTTTCGGGATGCATCACTCAACACACCAAAGAGTAATGAAGTGAATATATCTCAGGATTCAAAGAAGCAATGATAATGATTGTACATCACCAGGGGCAGACTTGATCAGTGAATGTTTTCCATCAAGAAAAAAGGACAAATTGAAATTTACAAAGGGCTTCTGTAAGATTAAGAGTGTGCTGCACAAAGAGGTCGTCACCCTTCCTTTTGAATTTTGCATACTCTTTGAGTTGGAGAACAAATGCGATGTCACCAGTAGTATCAGGAGCCTTATCAGCCTCTCCAAGAAATAACTCTCTTTCCCTCTCTCTCTTATCCCCCCACCATCCCCTCCCCTTACCTCCACTCACACTCGCCATCTCCCCCCACCATCCCCTCCCCTTACCTCACCTCACCCCCGCAGCCCAACCCCGTCCTCTTCCCCTCACGTATCCCCTCTCTCTCTCTCTCTCTCTCTCTCTCTCTCTCTCTCTCTCTCTCTCTCTCTCTCTCTCTCTCTCTCTCTCTCTCTCTCTCTTTCTCTCTCTCTCTCTTCTTTTCCCCCCTCTCTATTCCTCTCCTCCCTCCACCTTCCCCCACCCCCTCCCGCAATCCCCCTCCTCCACCCTCCCCCTCCGCCCTCCGCCTTCCCCCACCCCCTCCCGCAATCCCCCTCCTCCACCTGTCCCCTCCGCCCTCCGCCTTCCCCCACCCCCTCCCGCAATCCCCCTCCTCCACCTCCCTCCTCCACCTGTCCCCTCCGCCCTCCGCCTTCCCCCACCCACCCCCGCAATCCCCCTCCTCCACTTGTCCCCTCCGCCCTCCGCCTTCCACCACCCCCTCCCGCAATCCCCCTCCTCCACCTGTCCCCTCCGCCCTCCGCCTTCCACCACCCCCTCCCGCAATCCCCCTCCTCCGCCTGTCCCCTCCGCCCTCCGCCTTCCACCACCCCCTCCCGCAATCCCCCTCCTCCGCCTGTCCCCTCCGCCCTCCGCCTTCCCCCACCCCCTCCCGCAATCCCCCTCCTCCACCTGTCCCCTCTGCCCTCCGCCTTCCACCACCCCCGCAATCCCCCTCCTCCGCCTGTCCCCTCCGCCCTCCGCCTTCCCCCACCCCCTCCCGCAATCCCCCTCCTCCGCCTGTCCCCTCCGCCCTCCGCCTTCCCCCACCCCCTCCGGCAATCCCCCTCCTCCACCTCTCCCCTCCGCCCTCCGCCTTCCCCCACCCACCCCCGCAATCCCCCTCCTCCGCCTGTCCCCTCCGCCTGTCCCCTCCGCCTTCCACCACCCCCTCCCGCAATCCCCCTCCTCCACTTGTCCCCTCCACCTTCCACGACCCCCTCCCGCAATCCCCCTCCTCTGCCTGTCCCCTCCGCCCTCCGCCTTCCCCCACCCCCTCCCGCAATCCCCCTCCTCCACCTGTCCCCTCCGCCCTCCGCCTTCCCCCACCCCCTCCCGCAATCCCCCTCCTCCACCTGTCCCCTCCGCCCTCCGCCTTCCCCCACCCCCTCCCGCAATCCCCCTCCTCCACCTGTACCCTCCGCCCTCCACCTTCCACCACCCCCTCCCGCAATCCCCCTCCTCCACCTGTCCCCTCCGCCCTCCGCCTTTCCCCACCCCCTCCCGCAATCCCCCTCCTCCACCTGTCCCCTCCGCCCTCCGCCTTCCACCACCCCCTCCCGCAATCCCCCTCCTCTGCCTGTCCCCTCCGCCCTCCGCCTTCCCCCACCCCCTCCCGCAATCCCCCTCCTCCACCTGTCCCCTCCGCCCTCCGCCTTCCACCACCCCCGCAATCCCCCTCCTCCGCCTGTCCACTCCGCCATCCCCCACCCCCTCCCGCAATCCCCCTCCTCCACCTGTCCCCTCCGCCTTCCCCCACCCCCTCCCGCAATCCCCCTCCTCCACCTGTCCCCTCCGCCCTCCGCCTTCCACCACCCCCTCCCGCAATCCCCTTCCTCCACCTGTCCCCTCCGCCCTCCGCCTTCCCCCACCCCCTCCCGCAGTCCCCCTCCTCCACCTGTCCCCTCCACCCTCCGCCTTCCCCCACCCCCTCCCGCAATCCCTCTCCTCCACCTGTCCCCTCCGCCCTCCGCCTTCCCCCACCCCCTCCCGCAATCCCCCTCCTCCACCTGTCCCCTCCGCCCTCCGCCTTCCACCACCCCCTCCCGCAATCCCCCTCCTCCGCCTGTCCCCTCTGCCCTCCGCCTTCCCCCACCCCCTCCCGCAATCCCCCTCCTCCACCTGTCCCCTCCGCCCTCCGCCTTCCCCCACCCACCCCCGCAATCCCCCTCCTCCGCCTGTCCCCTCCGCCTTCCACCACCCCCTCCCGCAATCCCCCTCCTCCACCTGTCCCCTCCGCCCTCCGCCTTCCCCCACCCCCTCCCGCAATCCCCCTCCTCCACCTGTCCCCTCCGCCCTCCGCCTTCCACCACCCCCTCCCGCAATCCCCGTCCTCCACCTGTCCCCTCCGCCCTACGCCTTCCCCCACCCCCTCCCGCAATCCCCCTCCTCCACCCTTCCCCTCCGCCCTCCGCCTTCCCCCACCCCCTCCCGCAATCCCCCTCCCCCACCTGTCCCCTCCGCCCTCCGCCTTCCACCACCCCCTCCCGAAATCCCCCTCCCCCGCGTAGTCGCCTGCAGCCCCTCCCCCCCCCCCCCCCGAGTTCACCTCTCCCTTCCCCACCTAGTCCCCCGCTGCCACCCTCACTCCGGCCTGCCCCACGAACATCCCCACACACACATATGACCTCACACTCACACACACTCACACACACACACATCCCCACACACACACATATGCCCTCTCACGCACACCCACCCACAAATGCGCACAAGCACACACAATCCCACTCACATACTTACACAACCACACACACACATAACCACACACGCAATGACTGGGTGTTTTCGGCATATCCAAAGCTTCTAAAAGGAAGAATGGTGCCGTGATCCAAATTTTGAGTTTGGTATGGAGTTCACTCTTGGAGGTGGTCCTTGAACTCGGAAGCATGGATGATCTTCTGGCCGTCACAATAATGAAGACATGTTGGTGATATAGCAGGAGAAGTTGACTGGAAAGGCCAAGGGCGTGAACTTCCACCATGCTGCAGGAGACTATGGTAAATGAAGAAGTACATGGGCTTACTAGTAGTGATGCTTCCCCACCTGTCATCCCAATCTCCCGAACTGCATAATTAAAGGGGCCTAGATGGCAAGTGAAAAGGTAAAAAGGAAACTATTAAAAGTGAAAGTGGATAAACAAATGTTGCCGCCAACCCTTCACGGCCACTACCTATTTTTGAAGATCCAATTCAAATCAAGGGAATATTTGATTTACCCCTCCAATCTTTGGCAATCAATCGGCGCATGATCAGTGGACGTGAGAAATCAGCAAGGCCCTCTTGACCTATTGAGGCCTATAAAAACAATGGATTTGTGCTCATTTGTGGTACATTTTTTTGGAGTTACTTTGACGCGTGTATACGTGCAGAAGTTCTTTCTTGCACTTGGTGGTTTCAAGCCTATTGTAGAAGCTACTCTGTAGTGTGGATACAGAGGGTAGGCTTCTCAGTGGAGGGCTATGAGCACTATAGTGTAAGAGAGTGGCTTGGATTTTCTTTTTTTTCTGTGAGACACTATTGGTGTTAAGCTCTATACTCTTGAGCAAGTCCTTCATCATTTGTATTGATCTGTATTTATCTGCATAGAGTACCACGAAGCTCTGAGCATTAGTTTTTGAGCATTTCCGTGACAAATCTTTAATCGAATCAAGAAGTTTATGGTCTTCCTTGGTTAATTGTTGTTCATATTTTCTAGAGTATGTACCACTCTGTGCAATCCTTGTTATCTACCTGCTCACAGAAATGTTAAAGGGTATACTTCCCTAAAGAGAACCCCCCTTGAGTAGGCGACGTACTAGATGTGTTAATCTTTAATCTCTACTTTTTGTTAAAAGTGGATACCCCAGTACCTCCTCTACAGTTTGGCACACCCGGTGGGACCTTTGCATTTTTGTGAGGGGTATTTTGCTCTATTACATTGCAAGTAGGTACATGACCCATACACGAGCAGATAAGGAGTCTCTTCGTGTTCGGAGGAGCCTTAACAAGTTAGCAATAGCCACGACCAGTGAGTCTACTTCCCCTCTGCCTTCCCTAAATTTGTCTATTGATTTGGGTGCGACACCATTGTCCAAAGAAGGGTATAGGAGAACTCTAGACTTCTCCTCAGATACGTCCGAAGAAACACCAGTACAAATGGAGGATCTCTCTCATTTGCTCTCCAGATTAAACATTAAATTCCCTACCTTCAAGGGACATGCTTATGAAGATGCTGATGATCATGTGAGGAGATTTATCTCTTTATGCCGTGGACGTGGTCTGCAGAATAGAGAAGATGCAATGTTGGCACTTTTTCCATCCACATTGGAGGGTCTTGCAGATAAATGGTTTAGTCAATATGCAGATGGCCATTTCACTACTTGGGAGGCTCTGAAGACGGCTTTCTCACAAACATTCAGACCAAGTGATTCTTCGGAAAGAGCTTTAGATCAGCTAGAGAATTTGAAGCTAAGGCCAGGTGAATCTTTTCATGAACTTCACACTAGAACAAAAGCACTTGTTGCACATCTGCCACATGCTCCAGGTGAATTTTTGGTTAAAAAATGGATTGAGAAAGCTCCGCCCAGGTCATCTCAGCAGAAGCTTCGTGAATCTCTTAGATTGGATGCGACCCTCAATGATTTTGTTGCAGCGGCATCACACATTGAAGAAGCAAGGCAACATTTCGAAGGGGATACACAACCAAAGTATGCTGCAGACATGGATCCTATTGAGCAACTGAGGACGGAATTGGAAGCATTGAAGACGCAGCAAAATCAACAAGAAGAGAAGGACTTGCCACCACTGCGTCGCACTGATGATGAAGTAGCTCAACTTCGCCGAGAGTTAGAAGATTTGAAGACCACTCAGGATATAAGGAGAAAAATTTGGTGTACAATCTGTAACAACAATGGACACTCCAATGCTAATTGCCCTATTAAGGTAAGCTCTCAATTTTGTGGAAAGGATGGTCATGAAGCCAGAGATTGCTATTACCTCAAGGGTACACAGCAGAGAGGTAACCCTCAAACTTTGGATTCATATTATGCTAGTACTTCAAATACACCTAACAGAGAGGAGAATAGGCCTGCAAAGCCTAGATATAATAGACCCTTGATGTGCTATCGTTGTGGTGAGTACGGTCACATGCAAAATAGGTGTTCTCTTCCAGAAGATGCACCTCCCTGTCAACATTGTCCAGAGGCCAAGGATCATTATACCAAAGATTGCCCAAGAGGTCGTCTTGCTCCAATTCATATGATTGCCGTCTCTCCACATGAAGAAGGAAAAACCACTCAGACTTATGCTGTTTCATCCTCTGCAATGCCCATGATGACTAGAGCTAGGCAAGCAGCTGCAACCCAGAGAGATGAACAACAAGGATTTCAGGATAAAGAGGAAGAAAAGGAGTCTGGATAGAAGGATCAAGTAGAAATTGAAGGAGCTTATAATAAGATGACTACTTCTCTAAAGGGCCAACCAACAAGTCTGCAAGAAAACACTCAGGAGGTAAACATTGAACAGATCTTGAAAGGTATTCATCACAAGGTTAGTCTATATGAACTTATAAGGATGGTTTCAAAAATAAGAAGTGACTTACTGAAGATTATACACTCTGCTCACTTGGTCCAATCACCTAGTATAGATGGTTTCATGGTTGATTTTCCCCCTGCACCCTTAGCAGATTACCAAAGCTCAAGATTATCTGTTTGTATAAAGGATGAAGCTCTTACAGGTGTGATCATAGATGGAGGCTCTGGTATCAATTTAATGCCAGATTTTACAATGAAGAAGATGAAATTGAACCCCACCAAGTTGGCACCATTCACGGTTACATTGGCAGATCAACATCGGGTTGCGCCACTGGGCATTATTGAGAAGGTACTGATGGTAGTACAGGGCTGCCATTTTGTTCTAGATTTTGTTGTTATTGCACTTCCATAGGAGACTTCTTACCCTCTACTCCTGGGGAGACCTTGGCTGAGACAAGCAAAAGCTTTGCAAGATTGGGGGAAAAACAAACTATGGATTTCAACAAGCACCAATAGCCAACTGCAATTACATTTGGAAGAGGGATTTGATTCAGGAAAAACCACTGGATATACTGTGGATACTCAGGTAATGCCCACTCTACCCCAAGAAGATGATACATTGCTCAATTGGATGATGGGAAGTGCAGAGTGTTGCACGGTGGAGATCAATGAAATTGAGGAAGAAGTTGCAGATAAGGTAATTACAGGAAATAGCAATGAAGACCACAAGGTGTTGAAGAATGAACAGTTGAAGGAAACTACAAGCTTTGAAGATGCAACCAATATAAAAGTATCAGAGAGAGAAGATTATGAACCAAAGAGCAGAGAAGATCTTCCTTTTACAGATATACCTCAAGGATGGATGGAAGAACATGTTGCAGAATATAAATTAAAATCCACTCCTGCATATAGTGGAGATGATTTCTCAAGCGAGACCAGTCCTGAAACATTGGTTCAAGAAGTAAATTTAGGGGATGAAGAGAACCCTCAAATGGTCCATTAGGCATCCTGGTTGTGGCATTATCCTCCTTTGCTACAGAAGGTAACTTCTTTGCTTTTTACTTACAAAAGTGTCTTTGCATGGTCCTACAAGGATCTAACGGGGATACCAGAAGAGCTTGGGTTACATCGGATACCCTTAGTTGAGGGAGCCACGCCAATAAGAAGTAGACCGTATCGACTCAATCCGAAATATGCAGAGGCGGTAAAGGCAGAGATTACAAAACTAGAGGAAGCAGGTATAATTGTGCCAGTAGAACATTCCAGGTGGCTCTCCTCTATGGTTATTGTCCCTAAGAAAAATAGCGGAAAAATAAGAGTATGTGTTGATTTCCGTGCTTTGAATAAAGTAACTATTCAAGATGGATTTCCTCAGCCCTTCATAGAGCAAGTACTTGAAGAAGTAGCTGGTCACACTTTGTATAGTTTCTTGGATGGTTTTAGTGGCTACAATCAGATAGTGATCCATCCTGATGATAGGGACAAAACAGCCTTTGTCACTCCCTGGGGCACTTATGTCTATACTCGAATGGCTTTTGGTTTGAAGAATGCACCGGCTTCATTTAATAGAACGATGTATCTGATATTGGGCAAATGGTTAACAACCTTTCTACGCATTTTCATGGATGACTTTTCAGTATTTTCAGGTACAGATAGAAGGGCAGCAGTTCAAGATTTCCATGACCATTTGGAAAATCTAAAAGAAATTTTTGAGCAATGTCTCAAAACAGGTTTGAAATTGAATCCTGATAAATGTCACTTTTTGGTCACTAAGGGCACTCTTCTTGGTCACATAGTATCTGCTGAAGGTATAACTGTTGACCCTGCAAAGGTTACAGCTATTCTTTCCATGCCAATTCCACAAAGCCCAAAGGAAGTGCAAAGTTTCTTGGGCCATGCAGGGTATCACAGAAGATTCATTAGGATGTATTCGGAAATTGTTAAGCCCTTGTCAAGGCTTACCAGCAAAAAGATCCCTTTCTCATGGAGTGCTGAAGCTGACAAAGCATTTTGTGAACTAAAGTTGAGGCTATGTACTGCTCCACTTTTAAGTGTTCCTAATTGGTCATTGGAATTTCATGTGCATACAGATGCTAGTCTTCATGCTGTTGGTGCAGTTCTAGCTCAACCATCATCTCACAAAGTGGATAGACCTATCTCTGATGCAAGCAAACTACTCAACCAAGCTGAAAGAAATTACAGTACAACGGAAAGAGAAGGTTTGGCTATCGTATTTGCTCTTCAGAAGTTCCGACATTATCTCCTTGGTGTACATTTCATTGTTATTTCCGACCATCAGCCCTTGAAGTATTTGATAAACAAGCCTAGAGTAGCTGGAAGGATTTGGAGATGGTTACTCCTATTTCAAGAATTTAATTTTGATATTCATATTAAGCCAGGAAAAGAGCACTACATGGCAGATCAAGTGTCTAGGACGGCAATGAGCGAAAAGGCAACAGGTATTAATGATGAGTTGGTGGATAGCAATCTTTTTCTAGTAGCAATCCGGACTGGTTGGTATGATGAAATTCTCCATGTTCTTACTACTGGAAAGATCCCAGAACACTTGACACCTGTAGAAAAGAGAAGATTGCTCCTGAAAACCAAAGCATATTCTCTTATAAATGGAAATTTATATAAATACTGTCAAGATGATATATTGAGAAGGTGTGTCTATCCAGAGGAGGTAAATCTTTTGCTAGAGGCTGCACACAATGAAGGACATCTAAAGGGGGAAGAATTGGCTCATAGAATCATCCACAAAGGTTTATGGTGGCCTCATATTTTCAAGGATGCAATCAAGTTTTCTAAAGAATGCAACATCTGCCAGAGGTGTGCTCCCGCGCCAACTAGATTGAATTTCCAACCATTGGTCATATCTACAGGATGGCTCCCATTTGAACGATGGGGTCTTGATTTCATAGGACCAATTAGCCCAACTGGTCAACCTGGAGGTAAAAAGTATATTTTGATGGCTACATGTTATGCCACTAAATGGATAGAGGCTAAAGCTACTGTGGACTGCACGGCTTTAACAGTAGCTAAATTTATGTATAAACGTATTTTCTCAAGATTTGGTTGCCCACTCGAAATTACTAGTGACAGGGGCACACATTTTGTAAATCAATTGCTCCAGTTTATATTTGACAGGTACAAAATCTTCCATAAAAAATCTTGTGCCTATTACCCAAGGGCAAATGGCCAAGCAGAGAGTTCCAATAAGATTTTGATTGGACTACTTCACAAATTATCTTTTGATCATCAAAGCTCTTGGCCACTAGCACTAATTGGTGCAATTTAGGCTTTCAGAACCACGAAGAGGGGAACCACAGGCGAGACTCCATTTCGCTTAGTTTATGGGAAAGAGGCATTGGCACCATTTGAGTTCATTATCAGAAAGGAAATAGGAATCAAAGCCATTGGAATTGAACCCCCCATTCAGAGATTCGTGGCATTAGAAGAATACAGAGAAGGAGCAATGCAAAAACTTCAAGTAACACAAGAAGAGCGCAAGAGATTGCATGACAGGTATCTGAGATCCAATGAAGTTCAGGAAGGGTCTATGGTTTTAGTGCATCAGGTTCCAGCAATTTCAACTAAATTGGCACCCAAATAGGCAGGACCTTATAAGATAATCAAGGTATTGCCACATGGCGCTGTGCATTTGGAAGATCTCCAGGGTATAAGGATTCCCCTAGTTAATATTTCCAGGGTGAAGAAGTATCTAAACTGAGTCAACTTGGAAGAAATTCACTCACTGTACATACCATAGTTCTTTCATTTTCTACAGTTCAATTTGAAGGAAGAAATTAAATAAAGGAATTGTTGCACCGGGACGGTGCAAAATCTTGATGTGGGGGTCTGTAGATCACCAGGGGCAGACTTGATCAATGAATGTTTTCCATCAAGATAAAAGGACAAATTGAAATTTACAAAGGGCTTCTGTAAGATTAAGAGTGTGCTGCACAAAGAGGTCGTCACCCTTCCTTTTGAATTTTGCATACTCTTTGAGTTGGAGAACAAATGCAATGTCACCAGTAGTATCAGGAGCCTTATCAGCCTCTCCAAGAAATAACTCTCTTTCCCTCTCTCTCTTATCCCCCCACCATCCCCTCCCCTTACCTCCACTCACACCCTCCATCTCCCCCCACCATCCCCTCCCCTTACCTCACCTCACCCCCGCAGCCCAACCCCACCCTCTTCCCCTCACGTATCCCCTCTCTCTCTCTCTCTCTCTCTCTCTCTCTCTCTCTCTCTCTCTCTCTCTCTCTCTCTCTCTCTCTCTCTCTCTCTCTCTCTCTCTCTTTTTCTCTCTCTCTCTCTCTTCTTTTCCCCCCTCTCTATTCCTCTCCTCCCTCCGCCTTCCCCCACCCACTCCCGCAATCCGCCTCCTCCACCCTCCCCCTCCGCCCTCCGCCTTCCCCCACCCCCTCTCGCAATCCCCCTCCTCCACCTATCCCCTCCGCACTCCGCCTTCCCCCACCCCCTCCCGCAATCCCCCTCCTCCACCTCACTCCTCCACCTGTCCCCTCCGCCCTCCGCCTTCCCCCACCCACCCCCGCAATCCCCCTCCTCCGCCTGTCCCTTCCGCCTTCCACCACCCCCTCCCGCAATCCCCCTCCTCCACATGTCCCCTCCGCCCTCCGCCTTCCACCACCCCCTCCCGCAATCCCCCTCCTCCGCCTGTCCCCTCCGCCCTCAGCCTTCCACCACCCCCTCCCGCAATCCCCCTCCTCCGCCTGTCCCCTCCGCCCTCCGCCTTCCCCCACCCCCTCCCGCAATCCCCCTCCTCCACCTGTCCCCTCCGCCCTTCGCCTTCCACCACCCCCGCAATCCCCCTCCTCCGCCTGTCCCCTCCGCCTTCCCCCACCCCCTCCCGCAATCCCCCTCCTCCGCCTGTCCCCTCCGCCCTCCACCTTCCCCCACCCCTCCCGCAATCCCCATCCTCCACCTGTCCCCTCCGCCCTCCGCCTTCCCCCACCCACCCCCGCAATCCCCCTCCTCCGCCTGTCCCCTCCGCCCTCCGCCTTCCACCACCCCCTCCCGCAATCCCCCTCCTCCACCTGTCCCCTCCGCCCTCCGCCTTCCACCACCCCCCCCGCAATCCCCCTCCTCCGCCTGTCCCCTTCGCCCTCTGCCTTCCCCCACCCCCTCCCGCAATCCCCCTCCTCCACCTGTCCCCTCCGCCCTCTGCCTTCCACCACCCCCTCCCGCAATCCCCCTCCTCCACCTGTCCCCTCCGCCCTCCGCCTTCCCCCACCCCCTCCCGCAATCCCCCTCCTCCACCTGTCCCCTCCGCCCTCCGCCTTCCACCACCCCCTCCCGCAATCCCCCTCCTCCACCTGTCCCCTCCGCCCTCCGCCTTCCCCCACCCCCTCCCGCAATCCCCCTCCTCCACCTGTCCCCTCCGCCCTCCGCCTTCCACCACCCCCTCCCGTAATCCCCCTCCTCCGCCTGTCCCCTCTGCCCTCCGCCTTCCCCCACCCCTCCCGCAATCCCCCTCCTCCACCTGTCCCCTCCGCCCTCCGCCTTCCACCACCCCCGCAATCCCCCTCCTCCGCCTGTCCCCTCCGCCCTCCGCCATCCCCCACCCCCTCCCGCAATCCCCCTCCTCCACCTGTCCCCTCCGCCCTCCGCCTTCCCCCACCCCCTCCCGCAATCCCCCTCCTCCACCTGTCCCCTCCGCCCTCCGCCTTCCACCACCCCCTCCCGCAATCCCCTTCCTCCACCTGTCCCCTCCGCCCTCCGCCTTCCCCCACCCCATCCCACAATCCCCCTCCTCCACCTGTCCCCTCCGCCCTCCGCCTTCCCCCACCCCCTCCCGGAATCCCCCTCCTCCACTTGTCCCCTCCGCCCTCCGCCTTCCCCCACCCCCTCCCGCAATCCCCCTCCTCCACGTGTCCCCTCCGCCCTCCGCCTTCCCCCACCCCCTCCTGCAATCCCCCTCCTCCGCCTGTCCCCTCCGCCCTCCGCCTTCCCCCACCCCCTCCCGCAATCCCCCTCCTCCACCTGTCCCCTCCGCCCTCCGCCTTCCCCCACCCACCCCCGCAATCCCCCTCCTCCGCCTGTCCCCTCCGCCCTCCACCTTCCACCACCCCCTCCCGCAATCCCCCTCCTCCACCTGTCCCCTGCGCCCTCCGCCTTCCCCCACCCCCTCCCGCAATCCCCCTCCTCCACCTGTCCCCTCCGCCCACCGCCTTCCACCACCCCCTCCCGCAATCCCCCTCCTCCACCTGTCCCCTCCGCCCTCCGCCTTCCCCAACCCCCTCCCGCAATCCCCCTCTTCCACCCTTCCCCTCCGCCCTCCGCCTTCCCCCACCCCCTCCCGCAATCCCCCTCCTCCACCTGTCCCCTCCGCCCTCCGCCTTCCACCACCCCCTCCCGAAATCCCCCTCCCCCGCCTAGTCGCCTGCAGCCCCCCCCCCCCCCCCCCCCCCCCCGAGTTCACCTCTCCCTTCCCCACCTAGTCCCCCGCGGCCACCCTCACTCCGGCCTGCCCCAGGAACATCCCCACACACACATATGACCTCACACACACACACTCACACACACACACATCCCCACATACACACATATGCCCTCTCACGCACACCCACCCACAAATGCGCACAAGCACACACAATCCCACTCACATACTTACACAACCACACACACACATAACCACACACGCAATGACTGGGTGTTTTCGGCATATCCAAAGCTTCTCAAAGGAAGAATGGTGCCGTGATCCAAATTTTGAGTTTGGTATGGAGTTCACTCTTGGAGGTGGTCCTTGAACTCGGAAGCATGGATGATCTTCTGGCCGTCACAATAATGAAGACATGTTGGTGATATAGCAGGAGAAGTTGACTGGAAAGGCCAAGGGCATGAACTTCCACCATGCTGCAGGAGACTATGGTAAATGAAGAAGTACATGGGCTTACTAGTAGTGATGCTTCCCCACCTGTCATCCCAATCTCCCGAACTGCATAATTAAAGGGGCCCAGATGGCAAGTGAAAAGGTAAAAAGGAAACTATTAAAAGTGAAAGTGGATAAACAAATGTTGCCGCCAACCCTTCACGGCCACTACCTATTTTTGAGGATCCAATTCAAATCAAGGGAATATTTGATTTACCCCTCCAATCTTGGGCAATCAATCGGCGCATGATCAGTGGACGTGAGAAATCGGCAAGGCCCTCTTGACGTATTGAGGCCTATAAAAACAATGGATTTGTGCTCATTTGTGGTACATTTTTTTGGAGTTACTTTGACGCGTGTATACGTGCAGAAGTTCTCTCTTGCACTTGGTGGTTTCAAGGCTATTGTAGAAGCTACTCTGTAGTGTGGATACAGAGGGTAGTCTTCTCAGTGGAGGGCTATGAGCACTATAGTGTAAGAGAGTGGCTTGGATTTTCTTTCTTTTCTGTGAGACACTATTGGTGTTAAGCTCTATACTCTTGAGCAAGTCCTTCATCATTTGTATTGATCTGTATTTATCTGCATAGAGTACCACAAAGCTCTGAGCATTAGTTTTTGAGCATTTCCGTGACAAATCTTTAATCGAATCAAGAAGTGTATGGTCTTCCTTGGTTAATTGTTGTTCATATTTTCTAGAGTATGTACCACTCTGTGCAATCCTTGTTATCTACCTGCTCACAGAAATGTTAAAGGGTATACTTCCCTAAAGAGAACCCCCCTTGAGTAGGCGACGTACTGGATGTGTTAATCTTTAATCTCTACTTTTTGTTAAAAGTGGATACCCCAGTACCTCCTCTACAATGATATTCTGTAGCTATAAATTAGATAGTATACAAAATTTATGATTCTTTAAATCATGACAAAGGATCAATCATACATTGAGAACCAGCTCTGAGAAGATCACTATACTAATGTAGTTATGGCAGAGAAGTGAAGTAAAGATGTAATGAAAATGTATGTATTAGATCACATAGAAATACAATTTCATTGGCAATAATCTATAACACAATGTGAGCAAAGTAATTGAGCTATGGAGTGAGCTATTAAATCACAATGTACTCCTCTCAATTGATTTCCTAGTTGAAGTATCTCCACACGTGTCTTTTTTATCTACTTTCATAGTTGGGTTTGGAGCCAATCTTTTGAATTCAAATTAGAAAGTGCACCTAAAAGGAAATCCTAAACTATAAGATATATTCTCTCATCAATCAAGTATGAGATTTGATGCTTCCTAACTTCCTCGTGGAAGTAAGGTTCTTAAAAAGGTAAATGAAATTGATTTTACAAGGGATTGATCATATAAGCCTCCACAAGAAATATGCTAATCATCCAAGTATGTGGTCTTGGATTCTCTTGCACCAACAAAGAGCATAGTGTCCCTTTTAGAACCAAGATGAAAATGTTGTTCTATAGCAAAGGACAATACACTCTTCCCAAAAAAAAACAAGTACATCTCATATTCTAGTGATTGCGGATTTAGGGTTTAGATGACTAGCAACAAAAACAAGTTCTGATAAAGAGAAACACATTGAAGAACATAAAAAGAGATATGTAGCACAATAATGAACCATGAACCATGCACAAAAGAGATATTCCATAAATGAACCATGTACAAAAGAGATATTCTATAAATAACCATGTGAAAAATTGTGGCAAACCACCGTCATATATGAGCCAAATGCAAAATATGGCGAACCACTGCCATATAAGAGACAAATACAAAATGTGGCAAAACATTTTCATGTATGAACCAAATATAAAATTGTGGCACATCACTACCATATATGAGCCAAATACAAAATTTTGGCACACCATTGCCATACACAAAAGCGTTGGGAATTAAACATCTATATCTCTAGTCCTACAACAAAGCGCATTCAAGAAATGAGACGAATTGAAATTATATTTATAAAAAGAAACTAAGAATCACTAAACCGAGTTCAAAATCTCACCTCATGGTAGATTGTTCCATGAAATGATTGCACCACATTCCTCCAAGCCTAGCACGATCCCAACCAACCCATGATGATATCTTCCCTCTAGTCATGTGAGAGGATGACCCACTACCGAATCCTATAACAAATACACAAAACATGAGATCAACAAATATGATGTGCTTAACATAAGCAAATTCATTCATAGAAGTAATACTTACAAATGCATGATGCATCGTGTCATATCCATGGCTAACCAAATGCAATGCTAAGACTACATCTAGACATGTGGCCGCTGCTTCTTACTACTCATGATATCAATCAAGATTCTAATATTGCTCATCACAAATCATCTCTTGCTCCTTAGTTTCTAGCCATACACGCTTTGATAATCCTCCTCTCAAAGTTTGGGACCCTCTAGTTGTTGATGTAACATCATGTCAGTTGCTCTGTACTCTATCCACTCTAAATTCACAGCAAGGTGTTGAGGTGTTTGCTGAAAATCGTGATATATCACCTCTTCAACATGAAAAAGTTACAAAACTCTACTCTGCACAACTTTCATATTCATTCATGCATGGCCTTTGTGGCCACATCCATCACTAGAGCTCAATCTCGTGTACCATAAAACTTGGAGTCCTCATGATCATGAACACCCCAAGGTGTATGTGGTGTACTCTATGGCGTACCTATATCTGAGGCACTAAAACTAGGACTAGAAATGGGTGACACTACATCCGCTGCACTGCCTCCACAACATCTGTGCCCTACTCCAAATCCACCCGTATACCCTGCTTTGAAACCTCGTCCCCCAAAACCTGAGCACAAACCTCACCTAGATTAATATGGCACATCGCCACATGTATTATCTTGTGGTGTTGAACATTGTCACATATGTGCACTACTAGAGCCACTAGGGGATGGATGAGAGGACAGTCATGGTGGACTCATAAAGCTAAGTACCACCAAAGGATGTGCGCTTGGCAGAGGTAGTCCCTTCAAAGGGAGTGCCTTTAGCACGAGTAGTCCCGCCAAAGAGAGTGTCATCAGTGGGAGTAGTTTTGCCATAGGAATTGCCATCGATGGGAGTAGTCATGGGAGAGATCCAAAATTATGATGCAACGGCTTGATAAGAAAGAGATGCTCAATATATGAACTCTAGAAACTTCTTCTCTATCATGGAATCTAGAGTGAGCTATGGATTGTCTCCCATCGTGCCCTACAACAGATAGCTCCAATAATTAACATATAGGTAATAATTGTAATATAGAAAAATAGTAGTCTACCAAAAGAAATATAACAAATAAGTAAACATAAATAAGTACGTACAATTTCTTGCTTTATAAGAAATTATAGATGTTTATTGGCATACAATTAACTCAAATAATTAGCATATAGATAATAATGGTAATACAAGAAATAGTAATCTACCAAAAAATGTAAGCAATAGGTAAACACAAATACAAATGTACTATTTCGTGCTTCATAAGTCCTATATTCTAGAATCCTTTTGGAGCTCTGATATGTAGAACATATTTATCTCTACATTGGTGACTTCAGGATCTCTTTGTATGGCCGGTACTTCTAGGTCATTGTCCTTGTACAACATATCCTTTGTTACCTCCTTGTGTACCTTCTCTTCTTCAAAGGCCTCTTCTTCTTGGAGAATTATGTCTTCCTCTTTGACTACCACATGCATCTCAAAGTCCACCACAGATGAAATTTCTTCCATGTCCACATCCTCACAAATTTGTCTTCCATGTGGAAATAACGAGTCGTAACAAACGAGAACTATGTCATACAAAGAGAACACCCTCTCCAAAAATCAAGCAAACTGCATCCTATGTTTGAGATTCCTTTATACCAGTATACATATATTTCAAAAATGTGGAAACATGTGATTTTTTGACATTTTTTGTCATTTTTTCATAAAAAAAGAGCTCAAAATGTAGCCAAAATTTCACTAGATAAGACATTGACATGTCTAAAATCTATATGATAAGACATTGACATGTCAAAAATCTATATGATAAGACATTGACATGTCTAAAATCTATATAAAGAATGTAAAACTGATCATTCTTATACAAAAAAAAAAACATTTAAGACATATTTTCAATGGGTGGATATTTGATTGTTATTCAAAATTGCTATGAAACATGGTTTCATTAAGCAAACTAGTTCGAGGCATTTACATAAGCACTAAAATGTTATAGGGTTTCAATGCAACTCACAACTATGTCGATCTATGTCTACACCCTCATCATCTGATGCACTTGATTCAGTCTCACATTGTTGAGAGCTCTCTTCTTCTTCTTCTATATCCACAAGAGCTCTATCTTCATCCACGTACATACCAGATTTTGTAGGATCATGCATGAATCTTCTTGTTTTCCTATGATTTGTTGTACTACATACATCTGGAAGCTTTTGCTTTATCATATTGATGTTTGCTTTCCTCAAGTGACCTATTTTTGTCAAGGAAAAATCATAAAAAAGAATATCCACATCATCCATTTTGAGAGTGGATGTGCTTCGAATATTCTTTTTCTTTTTTGAGCCTATTCGTTTAGTATCACACACCATTTCTAAGTTATATTTACTTGTGAATGCATTATTACTTTTTTCATGTATATCAACAATAATTTGATTTTGTAATATATATAGAAAATACATACCCAAGCATTATCACGTTCACGAGGTGATGGTGCACGCTCAAAAGTGCCATACTCTGCCTCATGCTCAATACATTCCAATCGTGGTCTTCGATACGTGCCATAACAAGAGTTACACCAACATATAATAGGCTCTTGATAGTAAAATTCATCATATTTCCTATTGGAGGACACATGTGAAGTCGTTGCATGGGTAGGAGGTGGTGGAGTACCCTCTGATTGATCAGAATCTGTACATAATAAGAAACAAAAAAAAAATATAAGTTATGTATCCATCAAATATATTTAAAACTAAATGTTTGATATACTTACAGTATAAAGTCGTTGCACGATGAGGAGACAGTGGTGGAGTTCCATGTGATTGATCAATATATACAAATAATGGTATTTGATAATAATAATCTGATTATCTACATACACAAAAAATACACATATACATATTTACACATACACATATACACATTTACACATACACACATATTCACATATACACAACTACACATTATTGTGGGATAAATGCATGTATTTTGTATGAATGAGTGTATATGCATGCATGTGTGTGTACGTATATATGTGGATGTGTATATGTGTGTTTATGTTATATGTATGTATATGTGTATATGTATACATATATGTATGCGTATATGTTTGCATGTATATGTTTATGTGGGTATGTGTATGTGTATGTGTATGTGTATGTGTGTGTATATATGTGTATGTATTCTAATTTTTTTTCTGTTTGAGATTAAATTAATAGGAGATATTGTATGGTGGAAAAAAATAAGAGGTGACCTAACATACCACCTGAGACGTGGCAATTTTTTCGTCGACAGCTACATCCGCAGGAGTCATTTCCTCAGTAGAAGGTACACAAACTAATAGTTTATATTTATAATTTTTATATATTTTAGTAATTTTTTACATTTAATTTATGTATTTTTTTCTTAAATAAATAGGGTGCAGCAAAGAAGAGAGTGGAGTCGGGCCACACATTGCACCTAGGCCAAATGGGCCATAATGGTTTTGTAGCTACATTTGTAAGTATATGTGTTATTGTGAGTATATTTTTTATTTTAGTTAAAATGCAAGCAACTAATGTTTTTTATTTGTTTCAATGCAGCGGAAGGATTATGGCCGATATCCTACGAAACAAGAGATCAAGTATGCTACACATTTTGGATATCGAAGTTTGAGTGAGTATATGCAAGATCATCTTGATGCCTTTGTGAGTATTATTCAACTTTATATAATTATTTTATTTTTAGGAATGGTTTAATTGTTTTATTTATTTATGTTTGTTATATGTAATACAAAAGTATTATGGAGAGGCAGATATGGATGAGGTGGAGAGACAGCCACAAGAGGGACGATCTCGATCATCACAGGGTTATCATGACGATGAGGATGAGGAAGATCAGGATGATCATGATACTACTGCTGATGATAATGATGATCATGATGATGATGATGATTAGGATTTTCGTTGATTATGGCATTGGATTATATGTATTTACATTGATATATATATATATTATATATATATTTTTCATTTCAGTTATGTTTTGAATTGTGTGTATGGTATTAAGTAATGAAGAATATTGTTCTATTGATTGTTATTACTATTTATATTCAGCATGCGTTTTAATACTTTAATTATATAATTCATTCATATGTGTGTACCTAAGTGTATATGTATGTGTGTGTATATGTATGTATGTGCATGTGTATGTGTGTGTATATGTATGTATGTGCATGTGCATGTGTAAGTGTATATGTGTGTATGAGTATGTGCATGTGCATGTGTATGTGTGTGTATATGTATGTGCATGTATATGTGTAACTCTATGTGTATATGTGTGTATGTGCATGTATATGTGTATATGTAGGTATGTGCATGTGTGTGTGCATGTGTATATGTGTTTTAATACTTTGATTATATAATTCATTCATATGTGTGTACCTAAGTGTATATGTATGTGTGTGTATATGTATGTATGTGCATGTGTATGTGTGTGTATATGTATATATGTGCATGTGCATGTGTAAGTGTACATGTGTGTATGAGTATGTGCATGTGCATGTGTATGTGTGTGTATATGTATGTGCATGTATATGTGTAACTCTATGTGTATATGTGTGTATGTGCATGTATATGTGTATATGTAGGTATGTGCATGTGTGTGTGCATGTGTGTGTGCATGTGTATATGTGTTTTAATACTTTAATTATATAATTAATTCATATGTGTGTACCTAAGTGTATATGTATGTGTGTGTATATGTATGTATGTGTGTGTATATTAATGTATGTGCATGTGCATGTGTAAGTTTATATGTGTGTATGAGTATGTGCATGTGCATGTGTATGTGTGTGTATATGTATGTGCATGTATATGTGTATCTCTATGTGTATATGTGTGTATGTGCATGTATATGTGTATATGTAGGTATGTGCATGTGTGTGTGCATGTGTATATGTGTTTTAATACTTTAATTATATAATTAATTCATATGTGTGTACCTAAGTGTATATGTATGTGTGTGTATATGTATGTATGTGCATGTTTATGTGTGTGTATATGTATATATGTGCATGTGCATGTGTAAGTGTATATGTGTGGATGCGTATGTGCATGTGCATGTGTATATGTGTGTATATGTATGTGCATGTATATGTGTAACTCTATGTGTCTATGTGTGTATGTGAATGTATATGTGTATATGTAGGTATGTGCATGTGTGTGTGCATATGTATATGTGTGTGTAAGTATGTGCATATATATATGTGTATAATATATGTATATGCATGTGTATATGTATTCCACATGCATGTGTATGTGGATGCATTTCCATTTGCATCCATGTGCATGCATGTGAATGTGCATTCATGTGGATGTGCATATACATGTATTTGCATATATGTCAATGTGTGTATGTGTATATATATATGCTATAATGCATGCATGTAAGTCTTTTTATGTGTTTGTAGAAATGTTTGTGCATATGCATGTGTTTATGTGTGTATGTCTAAGTGTATGTGCACATGTATCTGTGTGTATATATGTGTGTGTATGTGCATGTGTATGTGTGAAAGTGCATCTTCATCATGTATAAGTGTATAAGGTCATATCAGTAAGTGTGAGTATGCTATCTAATGAAAATAACACAATTCAAATGATATACAAAGAGTAGAAATTGTACTTACAATAGTTAGCCATACTTTTTGCTTGGTTAGCTTCTTGAATAACCTGCAATAAAGAGAGAAAGAAGAGAGAGAGAGAGAGAGAGAGAGAAGGAGAGAGAGAGAGAGAGAGAATTCAAAGAGAGAAAGATGTAGAAAGAGAGAAATAGAGACAGAGGGAGACAATAAGAGAGAGCTTAGGCAAAACAACAATTCTGCATATACTTGCTTCAGCTCGTAAGCGCAGCGCAATTGTGAATGTTGGAGAGCTCTTCGATCACATGCATGAAAATGCCGATCGAAGAGCCTCCAACGTTTTAATTTTTTTCCCTCAACAGATTGTCGTGTAAGCGATGCTACGCGTCGAGTTGGCGTCCCATAAGCGACATGTTTTGAGCGTCGCTTATGCGACTTCAAAAAGTGTTCGCTTATGCGACGTAGCAAAGTGTCACTTATGTGATGCTATTTAAAACCGTTGTGTTAGCGACGCTCTATGCAAGCATTGTAGACCTCGTCGTGCCACAAGTCGTAAAAACGTCGTTTGCATCGTTGTTTAATCGATGGTGTGCGCGCGATGCTCATTACGATGCATTTTGCAATTTTATAGCGATGAAATTTTGTCGCCTTAACCGTCGCTATACGCGCGTATTCCTTGTAGTGAGTGACTTCTATGTTGTTGGGTTCAAGGGAAAAAGGGTATATCGATTATCTAAATCACTCTAGACTTCAAATTGATTGCATTTTGACTTTTTCAAGCAAAATTTGATGAGAAGGATGATATTTAGAATTTTATATATCAATATGTAGATGTCATCCAAGGAGTTCATATATCAATGTCCAGAATTGGTCAAATTGTCATCAAAGGACATGTTAAAGGATGTTTTAGCCAATGTGTAGATGTCCTTTCCACAATATAGTAAAGGGCAACTGGTAAGACATCAGTCACGAACAACAACTAAAACAAAGAAAAGTAAAAAAATGTGAATGGGATGGGAATTCATCAGATGCCATGTGTGAACATTTCATATGTCACGAACATTTCATATGTCACGAACATTTCAAATGAATATGTGAACAAGGAAGATAAGAAAACATTTCATATGAATATGTATGAGCTATGATAATTTGGATGGTTCATTTACATTACAACAAAAGGAGTCATGCAATTAATATGTCTTTGGTGGAAACTGTGCTTTTCTCTCATCTTTTTGTTGCAAGAATAATGGAGAAATATGCAACTATTCTGGAAGTAAATGGGAACTTACCACATGGATCTCATTTCATGGGTTGGGAAATGAGAAATGATCTACCAGATCTTGACAAAACAAATTAAATGATGAAATGATTCATCTCGGTTAGATCAGTTGACTGATCTAGTTAGAAGCTGGATTCATTGAATTAGATCCAGTTATTCTCTGGTTCAAGTAACCCAAGTGTCTATAAATAGCAGAGGAGGAGATCATTCTCATTTCCAAAATCCGTGAGCAAGAGAGAGCAATAGAGCACAGACAGCAAAGGCACACAGAGCTCAGCAAACCAGCAAGGCAACTCTGATGGAGAAGAAGAATTTTGGCAAGAGTACCCAGAGGTAGACAAAATCACACCACAAAAAAGGATTCCCTAAAGATTCCTTTTTTATATTTTAGGAAATAGTATGTCGTCTAGCCATTTTCTTCTTCTAAGCTCATGAAGTCTAGATCCAATGAGGGTGCAAGTTGATGCCACGCCATCGACTTGAGGGTGTAAGTTGATGCCAGGCATCGACTTTTAAGTGTAACTCCATGCCACGCATCGACTTTAGGCAAGAAAGTCGATGCCTGGCATCGACTTGCACCTCACAGTCCATGCCTGGCATGGTCTTATAGCCTCAAGTCGATGCTTGGCATCGATGTTCACCCCAAAGTTGATGCGAGGCATCGACTTGCACCCTCAAGTCGATGCCTGACATCGACTTGCAGCCCAAAGTCGATCTCAGGCATCGACTTGCAACCCAAAGTCGATGCCTCACATTGAATATGGCCTGAAAGTCGATGCTTGGCATCGACTTTCACCCCAAAGTCGATGCCAGGCATCGAGTTTAGGGTACAATTCGATTCTAGGCATCGACTTTTAGGTGCAAGTGGATGTCAGGCATCGACTTGCACCCTCAAGTGGATGCGAGGCATCAACTTTAAGTGCAAATCGATGCCAGGCATCGACTTTTAGGTGCTATTTGATGCCAAGCATCAACTTGCACCCTCAAGTCGTTGCCTGGCATCGACTTGCACCTAAAAGTCGATGCCCTGCATCGACTTGCACCCTAAAGTCCATGCTAGGCATCGACTGTAGGGTGCAATTCGATGCCTGCCATCGATATTGCACCATTGACTCGATGCATGGCATCGACACTTCAGCTTGAAAAACACATAAATGTAAGAGCTAATGTTTTTAAGGCCATTTCAGGGATGCTGAGTTAAAAGGTGAGAGGCTTGTCAAGAAGCTCAAAGTCACAGTGAGCTCTACAGATCAGCATCATGATAGAGGCATTGGTCACCAAGCAAAATCCAAGAAAAACATTCCACCTTTATCCTCTGAGAAGGCCAGCAACCCAATTGGTATGTCATCTGGTGGACAGAGTAGCATCAAAGTAGCCAAGGATGATGCAACTAGAAAGGAGAGGTCGAGGGACATAGAGGTCTCAAGAAAAGATCATCCACTCAGGAACATGACAAACCTTGAGTGGTGCCTTCAATATGTTGAGGAAAAGAATGCAGTCCTTGTTGTGTTTGCAGGGGTGTACGGGAGAGGCAAGATCATGACAACACAGGCTTTTTAGTATGGCCTTGTGTTCAAACTGGACTATGAAGATGAGGATTCTAACAATCTCTTTTTTCTGGTAGAGACATCTAAGGGGTGAAGACATGTAATATCCAAGGTGGATTTCTTGTGCCCTCAGTGTTGTGTGCTAGAGTGGCTTGCACAGATATGTAGGGACTCAATGAACCTAATTATAGACTTGATGCCATGGATCCAGGGAAACATTATGCCAACACAACAGAAGATGAGAACCCCTATAAAGGCAAAGGAAAAAGAAGAGAATGGCTGATGAAGAGTCTTCCGAGTCAAGCTCTAGCTCTGAGGATATTATTGTTGCACCTGGTGGGGAGCTTGCTTCGGGTATTCTTAATACTGATCACAACAAGATGAGGGAGGACATAGCTCGAAGAAAACTTGTGAAGAAGGGGCAGTTGTTCCACCTACCAATCAATATCATCCATAGGCCACCCATCGATCCAGTCACAGGGAGGAGGCCCCTTGAGATAAGGGAGCCACATAATTTGCACGTGCAGAATCTTAATAAGAAAATGAAGATAAATCCTCATGCTACTGTTGTGCCATTCCTTGTGATGGTGGATCTGAATGAGCATAGCTCTGTGGAGGATTTCAATGAGGGCCTATTTGAAGATTATACATATTATGTGATTGGTGGTTCACACTCTATAGAGGCCCGCAAACAGCTAGTGAAGGAGCACCCCACCACATTCTTCTTTAGGTATGCACAGTGCAAAATCTATGTTGGTCTTACAATTGAGGAAGCCAAGCTTCTTGCTTGGGATCACAACAATGATAATGAATACAGGCAGAAGATGTCCTCCATAGAGAGAATTAGGTTTTTTCACCATGAATACGAAGATTGTCTCATGAAGGAGGCTAGCACATTACATCCCAATCTACGAAAGCAATGCCTTATTGAGGTTGGCATTGCACTAGATGAAAATAGAAAGTCTGATGCTTTGAGAAAATATGATCCATGGTTTCAGGTTGCATTCAAAACAGGTGAGATCTGGGATCTGTAGGATAAGATATTCACAATGTGGGAGAACAAGGAAATCAAGGGCCAAAAGCAACGGAAGTCGAGGCCAGACCCTCAGGTTGATGTGAGGGGAAAGGGAAAGAAAGTTGACCTTTCGATTGAAGAGGCTCCTAAGGACATGAAGCTCACACCATGGAGAGCCCTTCAAGGAATCAAAGATGATACGTTGATTATATCAACTTTGTCAAGGGTAATCTCCAAGGAGCTAAGCCTGGAGGAGATGGTGACTGAGCTAATTAAGTATGTATGTTATTCTCAGGTCTTTTCTCCCTCCTCCCATGTCTCTGGTCTAACCTAGTATCCCTTTCATTTTTGTGACTATAGTCATAAAGTATACATGAAGATTCAAGAGGTTTTGATGAAGAGGCTGGGTTGCTTTTCTTGGAGAGATGTCCAAGTAGACTATCCAACCACCTCATCATACAAAGCTTTATCAGAGTTGTTTATCATGTTTTGTGATTGCGTAGGTTCTATTTTGAGAGAGGATGCCTGGTTTGCTATCTGGCTCGATGCTTGCATTCAACATACCACCAATTGGATGCCAGGCATCAATTTTTAGTAGCAACTCGATTCCTGGCATCAACTTACTGCTGAATGTCGATGCCTGGCATCGATTTACTATCGAAAGTCGATGCTTGGCGTCGACCGGGTGGCCTAAGTCGATGCTACGCATTGACTTATGCGAGAGATGGATACTAGGCATCAACTTTCAACAGAAAGTCGATGCCTGACATCGACCCAGACAAGAAATCAATGCCAGGCATCGATTCCTCATGTTTCCCTTGCTTATCAAAGAGCTCATTTGATTCTTTCCACTTGTTTCTACAGAAACCAAGGAAAAGCAAGTCTGCAGAGGTATTAGATGATTGCCCCCCTGCATTCTTGGCTCACATTCAAAGAGAAAGGCATGAGAAATCTAGACTAAAAGCCAAGGAGATAGATTTTGATGATGAACCTGATCTTAAATGTTTCTCCTATCCCCTAGACCCACTTAGGGTTGTAAATTACAATGTATTCTATGGTGATGTAAATAATATTTGTACTATTGTGCCTAGAAAACGTTTCTCCCTTCTTATAGGAGACATACCCTCTGGATTTAGAATGTTGGGATCATAGAATGACGACGAGCCTTTCAAGCACCCTCAGATTCGGAAGATGGTCACTGATTTTGCCGATTTGACTATGTCTCCTCTTTGGAGGATAGTAATTTTCCATAGCAGAGACCAGTCTTTCTCTGTTTCAACTGCTCTGAAGTCAAGATGTCATGTTGTGGAGTGCCTCACATGGTAAGTAATCTTCATTTTATCTCCATGGCTTTAATGATTTGCTCTCTCACTTATATTTCTCGTTGGCAGGGTGAAGACAAACCTGAATCATACTCCTTTGCATAGGTTTGTGAGCTCCACTAAATGCATTACAGTTGGCTATTATGATGAAGAAAGCAAAAGGAGAGTCATGGAGCACTACAATGAGAATGGGATCTCCAATGTGCTCATGTTCCCAGTCCTTACCAAGAAACTTCGTCATGTAGCTGGGGACAGGACATTGGTTAACCCCTATCAGAAGCCACAAAAGCTAATAATGAGATTCATTCAACTATTCTCCAATGATGATGACTGGGTCCTCAACCTTTTTTCTGGCACATGTAATTTCAATTGTAATATTTCTCATTACATATGATGTTGATTGGCCTCTAAGTGGTTTTGTCTGTTTTAGGGATGACTCTTGCTTGCTCCTTAAAGATGTTCAGGCACTACATAGTTGTGGAGAAGGATGATGCTCAAGTGAGCTTCATTAGAATGAGAATCAATGGGTTGAATGAATGCGCAAATGAAGACCAAGAGCTTGGAAGGAAGCACATTGCAGACACAGAGAGATTCCAACCAGCTTCAAGGGAGCCTGTTCCCCCACTTGCAGATGAACCGAGAGACATGGCTGACCTTGAAGAGCCAATCTTGGAGCAAGAGAGGAAGGAGATGTGTTCTAGGGCTGCAGAGGATCCCATTATACAGGAGCCTGAGGAAACCTATGATCACCTTCTATTGTAGAGTCTTATTACTCTTGTAAAACATACATGAAATGTAAAGATCATTTTAGTAGAAATATAATGCCAAGTTCTGCTTCCATTTTGTGCAAAGCTATACTTATCTTGAGCATTTCTCTGATAATTGTGTGAATGTTTCTTAATATAATTTTGTTGATTATAATCTTCTCTTGGGAGTGCTTTTGTGATATTCATTTCATATGCTATGAAAATGGCCCTAGATTCAATGAGGATCTTAATACAAAGGGATGATGTTAATTGCCTTGTAAAAATGTTGACGACTTTTGCAACACATGTACTTCGAATTTCGAGTAGCGTTAACCAATGCTTGTTGAGGTTCTAGATGTAATGAAGGAGTTTCGCCAATTCTTACATGTACCTTTGATGCTGATCTTTTATGTCAAAGGTCATGATGTGGGACTCTTGACCATGCTGAACAGTTAGTTTTCATGGCACAAAGCATTTTAACATATCTATCTTCACTACTTGGGTTATAGGATAAAGTTTCTTGTCAGTATTTACGAGCAAGTACACGTGTTTTTTTCTAGATATTGTGAAATGACCATTTTATTGCTTGATTTCATGGTCTTTATGCAAAAAGGAATAGACAACATGTCTTTGTTCTCATTTGTTGTGACACTACATTTGCTGCACCGCCTCCACAACATCTATGCCCTGCTCCAAATCCACCCATATACCCTATTTTGGAACCTTCTCCCCCAAAATGTGAGCACAAACCTCACCTAGATTAATATGGCACACCGCCACATGTATTATCTTGTGGTGTCCGACATTGTCACATATGTGCACTACTAGAGCCACTAGGGGATGGATGAGAGGACAATCATGGTTGAGTCATCAAGCTAGGTACCACCAAAGGAAGTGCCCTTCGCGGAGGTAGTCCCTTCAAAGGGCGTGCCTCTGGCACGAGTAGTCCCGCCAAAGCGAGTGTCATCGGTGGGAGTAGTTTTGCCATAGGAAGTGCCATCGATGGGAGTAGTCCTGGGCGAGATCCAAAATTATGATGCAGTAGCCTGATAAGAAAGAGATGCTCAAGATATGAACTCTAGAAACTGCTTCTCTATCATGGAATCTAGAGTGAGCTATCCTCTTTGACTACCACATGCATCTCAAAGTCCACCACAGATGAAATCTCTTCCATGTCCACATCCTCACAAATTTGTCGTCCATGTGGAGGGATTTGTAAAACAAATAGCCACTGTGGGTTCTTTGGAATATGGTATAAAGGCAACCTGCTCATAGTGTTCGGGAACTAGGAATGTGTCTCTTTCATCTATCCATAGCTTCATGGATTCTACTTGAAGCAAACCACTCTTTCCCCACCTCACTGTTGCATTGCTTCTAGTGCTGACTATTTTGAAACACTTCACATCAAACAGAAAGTACACAAACCTCCTAAAAAATAGCTTCATGATATCTTGGATTACTCCAAAATACTCAAGTCAGCCTTCTTCAGCATTGTTATCTCTTGTACTAGTTCTACTTTTTTGGATAAAATTAACCATCACCCAAGTATCAAAAGTAGACCTATTTTCATCAATGTGTGCGATTCAAAAGTGTTGTTCATGAGACCATAGGGCATAGTATTTGTAATAATCCCAATCACACCCCTTTACAAGTTCCTCCTCTTCTTCAAAGATATCCTCACTCACTATCTTTGCTTGTGAAATGGCTGCATCTAGCCACCTTCTAGTTGGAAAGCCTAGAGGAGGTTCAAGACTTTTCAGAAGAGGCAAATAGCATGTGGAGTGATTCTTTCGAAGTTGGGCTCTTTCTTTTGCGTTTGCACCTTTAGCAAGCTCATACTTCTCCAACCTGTTCTGAATGGGCTAAGAATTAACAATGCAAAACTTTATTGCCTTGTCTTCGAAAACAACATCCATTTTTGTTTGGCTCCCCTTATCGTGGGTCTCATCAGCTATGAGATGAACATCTTCATTGTCGCTCTATTATTGAGGAATTTTTGGGTCAATCATGTATAGAAACTATGTTAGGAATACCAAAGACTCTTTTATGAGGCACACCTTCACCATGCTACCCTTTGGACATGGTCTTTAACAAACAAACCCTTTTAGTTTCTTCATGAACCACTCTAAGAAGAACATCCATCGACTCTTGAGAGTTATTGCTATTGCAACTTTGTCAAACACATGAACCAAAAAAAGGAAGGTGAATTGTGAGAATGCTTGTGGTAAAGTACTTTTGAAACATATAGACAACCTCTATAGCATCAAGTTTGGCACTCTCTATGTTATCTCTCCTTATCTCTTAACATGAGATCCATGGTACCAAGGAACTGATTTTGTATATGGTTGTTCACACATTGTCTGAAAGACCATCTTACATAGCTATAGGGAGCAAAAACTGCATAACTTGTGCCAATCATGATACTTTAGTCCTCCAAGATCATCGTTCAATGTGAAGGTAGTGTTTAGACACCTCATGTACCTAAGAAGTGTCTGAAACTCTAAAATCATCTTGCTCACCTATTGCTCCTCCATCTTGTAGAGCACCCAAGGAGCTCTAGATAGCCACCCTATTTCATTCAACTTGGTAATTGCCCACAACGCATGCATATGACCTCTCTCTTCCAAGTCATCCCTTTTCATTTTTCTTTCCTTCTTTCTTATCAAAGTCTTCTATAGCATCTCACCCATATTATTGAAAATATGCATTAGGTCTACCAAGTAATTGATCAATAACTCACTCCAATATGGGACATCATGAAAGATCAATAGCCATTTCATGCTAGTGTTTGGTTTTCTTGCATCTCACAGCTACTTCCAATCGCTTGCTTTCATTTGTCATTATGCTTGTCGACCAATTTTTCCTTTACATAAGAGATGTCAATCATGCAGATATCTTTGATGTTCTTCATGTTCTGTTTTCCAAAGAGCTTTTGAATAGTGTGCCTCGAGTCATGGTCCTCATTCAAAAGAGGCATTGCAACCCAAAATAGATAAACCTAAACATTCACCATAATCAGGCCAATCACCATCAGCCACTTAAGTATGCCTTGCACTCCCATGTCCCCTCTTGTTAAAGGTTGACACATGTCATGCACAATAATCCCATTCCATAAAGTGTGAAACTCTTCCACAACCCGTGCAAGGTATTCATCCATAGTTTTGACCTTATACTTACCTGGCACAATAAGGGCTAACAACAAATTGTCCTTTTTTGTGGCCAACCATGCTCGGATGTTATAGTTGACCCAACATACAAACCAAACAAATGGTTTTATGCCATCCATAGCTAGGCCTAGGTGTATTTTCTAAGCCTCTCTAGCAAACAAAGGCCACTTACTATCTAAGTGTTTCCAAGCATCGGAATTAGCATGCACTTGCATTAAACCATCTATAGATCTTCTCTTTGCATGCCATGATATAAAATGACCTATGGATTTGCATCTAGACATGCTCTTGATTTTTGGGATGATAGAAATGTGGTAGAGAACCTATGCATAGACTACATTGCCCACAAGGTCTCCTCTAAAGTTTTTTGCTCCACACTATGATTATATATGGAGGTGCTCATACTCCTTGCAAAGAGAACACAATCATTTGGATAGGCATGAATCTTTGTGTAGTCCATGCCCCTGGACATTAAAATCTTTATTGCTTCTCCACCTCTTGAAGAAATGTCATTACCATGTGGCACAAGCTGATCTTTCAAAAGCCTACAAGGGAAAAGCAATTACAATCATATTATCAAATAAACTTATTTTGATGCATCAACGAAAGTTTATTTCAATTCCAGTCTACCTAAAAGTTCAGAGGTGCTACTATTTGTCCATGTCATGAAATGCCTCGAGCATTTCTTCCATGTGTTCATTCTCTATGGTGCTCCTTGTACCTTGTCCTTGTACCTCCCATTTTGTTCTCTTCTACCCAAGAGAGGAAGGAGGTCAAATTCGTGTGGCTCTATCTACTCACAAGTTGAACCATGGGACTAGAGGCATATATTTTATAGTGAATGTACATCAAAGGATCCATATTCTCGAATGTATGGAGGTGTTCTTGGCACATCTCTCTCTCTCTCAATGTTTACGAATATCTCATTTCATTTCTCTCTCTCTCTCTCTCTCAATATTTCTCTTTCTCACAAATGTTAACCAACCTTTCATCTCTCTCTATCTCTATCTATCTCTCTCTCTCTCTCTTTCAATATCTCTCTCTTCTTCTCTCTCTATCTCTCTCTTTCTTTGAATATCTATGACTCTCTCATTTCATTTCTCTCTCGATCTATCTATGAGTCAAGCATTTTTTATATACCTCTCTCGGTTTTTCAATCTCTCTCTCATTCTCTCTCTCTCTCATTCTCTCTCTCTTTACATCAGTTAAGGTTTTTTATATACCTCTGTAACTCTTTCAATATCTCTCTCTCTCTCTCTCTAATAAAGAACGAAATAGTACATATGTGTTTGTATGTATGTGTGTATGTGTATATGTGTGTATGCATGTGTGTATGTATGTCAATCCCTAAAATCCTAATCCTAAAACATGTACATGTGTATATGTGTATGTATATGTGTGTATGTGTATATGTATGCATGCATGTGGGTATGTATGTAATGTATATGTGTATATGTGTGTGTGTGCATGTGTGCATCCTAACTCTAAGGCATGTGTGTGTATGTATGTGTATGCATGTGTATTTGACTTTATATGTGTGTATATGTATGTCTATGTATGTAGTATATGTGTGTGCTAGTGTTTATATATGCATGTGAGTGTATGTGTGTGCATATTTGTATGTGTGTGTATGCATGTATGTGTGTGCATGTATGTGTATGATGTATGCATATGCATGTGTGTATGTATCTGTCTGTGTATGTAAATGTGTGTATCTATGCATAAATATGCATGTGTGTGTATGTATGCATGTGATTGTGTGTGTGTATGTGTGTATGTATTCTCTAAAACCAACAATATATGTATATATGTGTGTATGAATATGTGTATTTATATGTGTGTATGTATGTGTATATGTGAGTGTATAAATATATGTGTGTGTATGTGTGTATGTATTTGTGTATGTGAGTGTATGTGTGTCTCTTATGTGTATTTGTATTCATGAGTATGTGTGTGTATATGTGTATCGTTGAGTGTTTACACATACGTATGTGTAGGTATATGTGTGTGTACATGTGTGTATCTATGTATGCATATGCATGTGTGAACATATATGTATGTGTATGTATATATGTGTATATATGCATCTATGTGTACGTATGCATGGGAGTGTGTGTATATGTGTGTGTATGTTCTAAAACGAACATTATGTGTATATTTGTGTGTATGTATGTGTCTATGTGTGTGTATGTGTGTCTCTTATGTGTGTATATGTATCCATGTGAGTTATGTGTGTGCATATGTGTATGTATGTGTGTGTACCAATGTGTATGTATGTATGCATATGCATGTGTGTATGTATGCATATATATATGCATGAGTATGCATGTGTGTGTATGGATGCATGTGAACATGTGTGTGTGTCTGTCTATGTGTATATTGAAGTGTGTATGCTCAAAAACCAACATTAAACTTTGGCAAACATTAATTTCATTTCTCTTTCTCTCAAATGTTTACAAACATCACATTTCATTTCTCTGTTTCTCTCTCTCTTTCTCTTTCAATATTTCTCTCTCATTTCGTTTCTCTCTCTCACAAAAGTTAACCAACATTTAATCTCTCTCTCTCTCTTTATCTCTCTACGTCTCTCTCTCTTTCAATGTCTCTCTCTTTTTGTCTCTCTATATCTCTCTATTTGTTTCTATCTCTCTCTCTCTTTGAATATCTATCTCTCTCTCACTTCATTTCTCTCTCTCTCTATCTATCTATCTGTCTATCAGGTAAGGTTTCTTTATCTCTCTCATTTATTCTAGACAAAAGTTAAATCATGAAGTCAACCATAGTGTTATTGTAAATCATATGATTTTTTGCACCATTGTAAAATCCATGAGTATTTATGGATTTTAGATCTTTATTCTTGTTATTTGGTATTAGAGCAACTACATAGATCTCAACATCATTGGAAAGACAATATTTCATACCTACAAGGCACACAAACTGCACAAACATGTGCCAATCATGATACTTAAGCCCCCCAAGATCATCATGCCATGTGAGGGTATCCTTTAGACACCTCATGTACCCAAGAGGTGTTTGAAACTCTAAAATCACCTTTTTCACTTGTTGCTCTTCCATCTTGTAGAGCACCCAAGGGGCTCGAGATAGCCACACTAATTCATTCAACTTGGTAATTGTGCACAACTCATGCATATAGCCTCTCTCTTCCAAGTCATCCCTTTGCGCTTTTCTTTCCTTCTTTCTTATCAATGTCTTCTAGAGCATATCTCCCACATTCTTGAAAATATCCATTGGGTCTACCAAGTGATTGATCAATAACTCACTCCAATAACGGACATCATGAAAGATCAATAGCCGTTTCATACTAGTGCATGTTGTTCTTGCATCTCATAGCTGCTTCCATTCCCTTGCTTTCATTTTCCATTGTACTTTTTGAGAAATTTGTCCTTCACGTAAGACATGTCCATCAGGCAGATATCTATGATATCCTTCATATTCAGTTTTCCAAAGAGCTTTTGCGTAGTGTGCTTCAATTCACGATCCGCATAGGGGACAGGCATTGTAACTCGAAATTGAGAAACCTGAATATTCACCATAATCGGGCCAATCATCCACATAAGTATGCCTTGCACTCACATGTCCCATCTTGTTACAACTTGAGACATGTCATGCATAATAATCCCATTCCATAAATTGTGAAGCTCTTCCACAACTCATGCAAGGTATTCATCCATGGTTTTGACCTTATACTTACTTCGCACAATGAGGGCTAACAACAAATGGCCCTTTTTTTGTAGCCAACCATGTTAGGATGTTATAGTTTGACCAAACATACATGCCAACCAAATGGATTTATCCCATCCATAGTTAGGCCTAGATTTATTTTCTTAGCCTCTCTAGAAAACAAAGACCACTTACTATCTAAGTGTTTGTAAGCATCGAAATGAGCATGCACTTGCATTACACCATCTGTAGATCTTCTCTTTGCATCCCATGACATTAACTAACCTATGGATTTTCATAAAAAAAGGCTCTAGATTCTTGGGATGCTAGAAAGGTAGTAGAGAACCTATGTGCCGACTACTTTGCCCACAAGGTCTCCTCTAAACCTTTTCACTTCACACTATGGACATATGTGGAGGTGTTCATACTCCTTGCAAAAGAGAAGACAATCATTTGGATAGGCATGAATCTTTGTGTAGTCCATACCCATGGAGAGTAAGATCTTTGTTGTTTCTTCACCTCTTGAAGGAATGTCATTACCATGTGGTGAAAAGTCATCTTTCAAAAGCCTAGAAGGGATAAGAAATTAATGATATTATTAGATAATCTTATTTTGATGCAACAATGAAAGTTTAATTCAATTCCACTCTACCTAAAAAATTCAACGACAATACTATTTTTCCATGTCATGAAACACCTGGAGCATTCTTCATTGTGCTCATTCTCTATGGTGCTCTTAGTATCTTGTCCTTCTACCACCCATTTTGTTCTCTTCTACCCAAAAGAGGTAGGATGTGCAAAGTTTTGTGGGTCTTTCTACTCACAAGCTGAACCATGTGATAGGAAGAATAGATTTTGTACTCAATCTACATCAAAGGATCCATATTCTCCAATGTGTGGAGTACAAATCCTTCATTTATGAAATATTGGACACTTCCATTGAGTGCAAGGACATGTCATTCTCATGTGTAGATCGAAACATGCCGTGTAATATCATGTGGAGGTCTTACTACATCTCTCTCTCTATGTACCTATCTTCTCTCTCTCTATGTGAATGAATGTATATGTCATATGTGTGTGCATGGGTATTTGACTTTATGTGTGTGTATATGTAGGTGTATATATGTATATATGTGTGTGTATG
>CM035417.1:133500848-133858348 GCA_020310875.1 Ceratopteris richardii | reverse complement strand
TAAAATTTATCCAAAAACCCTAGCTTTCTATATATTTAATTATAAATACTTTTAGTTATCTTAGACCCATAGTTTTTTATATATTTGATTATATGTACTAATATTTATCCTAAAACCCATTTTTATATATATTAAAGTATATATAGCTTTTTCTATCCCAACTTCTTTTATATATTTACATATATATAATAATATTGATCTTAAAACCCTAAGTTTTATACATTTAACTATATATACTCATATTTATTCTAAAACACTAGTTTTTTTAGATTTAAATATATTTACTATTATAAATTTTAAAATCTTTTTTTTATATATTTAATTGTATATACTAATATATATCCTAGAACCTTATTTTTTATGCATTTAAATATTTATGCTAATAGTAATCTTAAAATCCTAATTTTTATATATGTGTATATGTGTACGTGTAGCTATTTATATATTTGTGTATGTCTATATCTGTGTATGCATGTGTGTATGTAAATCCCTAAAATCCTAATCCTAAAACATATATATGTATGCATGTGTATGTGTATATGTATGTATGCATGTGTGTATGTATGTAATGTATATGTGTATATGTGTGTGCATGAATGTTAACCCTAACCCTAATATGTTAACTCTAAAATATGTGTGTGTATGCAGGTGTATATATATATATATATATATATATATATATATATATATATATATATATATATATATATATATATATATATATATATATATATATATATATATATATATATATATATATATATGAGTGTGTACTTTATGTGTCTGTATATGTATGTCTATGTAGGTACTATATGTGTGTGTGTTTGGGTATATGTGTTTATATATGCATGTGAGGGTATGTGTGTGTGTATTTGTATGTGTGTGTATGCATGTATATGTGTGTGTATGCATGTGTATGTATGCATGCATATGCATGTGTCTATGTATCTGTCTCTGTGTATGTATATGTATATATCTATTCATGCATATGCATGAATATGCATGTGTGTGTATGTATGCATGTGAGTGTGTGTGTGTATGTGTGTCTATTCTCTAAAACTGACATTATGTGTATGTGTGTGTGTATGAATGTGTGTATGTATGTGTGTATGTGAGTGTATGAATATGTGTGTATGTATTTGTGTATGTGTGTCTCTTTTGTGTGTGTATGTACTCATGTGAGTGTATGTGTATGGTTGTGTGTGTATGTATATGTTTGTGTATGTATATGTGTGTGTGCATGTGTGTATGTATGTATGCATATGCATGTGTGTACGTATATGTATGTGTATGTATATGTGTGTATGTATGCATCTTTTTGTATGTATGCATGTAAGTGTGTCTATATATGTATATATGAAAGTATGTTTCAAAACCAACATTATATGTATATGTTTGTGTATGAATATGTGCATGAATATTTCTATATGTGTATATGTGAGTATGTATGTGTCTACGTGAGTGTATGTGTGTCTCTTATGTGTGTGTGTGTCTATGCATGTGAGTGTATGTGTGTGCATATGTATCTATATGTGTGTGTAACCATATGTGTGTATGCATAGGTATGTATGTATGCATATGCATGTGTCTATGTATGCATGTATATGCATGTGTGTGTATGTATGCATGTGAATGTATGTGTATGCATGTATAGATGTGTGTATGCTCTAAAACCAACATTGAACTCTAAAAAACATTAATTCCATTTCTCTTTCTCTCAAATTTTTATGAATATCTCATTTCATTTTTCTCTTTCTCTCTCAATATTTCTCCCTCATTTCATTTCTCTCTCACACAATTATTAACCAACATTTCATCTCTCTCTCTCTCTCTCCCTCTCTCTTTCAATATCTCTCTTTTGTTCTCTCTCTCTATCTATCTATCTCTATCTCTTTCTCTCTTTGAATATCCATCTCTCTCATTTCATTTCTCTCTCTATCTATCTATCCATCTACCTATCAGTTAAGGCTTTTTTATATCTCTCTCTCGCTTTTTCACCCTCTCTCTCTGTCTCTCTCTCTCTCTCTTTCTATCAATTAAGGTTTTCTTACATATCTCTCTCGCTGTTTCAATCCCTCTCTCTCTCTCTAATAAAGAACAAAAAAGTGTGTGCATGTACATAAATGACTCACATTGATGTAATTTTGGAAGGCTTGTCAAAGCAAATTAAGGTTTCCTCTCATCAAACAAAAAATCAATGCCAAAAAGCTAGGTCACAGGATCAAAGATTGCCCTTTGAGACGAAAAAGCAAGCGAAATCAAGAAGCCCCCAAAAATGCTCAAGACAGCAATGGAGCATTGAATCACTCGACGAAAGTAGAGGAATTCAAGGGTCCCCGTAATCCAGAAGCTGATGCAGACGGGTTCATCGAAGTCAGAAGAAGAAGGAAAAGAAGCCCTAGGGCAACCTCTGAGCGTAACAACAAGTCTGTTTCCCCCTCCAGCAACTTGTATTGCAATCTGGAAAGGGAAATCAATGAGTTTGACTACCCAGGTGGGAACCAACTTGAGGAGGACACCGATGTCAAAGGCCTAGAGATCCCTGACAGTAAAGAAACCTTGCAGGAGGGTTACACTACAAGCAAAGAAGATGGCTTTACTACCAGCAACGAAGATAACATGGATAGTGAAAGCTCCATCATCGGATCGACTATTCCGGAAACGGAGCTGAAAACGGTGTCCAGTTCTTCCCAGCAGGAGGCATCCCGCAAAGGAAAACAACCTATGGAGTTACCGTGGAAAAGCCCCCACAAGAACCTATTGCTAACTCGGGATCCGATCCGAGCGAAAAAGAAAGATGAACCCAAGAAAAGAAAGGACAAAGCTCCCTCCCGCAAAGAGGGATTACTACGTCAATGATCATCATCTCGTTAAATGCTAGAGGGCTAACCGACCCCTCAAGAGCGACCATCATTGGTCAATGGCTTCGCGACATTAGCCTAAACCCAGATTTTATATGTATCCAAGAGATTAAAATTGACGGAGAAGACCTCCAGAAACGGCTTAGACATGTCTCCTCGACCCATGTTTGGATTTCAACGACGCATCAGCGGGGATCCGGCGGAACGGTAATCGGTATCAATCAACTCTGGTTTGAAAAGCTCGAGAACTCCTTTGAAGATGAATGCCATCGATGGATTGCTATTTCTTTCGGTGCTCCCTTTTGTTTTACTTTAGTTTCTTTGTATGCCCCCAATGGGGAGTTAGAGAGACTTAACACTTGGGCCTCCTTGGACTCGCTCCCCCACAACGTGCTTATCTGTGGTGACTTCAACATGGTTGAGGACCCTACGGACAGATGGATGGGCAAGGGTAGGGTCATCGACAGTCGGGAGAAAGAAACGTGGGACAAAACTAAACTACACTTGGATTTGGTCGAATTCAAAGACTCGAAGGGCTTTTCTTGGTCAAATCTCCAAGCAGGCGAGGACCTGAGGAAAGCTAGACTTGATAGATGCTACATCTCCCAGAGTTTTACTCATCAGTGGGGCCACCCTTCCCTCTCCCAACGCACCGACCTCACCATATCTGATCACTACCCGATCGTCATCACTTTTCAACCCCTCACCAAGACTCATAAGGCTCCGTGGTTCCATGCCAGTGTGCCCTCCTTCTCTCTCCCCTCCATCCATCAAGAAATTTCTGATGTGTGGAAGGAGGCATTTGCCTCTGGCTTGTCCCCAGCCAAGTGTTGGAGAAGTGCGGTCGATAAGTCACGACAGATCATGATTAGATCCAGGAAGATGCTGGAGACTGTGCGGCGGGCTCGCAGAGAAGCTCTATATCATAGACTCTGGCGGCTCGAGGAGGAAGTGAACAAAGGAAAATCTCAAGCCCAGAAAGGACTTCGAAAAATCAGAGCGCTGCTGAGATATGAGGAAGAGATACAAAGGAAAAATTTGCAAATTTTCTTCAAGGAGTGGTGGGCTGGCAAAGCCGACAAACCCACCAAAGAGATGTGCCGTATCCTCAAAAGGAAACACAACAGAGATTCGATCCCCTTATTGCTAGACGCAAATGGCAATGTATGCAATACAGAAGAAGATAATTTTGGGATCATTGAAGGGCACTTCACGAGACTCCTGGGGACCTCAAACCCCCTCTCCCACCATAGAAGGGACTGTATGGCAGCCATATCTAGGGTTTCCCGCCACAGGATACCACCCAACCTTCACTCTCTGCTTCATGCCTCTATCTCTAAAGCCGAAATCATTGAGGTCATCGATGCCCTCCCCTCAGGTAAAAGCCCGGGCCCCGACGGGCTCACTAATGAGTTCTTCAAATCCTTCAAGTTGGTGGCTGCCACCTCTCTCCGTTTGGTTTGGCAAGAGGCACTCAAGTTTGGCGCGCTTCCTTCTTGCCTCAACAATGGCATTATCAAGCTAGTACACAAAAAAGGGGAAAAGAATAGAATAGAGAATTGGCGTCCCATTACAATGCTCCAAACAGGATACAAGATCATCGCCAAAGTCATTGCCAACAGAATCTCTTGCCACTTGAGAGCGTGGTTAAGCGAGGACCAAAAAGGTTTCATCAAAGGCAGGTCAATTTTGGAAACCATAATAGATATCTGGGAAGGTCTTGAATTTGCAAATGAGTCTAAACAAGATGTGGTTTTCCTCAAGATCGACTTTGATAAAGCCTACGACAGGCTAGAATGGGACTATATTCTTCAGTCGCTACAGGATCTTGGATGTAGTCAGAAATTCACCAAGATGATCGCGACCCTTCTCGGAAACGCATCGACCCAAATTAACATTAATGGAAATCTTTCAAAGGTGATCAAACTTAGAAGATCTATCAGACAAGGGTGCCCATTGGCTCCCCTTCTCTTTGCCATTGCCACGGAAGGTCTTAGCAGGCTGGTGGAGCATCAGGTGGAAGCTGGTAACATTAAAGGCCTTCGTTTGCCGCATGACCACAGTCAGATCACCATGAGACTTTTTGCTGATGATATGAACGCTTTTGTGCACAATGATAGTACCAGCCTCGAGGCGTTCTGGAAGTGTCTTGCTACCTTTTGTGAAGCCTCTGGATCCATAATCAACCACTCTAAGACCGCCTTTAGAGCTATTGGTGGGTCACAGCCCGACCTTCTCATTGATCATGGCTGTAAAATCATCCCGCAGGGCCAAATTTTTCGGCTCCTGGGGATTCCCTTGGGGTTTGGCGTCTCTATGGAATAGCGGTGGAACTCAGTGCTTGCCAAACTCGAAAACAAGCTTAACTATTGGAGAGGTATGCAAATCAATCTTGCTGGTCGTGCTATGGTCATCAACACGTTCCTCTTATCATCTACCATTCATTTCCTTTCTTGTTGGAGACCAAAAGAGCAAGATCTGTCCAAACTGGATAGTATTTGTAGAAACTTCCTTTGGACGGGCGACCACAATAGGAGGGGGGTGCCTAAAATCAAATGGTCCATCTACACCAGCCATTGAGATAGTGGGGGACTTGGTATCTTGGACATTGGGTGCATGGCTAACAAACTGGCGGCCAAATGGATGACTAAGGCTTGGTGCAACGGGGAGGCCTCGTAGGCCAAGCTGATCTTCAGAAACAAGAATGAGTTGGCGCTCATGGGTTTCCCAAATTGGAGGAATCTTGACATCTTGACCTTGCTGTTTTCCCCGATCCGCGTCTTCCCGAAAGGCTCTAATCTGGTGTGCTCCCTTTGGAAGAGTTGGAATAAAGTCAAATGCTCCACAAGAATAAGTGAAAGACTGGAAGTGGGCTGCCGGTATCAGACAAAACGACTCTATCTGGTTTCCGATCCATGGCATCCGGAGTGTGGAATCTTGGAACATTCAAAACGCCAAGAAGCTATGGAACAAAGGCTTCAAAAAATGGAAACATCTCTGGAAACAAGACACCAACCGCTGTATCAACTTTGAGGATATTGACCCTAGCATCAACATTTCGCATGAAGAATGGAACACTTTGCAAAGCAGATTTCTCGCCTGGGACCGACACAAAGTTCGCCTTCTCATGGGACACGACATGCCGAGTTCGCTTGGTCTCAAATGGCACAATGGGAATAGTCTATCAAAAATCCCGAACATCAAAGAAACGATCGACTATCATGTTAACCTCAACAAAAAGTGGTGCTTGTCATGGACGCGGCTTCGGTGGGACATGAAGTTCATGGCTATCTGGCACCCCCTCATAGAAATCAAAAAGTCTGTCCTCTTATGGCAAATTCTTCATCACGGAATCTGGACCAACCTTAAGGCTAGCAAAATTTATGGGATCCCTCCCTGGTGCAAACGCTGCCACCGGTCTATCGAAGATGTTTCACACATCTTCTTTACCTGCCCCAACTCCAACAGACTCTGGCAGGTGGTTGGAAAGAGAATTAGACTTCAAAAACGTCTCAGTTGGCAGCAAGCCCTGCTGGGAGAAGCGATCGGCTGCTCCGCGACTCTCTGGAACGCCATCAGAGGGGAGGTTCTATGGAAAATCTGGCGGAAAAGATGCGCTTTCAACTTCGGTGACTCCCCCAAGGAGTGGTCAATTGAGAAATCGCTGTTCCTCCTTGGCAAAAGGATTGTCAACTGTAAAAAATCCCCCCCCTTTAGGCATCATCAAGTACTCCTTTTGATTGATAACAAGCTCAAACCCAAGTGGGCCCCACATGAGGGTGATGAGAGGGTAATTAACCTTCTTTGTAATGTCATCTAAGCTCTGTAAAAGCTTCCCCTGCTTTGTGGGATTTGGGGGGTCCCGTGGGCACTAGTCCCCTTCTCTTGTACTTTTCTTTATTTAATTCAAGTCCGGGAGAGTAGGCTATTGCCGAACTTCCTTTACATTAAAAGAAAGTTAAAGAGAAATTAGGAAACCCTAAAAAAAATTAATAGATGAAGAGAGAGGGTGGAGGAGTGCATCACATAACAAGATGTAAGCAAGAGACAGAGAGAGATGTGCATGTGCAAAGAGAGGTCTGTGTGTGAGGGAAGAGAGAGAGAGAGAGAGAGAGAGAGAGAGAGAGAGATCTATGTGTGTGTATGGAAAGAGAGGGAGTGGATGTATGTGAGGGGAGGAAAAAAAAGCAAAGAGCGAGCACAATGTAGGTGAGGTAGAGATGCTTCATGTGAAAAAATTGAGTAGATAGCTTTGGAGTTAAAAACAGATGACTAGTACTCGGCTTTGGGCTTAGGATTATTAAAGACATCCTTGGTATAGGCACCAATATAAACACCGGTATAAGGCTCCATATCTCAAGTAGAGTACCGATTCATATAGTGATGCCTATATCGCGGTTGATACTGACATCAGAATTTTCTCATGCTTATGTTGACGCTAATTTTTCAATGGTCATGCTAATGTCGGAGTGACTGTCGGTATGGCCAGCATGGTTTTTCTAAACATTTCCAATGATCGTACCGACACAAGGAGTGATCATCAATATGGCAATCCTCAATATGAGGCTCATATGTTGAAGTGCACATTCAATTCTTTAATTTAAGGACAAGTAATCTTTTATCATGCATGAGAAGGAGTTATTCTAGAAAAAAATTTATTCATGAACTCAACCATAGTGTTATGGTATATCATATGCTTTTTTCCATCATTGTAAAATCCATTAGTATTTATGGTTTCTAGATCTCTATTCTTGTTAAAGGATAAATATGTGAGGTCCAAAATCGAGAAGTTATAAATTTGGTATTATAGCAAATACCTTGATCTCTTTTAAACTTGATTCTCTATTTCATAAATTATAGCAATAGATATCTTAGTTGCAACAACTTATCTAGCGAGTTATTTTGAGCTATTTTGGGCTTTAAAGAAGTCATGGAATCCACAAGGATTCTATATAAAGCTCTAAATAACTTTTACAATATGTTAGATGAATATACATTCACTTTTATCTTTGTCTTTCTAGTTGCTCATTTATCTACATCATCTTCTCCAAAGTCAGCAAACTTGCAAAGGTAGATTCTCACTCCTAACAAGTCTAATGTTTGTGAATAAGTACTCACGGGAAAGTTAATAGTGTATAGATTATGTCTCTAACATTTTGTATCATTTGGTTTCATACATTGTGAGATAGAAATCATTTAGGCTCTTGGGGTCATTTTGTGCACATTTTTTATAAGTGGGGGTGACACCTTGTTAATGCTAAACTTCTAATCAGAGCATGGCTTGTTGATAGATCAAAATTATGATGCATGTTTGCTACTTAATCCTATAAGCCACCATCCTATAAGAGGAACTTATCCAATCATAATGAGTCTAGGAACACTATTTGAAGTGCATGATTCAACCATAAATAGCAAGTTCTATGCACTAGCTCATGAGCAATTGTTCCCCAATGATCTTCCAAAATACGTAATGTATTTTATTGCATCGCCTTTAACCTTATGAGTTTTTTTAAAGTCTCCATTAGCAAAATGGCAGGTTCTATCTTGGTTCGTTGAACCAAACTTCAACATTTTCTACATCGCATTTCTACTTTTCACATTTCTTCAATTACTCTCAATGATACCAATGCTACATCAAGATGGGGGTTGTTTGTCCTTCTTAATTGAGAAGCTTGGCAAGAACAATTATTTTGCTTGGTAAATTAGAATGGAAGCTTACTTACAAGGTAGGAATCGGCATGGAATCGTGGCACATGATGAAGTTATGCCTACTCCAAGATTCAAAGGAAGACCTACATAAGAAGAGACTAACAAGCTCACACTATGATGTGCAAGAAATTGCCAACAAAAGAATTATTTCTTAAAATATATCTTTGATTTCTTGATTCCACACCTTAGAAGTTGCAAAACATCACAAGAAACATGGGATGCACTTGAGAAATTCTTCTCTACTAGCACCAAAGCTAGGAAGAATCATTTATGGAATGAGTTCAACCAAATGAAGAAGATCCAAAAGCAAACAATCACAGCATTTTTCACTAACGTGAAGGAGGTTGTAGATCAATTAAATATGATTGGACAATTGATTGAAGAAGAAACCATCATGAGACAGATCCTAAATGGAATTAGGACTGACAGACAATGAAAACCATTTAGAAATCCTTAAGATCTTATCATGAATGAGTAGACACCTGATTTCAACATATTTATTGAACATCTCTTTAATGAAGAGGCCAACAAAAACTTTAAGGAAGGTAATTGTACAAGTTCTCTTTATGTAGATAATAAGGATAAGAAGAATAAAGGGAGGAAGAAGGAGGATGATGATGAAGAAATTTCCCAAGTCAACTATGCAGGCAACAAAAAGTGAAAAGAGAAGAAGAAAGGAGCAAAGATGGAAAGAATAAAGGTACAAGAAATTAAAACTTATGCCATTTGGAACAAGTCCAAACATGTCACTCAAAATTGTTGGTTCAATGGAAGGACACAAAAACGAGGAGACAAAAGTGGATTTGCAATCACAAGAGGCAGAGATGGACAAAACTACAAAAACCATAATAGAAATCACAACATAAATGACTAGAACAACTATTAAGAGGATCAATCACATGAATATTCATTAATCGTAATGAGTTTGAGTCACAAAGAAGGTAAAGAAGTGGAGAATTTGTTCTACATAGACTCTAGCTATTGAAACCATGTTGCAGGCAATGTTGCTTATCTATTAGACCTACAGAAACCCAAGGATAAGCATGAATTAAAAACATGATATGGTACGAAAGACAATGTGGAAAGTATTCAAAATGTTAAAGTTCCAATGGAAGAACAAACATTCTAAGTAAGGTTCTCTATGTGGCCACAATTACTAAGAACCTAATAAGTGTAGTCCAAGTAGTTGAAAAGGGCTTGCAATTTAGATTCGCCCAAAATGCATCTTATATCAAAGATCCATGGCAAGGCTTCAAGAAGATAGCCAGAGGTGAGAAGCATCCTAGACTCTTCACATTTGAAGTGGGAGAAACCAGAAATATATCTCTATTCAACTTTGGTTCGCAAACCCTAATTGATCTAGAAGTATGGAATAAGAAGAGAATCTCTCATGTGAATGAAAGAACCTTGAAGGCCATATGCAAGGATGAAGAAAATTAAGGTTGCCAAATATCTCAAAGAAACACATGGTAAAAAGGTGTGACGCTTGTCGAATTGTGAAGGCACAAAGTCATCCTTTCAACCACAAATTGGACTTAGTGCACACAAATGGGTGGGTACCAAGTTAAGAACCTTCATTAGTAGGTGCAAGGTAGTATGTTTCTTTTGTTAATGATCATAGTGGATGGAAAATTTTGTACTTTATTACGCATAAGAGTGAAGTGTTTGATTACTTGAAAACGTAGCTAACACATATGGAAAATCTTAGAGGTAGATCATTCAAAAAGTGCAGATCTGCTGGAGGGGGAGAATACTTGGAGAAAGACTCGGATCAATACTTTTAAGATGAAGGCGTCAAAAGATAAGACACTACTAGGTCGTCTTCTCAACAAAATGTTGTAGAAAAGAGGAACAAAACTAGTTGGATTAGCAAGGACTATGCTTGAAGAAAATAAATTACATCATTATCTTTGGGTAGAATCTATATCTACTATAATGTATCCTGGGAATATAATTCCATCTGAATATCTTCAAGGTATAACTCTTTACAAAGCTTTGAATTGTAGAAAATCAATTCTAGGTCATTGCAAATGTTTTGGTTGTTTAGCATATGTACATGTACCTTCACAAATCATACAGAAATTGGATGAAATGGTAACCAAGGCTTTTTTCATTAGCTATGACTCAACAAAAGTGGTCTATAGATTTTGTAATCCAACCACTACAAAATTCACAATAAGAAAAGATGTTGTATTTGAAGAAAATAGATCATGGTATGAAGAGGATAAATAGAAGTTGAAATTATCTTATGATCGTGATTCAGATTTTCATCTATTAGGTAGCAAGGATGGTGCATAGGTGCAGGGCTCTAGAAGTGAGCCAAAAGTTGAACAATATGAGAAGGAAATGGAATCCAATCTCTTCAAATCAAAAGGGAAGGATGAAATGCAAGTATTTGGAGAATGCTTGAAACAAAGTCCTAGAAGATCAATGAGGGAAAGAAAGCAATCTAAAATGCATGGTTAAGGATTTACTTTTGTAACCAAACATACCATCTATTCAGATGAAGATTTGGTTTCACAGGAACCCTCAACATATGAGGAAGCAAAAGATGACTCAAATTGGGAGAAACCCATGAAATAATAAATAGAAGCTCAAAAGGACATTGACACATGGGAGTTAGTCAAATGCAAACCAATCAGAAGGTAATAGGTTGCATATGGGTCTATAAATTGAGACGAAACTCTAATGAATTAATTTTCAAGTACAAAATAGCTAGGTGTGTTGTTAAAGAATGTGCTCAAACTCAATGCATAGACTATGAAGAAACCTTCCCACAACTTGCCATAATGAGTACCATTAAAAACTTGTTAAGTGTTGCAGCTGCAAGGAATTGAAATCTACTTCAACTTGATGTGAAGAATGCTTCTACCTATGGGTGGACTAGTGAGGAGGTATATATGTCACAATCCATAGGGTTTGAAAAGCCTAATTGTCCTACTCATGTATGCAAACTCAAGAAAGCTCTTTATGGTTTAAAACAAGCCCCTAGATCTTGAAAGTAATGATTGGTGACTTATTTACAAGATCAAGGATTCAAATCAAGCAATGTAGATCCTTCAATATCTATCAAGAAGGTTCATAATGAAGTTATCTATTTATTTTACTATGTAGATGACATAATTATTTCAGGTGTTGACATGAATGGACAAAAGACACAAAAGAAGCATATGCAAGAGGAGTATTGTCCCCCCGTGCACTCCCACTATGGAGTTTCAGTAGCGTGTTTGATAGCCTCTAGAGGAAGGGCTTTATAGTGCACTAAGCGATGATTTCTTCATAGTAACTACATCATGTGATAAAATGCTTTAGGCATGATCATTGGGCTCGCCTAATGCTCTAATCAAGGCTTAACTAATAGGCTCATGTATAATTTGAAACATACCAAATTACCTAACTATCGAACTAGGTAAACCATCGGACTAAACTAGTGAACTACATCACCGGATTGGACCACCATAATTCTGGACTGTTTGTCAACTGTAGTGTCATACTCCGGAATTCTAGTGTGACTAATGTATATGCCCTGCCTAGCCTACTAATGTGACTCACATAGATCATCTAGTAGTACCTTTACTGGTCTCATGTAGACCTCATCACAAATTTCTAGACTCTCATAAGGGCTTCTCCTCATAATGGGGGCCATAGAAGTTCCAATACCATGGATCATTTGCATTCATGTGCAGATGGAATATTGTGTATACCTAACACCCCCCCCAATCTCCACCTATCGTGAAATACCTTCTTAATCCAATGCCAAGTTTTCAAAGATGTTCATAGAGTTGCTCTCTCCCTAGAGCATTGGTGAAAATATCTACTCCATTTTCATCTATTTGATAGTATCTCATCTCCAAGACTCTGTCCTTGATCAACTCTCGCACATAATGATAGCTTAGTACGTGCATGACAAATAGGATTCTTAGCGATGGCTATGCAACTCTGGTTCTCGCAATTCAATCTTGTAGCCTCCTATATTTGAGTTCCTATATGCCATAGGAATCTCCCTAACCATACTACTTTACATGTAGCAACATATGCTGCTTTGTACTCAGCTTCAGTAGAAGATAGCGCTATAGTGAATTGCTTCTTACAGATCCAAGAAGAAAATCCCCAAGCACAAGGAAAAAAATATCTAGAAACTCATTTTCTGGAGTTAGTATCTCATGCCCAATCTGAGTCATAGTATCCACTGAGAGATGATCGTTTACAATAAATACTCAATGGTTCCTTTTACATACTTGAGTATCAATGGGCATGCTTTCTAATGAGTTAGGCATGAATTATTAGAGAACTTGCTTACTACACCAACAACATAAGAGATATCAGGTCTATTATTACATAGGTATATGAGACTTCCAACGAATCTCCTGTATCTTCCAATATCCACTGGAGGTGAAGTACCTTCAAAAGATAATTTTGTGTTGACCTCCATTGGTGTAAAAATTTCCTTGAAATCCTCCATGTAGAATGCCTTGAACACCATCTCGCATACCTATGTGGTGAAATAAAGATCTTCCCTCATTCTTGTCAAACTTCAGGACCTAAGCAATTATGCATTTATCCCAAATCGCTCATTTCAAATTTCAAACATAAGAAATCTTTCATTTGTTTAAGAAGTGCATCATCATTTTCCCTAACCACAAGGTCATCTACATAGAGTACAAGCACAATTACAAGCACAATTGTCTTCCCTCCTATTTTTAGAAGATGAAAGTTATCATCAAAAGCATATCTTTTGAATCTTACATCCAAAAGATACCTATCTATCCATTTCTACCATGTTCTCGAGGCTTGTTTCAGCCCATATAATGCCTTTTCAGCTTACATACTTTGTTCTTTGAATGGGAAACCTCAAACCCTGGTGGTTGAGACTCATAAACCTCTTCCATGAGGTCTCCATTCAAGAATGCTAATTTGACATCGATGTGGTATATTGCCGATTGTTTGTGTGCAGCCATAGCTAGTACTATTTGAATACTAGTGATTTGTGCAATAAGGGAAAATGATTCATTGAAGTCAATTCCCTAGACTTGTGAATAGCGTTGTGCAACAAGTCTAGCTGTGTACTTCTTGAAAGTACCATTAGCCTTGTATTTTAGCTTCTAGATCCACTTGCCTTCGATGAGATTCCATTTTGGAGGTCCCTCCACTAGCTTCAAAGTTCCATTGTTCATGATATTGTTGTATTTTCTTCTGCGTAGCAGTTCTCCAATTTGGATCTTGGAGCTTCTTCCACACACGTTGGCTCCCTTGCTTGTTCAACGATAATCTCACCCATCAATACTGAGTTTACAATATGGGCTTCTACTCGTCTCTATTTCTCATTCTCTATGATAGCCTTGGACTATCCACAACATGTTCAATTGATTGTGGGATGTAATTTGCAAAATCATAGTTTTGCATCACCCAACATGGCAATGGCTTTTACACTTAAGTGATAATAGGTTTGTGTCTTTCTGTCTCATCTTTTGAGGATGATGATTCCTTCTCTCTTGTAGAGGTGCTAGCTCTTGGGTCATGTTCATAGTGGATTACTTCTTCGTCTCATGATAAAGTGGAAGACCTCTTTTCCTATTCCACCACATGTGGCTGCTCCTCCTTGAACACCACATCACGACTCACTATGATCTTCTTTTCCTCTAGTTCATAACACTTGTAAGCTTTCTTCTCTTTACTATACCCCATGAGGATACATTTGGTGCTTTTTGGTTGAAGCTTGTTCCTTTCTTTATTTGGAATGTGTACATAACACTCACTTCCAATTACTTTGAAATGGGAAAAAGAAGGCTTTCTACCAATGTAGACCTCTTGTGGATCGAGTCTTTCCATCAAGAATTTCACGATGTAAATAGCAGCGTTGATAGCCTCTACCCAAAAATCATTGCACAATCCTTCACCCTTCAACATGCACCTTGCCATCTCCATGATGGTTTGATTTTGGCATTCAGCAACACCATTCTATTGAGGGCTATGCACGAGTATGAGTTCATGCTTGATTCCTTTGCCCTTGTAGAAGTCATCAAACTCTATTGATGTGAACTCACCACCACCATTCGTCATGAACTTCTTCATCTCTTTCCTAGTTTCAATTTCAACAAGCTAAAGCCATTCTTTGAACTTACTTAAAGCTTGATCCTTATCATGAAGAAAATACACCCACATCTTCCTACTATAGTCATCAATGAGTAACATGAGGTATGAAGATCCTCCCAAGCCTTGTGTATGCATTCCTCGGTGCACATCAACATGCACTAGAGGACTGCTTGCTCTATTCTTGCTTACTTTTGGATATGTCTTCATGTATTGCTTGGCCATCATGACATGATTCTTTCATCTCTACAGCCGCAAGCAGGTGAGAAACCACACCTTTTGGATGCATCTCTTTTAGTACCGGGTACCCAATGTGGCTAAATGTCTCATGCCAAAGCTTATTCATGCCCACACATTTCGTGGTTGTAAGAGCACACAACTCATAAAAGCTTTTCCTCTGAATTCCAATCCCAACAACATTGTCGGTCCAGTAAAAAATCTCGACTCTTGTCCTGCTAAAAGACACTTAATGACCTTGATCAATAATAGAAGCTATAAAAAGTGAATTTCATTTGATTTGTGGAACAACCAACATGTTTGAAAGATTTCTAATGTCCTCGTTTGGTTAATGAAAGACACCATACCTCTATCCTTAGCAAGACATCTTTTATTGTTGCCTACCTTTACCATGATGGGTTCCTCTAGAAGCTATAGGAAACTATAAAGGTTTTTTTTGCTCGTCATGTGATGAGAGGCCCCACTATCCAATACCCATGAGTCATCTGTAGCTCAATCATCTAAGATTTTCTCTTGGATCAATAAAGAAAGAAACCGTAGCATTATTTTCTAATGAAGTTGAGTAGAAAGCAACATGTGAAGTAGTATGGTTGAGGAGGATCATATGGCACATGGGAATACAAGGATATATTCTATAGGGTTAAAATGTGACAATAAAGTTGCATGGCCATCACCAAAATCTTGTTTTCCATGCACGTACCAAACACATAGAAATTTAGTATGGCTATGTGCATGAGTTGATCAAGGACAAGTTCGTGGAGATAAGCAAAAGATGATAGATTAGACATCTTCACCAATGCCAAAAATCATCGACACTTTCCAAATCTAAGAATTGGACCAAAGAGGTAGTTGATCGCAGGGTGGACATTGATGGGGGTGTTAGATATACTCAACCCCCACCCTAAAGTGACCACAAATGATCCATAGTGCTCTAAGCTCTAAGGTTCTCATTATGAGGAGAAGCCATTATGAGAGTTCGGATGTACATGCAGCCCTAACTACCATGTTAGATGAGGTTAATATGTTATCGTTGATCATAATAAATGATCTTTGGGAGCCTAGCCATTAGGTTAGGTAGGGCATAAAACTCTAGGCCATTTGATTGCAATTTTAGGTGAGACTAAAGCCCTTTTGGTGCAACACGATTTTCCCATAGAACCTCAGTGGAGGGATTTTATAATAGGGCTTTCCCCCTTCTATAGTAGGACTTTTGGTCATGGAGATATTGTCAGATTATATATTTTGGTGACTTTCTTGTCCCTCTCAGTTATGTTTATCTATTTAAACTCCCATTGTACAATATATATAAGCATGGCCCCTCTGCAGCTCTACATGGCATTGCACACTACTAAGCCCTTCATCTAGAGTGTTTCTAGATTGCCATCTAAGATCCACATTAAGAGCGCATGGGTGCACATCACCATCTTTGTATATGCATTGCCCTTGGAAATTGGATAACCACCCCCTTTTGGAAACAGTAGATTAAGGTGAAGGTGATGCATGCAAACTTCGAGCCATGTAGGAATAGGATGCTTGATGGCTTTCTTCATCTCATGTTGATGCCGGATTTCATCTTGCATCATAGTCATGCACTAGATCTTGTATGTGTTTTTACCTCCCATATGAATACAACTTTACTTCAATAAACATGTGAACGAACCCATTCCAAAACATCATGGAAGCTTCTATAAGATATTCCAAGCATATGGCTTTATCCTTAATGATGTCACCCTGGATGAAATTGCTTAGATTTCAAGGACTCATGGTCTCTAATTTAGTATATTTCAAATTCTAGCTCAAATTCTTTCTTAGTTCATTTTCCTAGTCTTGCCTACTATAGTTCCCAGTTATCTTGCCTAGTCGTCTTGTAATGTCATAGTATGAGATATTTTATAGTGTTTTCTTCTATCTTGTTCATGTCCAATAAGTCAGATCTTATCATTTTACTATCATGATTCATAGATGTGGTCCCAAGTTGTCAAATATAATGTACCTTGTTTATTCTAGCTACCCAACCCTATTATTTCCTAGGTTGTGGAAGGTCTTGCATTAGTTGTGTTTTCTTGTATTATATTCCTTTTCATGGATTATCTTGTAATCAAAACATTTTTGAATGATCATGTTCGTATTTTAAGTCTCTAAGAGCACACTCTCTTGCTCCCTTGAAAAATTATTTAGTTTATCTCTTGAATTCTATTTTCTTCAAGTTCTTTCTTCTCTATATTTCTTGTTTCTGTTCTAGGGACTATATGAATTCATTCATATTGGGAAATGCATCAATACTTATGGTTTGCATGATCATGTTTTATTTTAAATAAAATCACCCATTATTGATAGCAGAAGATCTAGCTCTAGGGTCAAAACCATGAATGGCAATATAGAAGGATTCAAATAGGGACCATGTGTATGATGGTAGATCATAAAATAAAAGAGGGATAGAGGTTCTAGCCCCCAATTCAACACCCGCCTAGATACAAGAAACTAGGATAGAGGCTCTTATGTTCGATTCAATAACTACATAGTTTGCATTCTACATGGAAAGGGAGGGGATGTTTGATACTTTAACAAACCACACCCTCAGTCCTACCAAGGGCACATAAAAAACATACATATATACACATACAAATACACATTAACACACATATACATACACGTACATACACATACACATACACACATACATATATCATTGTTATTGGGTAGAAGTTATTCATATTGTTGTTTACATCATGAACAAAATTCCGGCTGCTATATTACATCAAGTTACAACTGAAGAGAAGTTTACAAGTAAAAAGCCAAACTTATCACATCTGAAAGTTTTTGGCTATATTGCATATGTACATGTTCCAGATGAGTTGAGGATGAAGCTTGATCCAAAAGCAAAAAATTGTGTCTTCATTGGATACTCCCTTGAGCAAAAGGGATATAAATGTTATAACACAATCACATGATAGATGAAGGTGATCAGAGATGTTGTATTTGATGAAATGTCAAGCTTCTATGCATGTGTCAAAGAAGGACTAAATCTTGAACTATGTTGGAAACTCAAGTGCAGAATCTCAAGTTTTGAGTGGACTAGATGCATCACCAAGCAATAGTTCCAACTCAAATCCATGGAGTCGAAGATTGCATGGAAATTTCAGTCCAACAAATTCATCAAATACATGCAAGAAAGGTAAAGAAAAGCTTCCTACTCATCATAAAACATGTGGAGGTTTTGAAGACGTTGATAGAGATTCAAGCGGTTCATAAAAGATTCTTGATAAGGAACTTGGATTGCCCTCTATGAAGACTCAAGAAATAAGAAAGGCACATGCAGATGATACAAGGAGAAGTGACCCAGGACGAAGAAGATCTAGGAGGATGTGGAATTCAGCGCAATGATTGACATATGATAGTTACATGGCTCGTCATTGTGCCTACACGAAAAAGGTAATACAAGATGTTGAACCTTCTTGTCTTCAAGATGCAATTGGAAATGTAGATTGGAAAAAAGCTATGGATGAGGAGATGCTTGCACTTTATGGAAATGATACATGGAAGCTGGTCCCATTGCCACAAGGAAAGAAACTCATAGGCTGCAAGTGGGTTTACAAGGTAAAGCACAATGTTGATGGTAGCATAAGCACGTACAAAGCATGATTGGTAGCAAAAGGATATGCACAAACATATGGCATTGATTATGAGGAAACATTCAGCTCTATAGCTAAAGTTTTCAGAATACTTGTTGCATTAGCTACAAAAAAAGGATGGACTTTGCATCAGATGGATGTGAAGAATGTTTTCTTACATGGTGAGTTGCAGGAAGAAGTATACATGGACCAACCATAAGGATATGTAGATTCAAAGCATCCAAAATATGTTTGTAGGTTGCAAAAAGCTTCATACGGGTTGAAGCAAGCGCCTCATGCATGGCATGCAAGGATTGTTGATTACTTAACCACCGTTGGGTTTTCTATGTGTGATGCAAATCATTCACTATACGCAAGGAAGGGTGATGATGGCACCAAAATTGTGGCTATCTATCTTGATGACTTGATTGCAGGTGGTGATAATGAAGAAAGCATTAAAGAGGTAAAGCAACTTCTTATGTAGGAATTTGACATGAATGATCTTGTTGTGTTCCGATATTTGTTGGGCATTGAGTTTATACATATAGAAATAGGTATATGGATGTCGCAAAGGTAATATGCCTTGAATATGCTAAAAAAGTATGGTATGGCTGATTATAAGCCGATTTCTATGCCATTAGATCAGAACTAGAAGTTCGATACTACATCAGGTGAAGAATTGGAAAATGCTACTATGTATAGGAAAATTGTGGGAAGTTTGATATATCTCACAATTACGAGGCCTGATCTAAGCTACACTGTTGGACTTGAAAGTCAATTTATGCAGGTTCCCAAGAAGCCATATTTGGATGATCTGAGGTGCTCTCTATGTTATGTGAGTGACACTTAGGTTCATGGATACACCGATGCAGATTGGCCTGGTAGTACTCCAGATAGAAGATCTACTAGTGGCTTTCTATTCTCACGTAAGGGTGCAGCCATTACATGGAGCAGTAAGAAGCAACCCACTATTGCTTTGTCGAGTACAGAGGCTGAGTATAAAGGTCTTGCAATGGCAGTATGTGAGGCATCATGGCTAGAGATGCTACTTGCGGATTTAGGTGTGGAAGTGCAAAAGTCTATCACTATCTATTGTGATAATCTTGGGAGCATATAGTTAGCATGGAACCCTATTTTTCATGCTAGAACAAAGCATTTTGAGTTACAGTATCACTTCATCAGAGAGAAAGTATTAGTAGGTGATATTGATCTTATTTATGTGAGAACAGATGAGTAGATTGCTGATATTTTCACTAAAGCACTTGGAGCAGAGAAGCTGAAGAAGTTTCAGAAGATGGTTGGATTAGAGTACATGGCATTGAGCTTCAGGGGGAGTGTTGAGATATCGAGCTCAACATGTGATGATCCATGATGGCATGTATCACTTTTTCATTTCTCTGACATGTATAATGGTCATGCCAGTATATATCAGGGACACTTCATTGAGATTTATTAGATTTATCTACCGATAGTGATGGCACATTTTTTCCTTTCTAGCTCACTCATTCACGGACATTAGGTTTTTCCTTATGTACTGGTCTTTATATATTGCACTTGTTGTATTCTTGTTTTTAGATCATTCTTGTATATTCCTTTTTATGTAATAGAAGAAGAGGAAGAAGATCATTTTTCCTTGCCTCAATCTGAGTGTGTGCTTCTCTTTGATTGTGAGAGTGTGTGTGAGCTCTCTTCCTTATCTCCTTCCTCGTGCCACAAAGTACCACTACATATGAGTGAATCTTATATGTGGTAACATGGGGAAAAACCTCTAGCCAGCAGTAGACTAAAAAGTGCCCATGTATAGGGAAAAGGTTCACATCAAAGCTACTCGAGGAACACATAAGTGTAACATGCTACCTCTGTAATTAAAACCTATAAATTTTCAAGTGTGGCTAAAATCAAAGCCCCATACATGAATATTCATTATAAGAGAAGTACAAAGAAAATTCTTCTTGATGTTTTTGAACCTTTGTAAAAGAACCATGCATGAAAGCATTTCAAAATGGCCCCAACAATCAACCCAAAAGTGCTTCAAAATAGGCTTTGAGAGCAAACAAGGAAGCTTTGAGCGCCCAAAACATGTTCAAGGTGATTTGAACCTTATTCTCTCCCCTTCTTCAAACATGAGAAGAGTGTAGGTTTGTGTCAAGAGACTGTCAGCTAAGCAAGCTCTTGGGAGAATAATGTTGGGATGGGTGACCTCGTGAGATGTACCAGGAGTCTTCATCTTCCTTGATCATTGAGGTCTTCCTTCATGCATAGCCAATGATGTCAATGGTGAATTCGGTGGATCCGATGAGAAGGTATGCCAAGGTCTATGCCCTCATCGCTACCTTAGAAGAAAGAATTGGGTGGATGGGTGAGTGCTTCCTTTGTTTGCACAAAAGCGAGAAAGCCTTTTTGTGAGAATTATTGGATACCAGTGATTTATTGTGATGACAATGCACCGTGGTGGAATCACCTTCTCTAGATCTCCATGATTATACCCTTGCAGGAAAAAAAACCAAGTTTCGGGTTGCCACACATAGTACTTCATGTAGCCTAAGCATTAAGTGGAGGAATGGGTGCTCCCTTTGCTCGCACAAAAATCAACAAAGTCTTTTCATCAATAAATTATTGTGCTGGGGATGCACGAGTGAAGTATGGCTCTAACACCACCAGAATTGTGATGGGGATGCACCATTGTGGATGCTCTTTCTCGAGAGCTCCCTATAGTAAAAACACGAAGCTCTAGATGCCACAAAACAAAACTCTACATAGGCCTACAGAATACGCAAACAAAGAACACACTACATAGAGAGCACAAACATAGATTTCTTAAGTGTTACAAAATGCAGCCCAACTAATAGTGTGTGGCTGACCAGCCCACTATATGTTTTATTAAAGAACATCTATAAAAGTGTCTAGCAACCATTTGACCTTTCACATGGACACTAATGATAACAACTACAACTTTGGAAAATTTTGAATATTCAGAATCAATTAATGATGTGGTGACTATTGCTTTTCATGGATTGCGAGGTAACGTAATTCCTTCTATAAATATTGCGTAAACACTACTACTCCTTCGTTATTGTTTTGTTCTTATCGTAGTTTCATAAGAGTAGGGTTTCATTTGCATCCCATCTTCAAAACATAGAATAATCTCTCCTTATCAGTATACTTTAGCTATTTGAGTGTCCTCTTTCTACTACAAGATTTGGAAACCTTGAATAATTCATAGCTTGAGAGAATAATATGATTGTATAGCATACATCTAGTATTGTGCTTGTTTCTTGTACAAATATCCTCTATGTACATGTACATTCTCTACTTCAATACCATTTCAAGAGGTCAACCTATAATTTATGTCCATTGGGTTTTCCAGTGGTTTGTTGTGTATGAACTAAAAATTATTCTTTTTCCTAGAAGAAATTACTTCTCTTATAGAAGATGTAAACCTTTTTTTTCACATACCATTTCTATTACGAAGAAAGAATTCTAATTATGTCAATTTGATAGTTTCATCTCGAATTCGTTGTCCTTCTTCCCATTGTTTACGTCATCTTGATCATTCCTTGTAAGTTTCCTCTTTGCATGCTTTATCTCCTCTTGATCATTCATTCTAAGAATACGTTCATGCACATACAAGCAAATATATAGTATTACATTACCTTACTTTTTCATCTATAGAAAAGCGCCTATTTTTCTTCTTTTTTAAGAACCGTTTCCATCGTAGTTAAATTGATATTTCATGCATTAAGGACATCCTTGAGTCCACGCAACGTGCAAAAAAGCTTCCGTCAAGCGAGTAGTCAAATGAATGTGAACTCTTTTTCCAACCAGCCTTGTATATGTAAATATTTCCAAGGGATTTTCCACTTTAGCAAATAGATACTAACCATCCAAGTGTCAACCATGTAATTACATATGCACCAAGTGTCCTAATTGATTCTAGTTAACTCGAGTCGATGCTTCTAGAGGATCAAGAGGTCTTTGCACAAAATAGTCTCCCACGACTCCCATAGCACCCAAGACCTCCTTGTTATCCATATGGCTCGACCACTAGCTCAATCTGCTTCTTGTATTAGAGAGCATTTTAAGCTTTACGTAAGTCTAGTATTGAGATGCTTGGCCAAACTTTTAAGCGACCAACAAGTATCCAAATTCAGATCAATTTGAATTGGTCAACCGCTTACATCATATACTTACTTTGCAACATTTTTACCCTGCTTGGAAATATTACCATCCTTGAAAATATAGTTATATATAACTATGCATGCATCTCCCAAGCCTCATGTTCTAACCTAAAAGCACATGCATTAGTCATTGATTCATTGAATTACCAAATTGAAATTGGAAAGTAGGAAAAATTTTCTTGATTGTGGAAACTTTTTCCTAGGTAGAATTTTTCTTAGTTCGATCCTTTCATTTTACTAAGCACTCTTGGTACAAATGAGCTCTTGTACATTTGTGTCACGTGAACATGTTTTATTCTTCTATCTATATTTATACAAGTTTATTGAAATAGATACTTTTCTATCAAAACAAAAAAATCTAAATGAACTCATAGGAGTAACATAAGTTTCAAATGGTTTGCGAATTTTTTTCGGAGTGAACGAAATTGAGTCGCTATGAACATAGAGGTAGCTTTGATTGTCACAAGATTTGTATAAAACGTTCTACATAATCAACTCCAATTTTCAAAGAATTGGCATGCGTACATGGCTAATTTATGACTTCTCTAAGCAAGTGATCCCAACCATGATACTCTCATGGATAATTGATGTCAGCAAGAAAAACTTCCTAAGTGGTTCTCTATGAAAAAAAAGAATTTCACTAAAGCTTGACATGCATATATGGAGCCTTTAAACCTTATATAAACAAGTAATATAACTTATAATTATTTCATGGTTACAAAGAATGTATTTAATAAATAATGAGCACTTCACCTTACTTCAACCTTTATCATATACCCCTGAGGAAATGATATGAGTATACCACGAATGAAAACAAAATATATCAATACAGATGCTTCAGCTAAGAGAAGTAACAATGAACTAGTATACAAATGGATTCTTGATCCTTGTAACAAAGATATGGTGAATCAAAAACTAAGTGCAAAACACTCAAGGGGCTAGTTTAAGAAAGAGGCTTGCATTGTGAAGTAAATGGTATAATGAACACATTATAAGTGAAAGAAACTACACTCTTGGCTTCGAAAACTTAGTTTTATTCATATGAAAATCGCACCCCAAATTTAGGAGTTGGTGATGACTTTGACCATCTAAAAGTGCAATGCTGATTGGTAGGACATTTGAATTTAAATATTTGATTCTAAGAATCTAGAACTTGTAACCTTTTGCCTTTGAATGTCAATTTGGAGTTTCATGAATACGTAAGAAAATTGGAGTTTCGCTTCCAATGTTTCCCCTCGCACTTATACTTGAGAACTATTGCATAGCTCCATCCTAATGCAAAATTTGAACTTGCACAGCCTGATGCTATCCTGGCATGGTGTATGAGACACTTAACTCTTTGAGCCTATGATGTATGATGTATTCACACTTCATTTTTCTGCAATACCTTCTTTTGCAAAGTGATAGTGCACCTCAATGTGGTTTTTCCTTGGATGAAATCATGGATTGAATGCAAGGTGTATGATCTCGAGATCATGGCACATGTTGGGAGAATGATCAAAGTGCATATGTAAGGATTTAAGACCTTCTAGGACAACCTAAGCTTACACGTGACATGAGCTAGTCCTCGATAATCATATTCAATTTAAGATAAATAAAACTAGGTTGCTTCTTTAAAAACCCTGACCAAAGATTTGATCCTACCGTAGCTATGTATGTAGTTGTGATCCTTGAATCTTCCTCAGAGCCTATCTAATCTACGCCAATCAATGATTTCACTTGTAGAGTACATTCATAAGATTAATATAGTTCTTCATTTATGTTCCCTTTCAAGCATGTGGGTAGTCTTCTTATTGCTTGATGGTGTGGTATCTTGCATGAATTGAAATAACATATGTACTAAATATGCTATATTAGGCCTTGTTATGTTGGAAAAGAAATAAAATCCCACCAATGACGTTTATAATGGGATTTCCTTGTCTAGTTCACCTTCATATGAAGTGAATTTCGCGTTCGCTTTACCCTCAATCATGCCATACTTCACAACTCTATCAAGCACCTCGGTTGCATTGCTTCAATACCTCAACTAGGATCCTAGAATCTACTTTCAGGTGTTTCTAATGGAAAAGGATGAGCGTGTAACCTTTGGAATACGTTCTCCTTCATCTTGATCGATCATTTCAATACTTAATAGGCTCTTTATAGCCCCACGATTTAGTAATTTGATCATCTTCCAAAGCCGTTTATTAATTTCTTTGATTCCATCTTGAGCGGAACCTAGAATAATAAGATCATCAAAATACATACATAAGTATACCTACTTTAAGTCTTTCCCTTTAATGAGCAAATATGTATCTACTTCAAGGTTTCTTTTCAATTCACAAATTTGCAAGTAATCTATCAATCCTTTATTGTAGGATTAGGAAACTTTCTTCGAAAACATATAGATCCTTCATAATCTTAGAAACATAATTAAGAACCTTCTTAGAAACAAAACAAGGGGGTCGCTCCATGTACACTACTCTTCCAAAACGCCATTTACAAATGCATTTCTCAATTTCAATTGATATAGTGTCCCTTCCCTAAAAATATCTAGGTATTTAGTAGTTGTGATGCTGGGATTTTTAGTTGTGATAACAAATCTCTCTTCATAATTAAATCCATGGGTTTGTGGAAGAACTTTGGCTATAAGTCTAACCTTATTCCTTCCAATTCTAATATTTTCATGTTTGTTCACCATGTACATGATTTTTATCATATTACCTTCATCGTGCGCATCTTTGGCACTAGTTTCCATCTATGCTTTTTCCCCAAATGCATCAATTGCTCATCCATAGCTTAATTCGTCTCTTCATCCTTTCAAGTAGCTGCATATACTTCTAGCTCCTTTCCTTAAATTACTTGGTTCCCATATTACACCGGTTAAACCATGAATGAATCATATATTAGTCTATCCATACGTTACATGTATTTAATTGACTTCCTTGTTTCTCGTTTAGGGTGGTATAGATCTCTGTTGCCTTCAAACTATGATTTCTAACTTTGATTTTACCGCTTCATGTACACAATCTTTAAAAACCAGCTTTACCTTAAATTCATGATCATCATATTTTATTCCCCCATGTTTACATTATCTCTACTGGATGGATCTTATTTATTTGAGTTGTTCTTTTGTCTCCCTCTCTATGACTAGGTGATATTTTATTTGAGTTCAACACTTGACGTACTAGATTCACCAAATTTCATGCTATATTGCTACTCACTTTGAACATACCCTAATTTATCCATTGGATGCGTTATACCTATTTGATAATTTTCTTAACATACCATGGGATTACTCATCAAAACCTATAGCCCTAGATACCTTTAGTTCCTTACTGTGTGTTCTATAGCACCTATAAACCTTTTGATTGCTGGAATAAAAAATAAAGATACATTTCTCTAACCTTGATTGAACCTTTCCTCTTGATTCCCGAGGCATTTCAATATACCCTATGCAACCAAATATTTTTAAGTGAAATAGTTGAGGTCTTTTACATCTCCATGCTTGATAAGGTTCCCTTGAGTATACTCCCAAGTTTGGTTCTTTGTTCATAATTGAAATAACTATAGTTGCTATATTGTCCTAATGACAATTAGGTACATTACTTTCATTTGTAATTGATACTACCTTTCTGATATATCTCTTGTTCCTCTGTGTTACCCTAGTCTTTTGGAGTGTGTATCTACGACTGCATGTTCATTGCTCCATTAGTACCACAAATAATAAAAGAGGGTTTTGGAGAAGTACTCCTCCCATCCATTTGATATAAAGACCTTCACATTCCTATTTGCCTCCATCTTTATACATGGCTTCAATTGTTTCAGACAATCCAAAATGTTTCATTTATTCTTTAAAAAATATGTCTAAAGACATCCTAGTGCAATCAAAAATTAATTTAACAATTTTTTTTTACTGGATCCAGATCTTCTAGACACACATACACAAAGGATTGTACAAAAATGAGATCTCACAAAAGCATAAACAAAATAGAAAGAGACAAGAGACTAGACACCAGATTGGGTACAATCTTCCCCCCACATAGTCTGATAAACACGTCTATCAAGGCATGTGTATTTATAGGTATTTCTTATCACATCGTGAATAGAAGATACATGAGGGCAACCCTTCGAAAAGCGTGCATTTATGAAAATTTGCATTATTTACAAAATTGTCGCTTTTCAAGAAATCTAGTATTTTTTACAAAAATGTTGCTTTCTAAAGCAATCTATTATTTTTATAAAAAAGGTTAAAATACTATCTTTTAACTATTCTCAAAAGTATTTGAATAAGTCCACGTGCCTTAACACCCTCATGAGTCTTCACCTTCTAAATCATTAAAAACCTTAAGACATTAAGATCCATATAACATTCCATTATTCCATAAAGTATAACATGCCTCCCAAATGATAAGCAACTGACCTTAGTTGGTAAGAGTAAAATAGACATGGATGGTCAATCACATGTCCCATCAATGAAGAATCATAAGCATGTTCCATGTAAAAGTACATGCATGGAAATGAAAAAATGGAAAGTGAATCATATGTAGAAAATAAATGATCATAATCTAGAATTAGTGATGTCTTATGAATCCATTGAGATTCTTCAAGTGAGTGATATTTGTACTTAACTAAATATTTATGAAATTTATTACCTATGCATGTAGTAGTAACATCATAATCAGGTGTTTTATTTGGAATTAAAGTTTTAGCATCCTCTTCTAGCAAAGGAGGATCATCTAAAAAAGGGGTGAGTGGTAAAGTTCCCTTAAAGGATTTCAATGAACTAATATGAAAGGATTTATGTATATTCCAATGAGAAGGTATGTCTAATCGAGAAGCATTCTCATAAATTTTTTGAATAATACGGGAAGGCCCATAATAACATGGGGCAAGTTTGACCTTAGGATGTTGTGAAATATTTTTCAAATGTCTTTTAATTATTCACAACCATACCAAGTCATTTTCATTAAATTGTTTAGATATTTTTTTCTTATTAATATTATGCATGTAACATTCTTGATTCTTCTTGATGTGCTCATGAACCTCATGAAGTGTAGAAATATGATCTTGTGCAAAAGAATCAGTCATAGCTAAATGGGAGAATGCATTAAGAATCCAAATGGTTTACCATGATGTCTTTTTAAAAGTTGACACACAATGCAATGGGAAACATATTGTGTAATATCCTTTTCCATATTTGACGAAAAAGAAAATAATTTAGACATAGAAATAGTACTTTGTATGCGTCTATGATGCATATATGGTGGTTCATGCATCTATTTCATAGAAAAGTCTTTAAAACCTTATGTCATGCATAACTTGTGTTGGAAATACAAGAATCAATTATGAGAAATGTAGTGAGCCTCATTAGATGGTGTAGAATTATTGAAAGCATTCCATGAAAAATATAAATTATATGCATAAGTAGGAATCACGTCATGACATGAATGAATATGAACTGCAGAAATATTATTGATTGAAACAATATTTGATTGTGGGGATGGGAAACAAGTAAGGGCATCAATTACAACATTAGATTTTCCACGTTGATATTGAATCATAGGCTCAAAATTTTGTATGAATGAAGCCCGTTTAATGTGTCTATCTGAAATCAATGGTTGATTTAATAAATGCTTAATAGCTTGTTAGTCTATTTTGATTAGAACTTTAGAATGCATAAGGTAATGTTTCCAAAATTCTAAAGCATGCACAACAGCTAAAAGTTCCTTTTGATATATATTGTAATCCGTTTTAGAAGGTTTAAGTGTTCTACTTTCAAGTGCAATGGGATGATCATTTCGCATTAATAGAGCAACTATAACTAAGCCACTAGCATCCATAATTACATGAAAAGGTTGTGCAAAATTTGGTAATTGCAAAATAGGTGCATGAGAAAGTGCATGTTTGATTTTTTCAAAAGATTGTTGTTGTGCTAATAACCATGTAAATTTTAACTTTTCCTTCAATAATAATGTGAGTGGAAGTGCTAAATAAGAAAAGTATTTTACAAAAATCTATAAAAAACTAGTTAGCCATAGAAAAGAGGGTACATCATTCACAGACTGAGTTACAAGCCATTCTACAATTACTTTAATTTCCTTTGGATTTACATGAATGCCTTGACTAAAGACAATATGGCCTCAATACTCTAATTCTTTTTGGAAGAATATAACTCTTTTTAGGATTGCCATAAAGTTTGCTTTTGCATAGCAAATTCAAAAAAGTTGCTAAATGACTTTCATGGTCATTGTCATTGTCACTATAGACAAGTATATCATCAAAGAAAACAAGAATGGAAGATTGGTAATCACAAAAAATGTTATTCATCATATGTGTAAATATATTAGGTGTTTTGATGAGTCCAAAAGGCATTACCATGAATTCAAAGTGACTAGTGTGAGTTCTACAGGTAGTCTCATAAATGTCATTTTGTGTCATTTGTATCTAATGATAACCTCATTTAAGATCAATTTTGCTAAAGATATGTGCTCCAAAAAGTTTATCTAGCAAATCAGCTATGCTAGGAGTAGGATATCTGATTTTATTGCAATCTTATTGATTGCTCTATAGTCAATGCACATCATATAAGTACTATTCTTCTTCTCTAATAAAAGAATAGATGCTCCAAAGGGAGATGAACGAGGCCTTATAAGTCCTTTGTGGAGTAGATCCTTAACTTGATCAGTTATTTATTTTTTATGTAAATGTTGATGTCTATAAGGTGCTTGATGGGGAGGAGAACTACAAGGAATTAATTCTATTCTATGGTCAAGAGATCCCTAGAAGATGGTAGTATAGAAGAAAACTCAGCCATAAAGCAATCCTAATAGGAATCCATAAATGATTTATGCACATTAAGAAGTGTATATGTATAATCAACTATGTTATTGAGAAAAACAATACATGAACTGTAGCCTTTTCTAAATGCACGTTTGACTTGAGTATGAATAATGAATGGAAATGGTTGGAAGGCATGCATTGCAAATGAAGAAATATCTTGATTGTTAAACTTAAAGCTCATTGTGTGTGTATGATAATCAATGCATGGATTATAATGATGACAAAAAGGCATACCAAGTATAACATCATAGGATTGCAAAGAAGTAATTAAGAATGTGCATTCATCTATGTATGGACGTATACAAATCTAAACGTTATGTAGTTTACTTGTAACATAATATCTATGTCCTTGAAATGCAGCCTTCACTTAGGTGGATGTAATTGAAGATCTTGCACTAGTGTATAAGAAATAAAATCATGTGAACTACCATCATCATGTAAAATATTAACTTTACAATTAATAGTACCTTGCATACAAAGTAAAGAATGAATAGAAATTTTGTTACTTAAGGTACATAGATCCTTTTCCAATGCTTCTTTAGTCTAATCAGGTTCAGTGTCTTCATGAACCACCTCCATGTTGTGTACTTGAGCTCTCCTAGATTCATGTCGTTAGTTTACAACCTACATTTAGCTTTAGTATGACCAAACTTACCACAATGCCAATAGGTGATATGGGGCCTCTTTTGTTGAGCATCCATAGTCATAGTGTGAAGGTTCGAAGGTTTTGTTGGTTGTAAAAGGGTTTTCTTGGGTAGTGGTGAGAAATTGGATTGAGAAGGGCACTAAAACGTAGGTGGGTACTGAAAAGTAGGGCAAGAGAAAGTAGCGAAAGGTGGCTTGAAAGGGAAATTGGGCTTGATTGGTTGTTGTTGTTGTTGACACATTTGTTGTAAGCAAATGGACTTGGTAATGGATTGAATCTTCTTCTCAACATCATGTGCAAATGATATAGCTTCATAGAGTGGTGTAGGACATAGTGTGTTGAGCTTGGCTTGGATTCCCATCTTCAAACCATCTTTAAACTTCTCTTTCAAGGTATCTTCATGAATTATTTCAAGTGAACGAATAAGTACTATTCATTTCCAAAAGTGTGTAGTGTAGGCAGACATAGTGTCTCCATCCTTCAATCCAAAAGTAATCCATGATCAACAAGCATGTAAGTGGAACTAGGGAGGAAGGAAAGACTCCTTGATCGTTTCTTGAAATGTGATCCATGTGGTGGGGTAGTCGGTGTTATTCCGCAAAACATTCAACCATAACTAGGCCTTACCCACCAAATAATTAGTAACATATTTCACTTTCTGCATTTCAGAATATGATTCATCCGAATAAAAGTCATCAGATTGAGAAATCCATGAAAGAACAAATTGGCCATCCTTTCAAATCAAGAAAATTAAAATTTTGGCACCAATCTTGGAGGGCATGCCTTGTTTTTGAGCAATGATAATGGCCTTCACCACCATACGTAGGTTGTTGTCATCTCTTTATTTGTTGGAGTGCAACATTGCATTTTCTTATCTCATTCTAAGCATGTTGGAGTTTGTCTCGCAAAAGCTCCAATTGTTGATCAATAGGTACTTTTGGTAGGGGTGATATACCAAAATCCTTGGTATTTTGGGTACGGCCCATGACCTTATATAGAACAAAAACCTAGGACTAAGCATGTGATAAGAATTTTAACAATAGTGTATATAAAAGACTAATAATAAATAAATAAATAAATAAATAAAATAAATGAGTATTTGATAAGTAAATAAATAAAAGGTAGAGAGTGTTAAATAAATAAATCAAAAAATAATTAATTACATAAATAAATAAGGGAGAAGAGAGTGTTAGAAGTTATGTTAAATATAATTCAAAGAAAAAGGGTATCAATGAGTGAAAATAGGCTAATGGATAAAGCATTTCTTTTATAAGTTTGAGGTTGTGGATTCAAATCCCCTACATGCTAAATAAGGAACTAAGTAAGGTAACTAGAGACATAAGTAGGCTAACTAGGGAAATAAGGAAGCTCTTATTGTCACTCATAAGTTAGAGCTGGTTTCTGCATAGCTAACAACTCCCAATGGAACCAAAGGGAACCAAAATGAACCAACAGAACCATGTGCTACAGAAGCCAAAGATGCCAAAGGTATGCGATTGTTCTATGCCTTGCTTGAGACCTTGGAGTAAGCCGAAGGAGTAACCCAATGATAAACAAATGGATAATTGAACTTGATGGCTGAAACAATAACTGAACGATAATCAAATTGATAAACAAAATTGATAAATGAACCGAACTCGAGCAATGAACAGTCCATAGGAGCACAAGGAGTACAAGGGGTACAATGAACATAGTGAGCATACTAAGTACAGTGAGTATAGTTATCATAGTGAGTATAGTGAGTATAATGTCATAGTGAGTATAGTGAGTACAATGAGTATAGTGCCATAGCGAGCATAGTGACCATGTGAGAGGAGAATAGTGCATAGTAAAAAATTCGAATAAATTTGAAGACACACACTGATGAACCAAAAGGAAACCAACTTGATAATTGTAAGCCTAGACCAGATGATGGAGAAGGATGCCAAATCACAAATGGACGCCGAGAATCACAACAGAACACCAAGAAACCACCTCTCTAGATGCACCTTGGCTCTAGTACCACTGTTGATAGGATGTGGATCTTGAAGATGCACATACACAGAGGATAGTATAGAAACGAGATCTCACAGAAGCATCTTCCCCCACATACTCTAATGGATGAGTCTATTAGACCATGTGTATTTAAGTTGTTTCTCATTTTGTCATGAATAGAGGATAGATGAGGGCGTGCTTCGAAAAGCGTTCGTTTATGCGAATCTAATTTATTTAAAAAATGGTCAATTTTCAAGTAATCCACTATTTTTACAAAAACGTCGCTTTCTAAAGCTCTCTATCTTTTCTCACTTACATGTATTGTCACCAGGAATTACCTACTCAGATAGAAGCCAAGGAAAAAAATTATTTGTGATGACAAGTTCTCTAATTCTGATAATTATGTTTTGAAGCTTCTGTTGATGATTGATTTCTATCTTTTGTAGATGTATGAAAACATGAAAGGAAGATTATCAAAATTAATGCATGATGTTTGTGTCTGTTGTGTTATATTTTTTATATTTGTATGCATCTATATGTTTATAAGTAATTGACTACGTTCCTATGTGGGTGTGTTTGTAAGTGTCCAAGCTATGTCTACGAATACGCATCTTTACTTATGTGCGTATTTATGTGTTTTTGTGTAAGTGAAAATGTGAGTCTATTTTTTTTTAAGTTTGCATGTGTGCATGAGGCATAAGTCCCTGTGGTTATATGTGTGTGTGGTATATATATGAGGGTATATTTATGCGTGTCAATGTGGCGGAATGTATGTATGTATGCATATGTGTCGTTCCATATTAAATATGTGTGTCGGTCTAATCTTATGTGAAAGTCCTTACGTGTGAGTGTTTGTTATATGTGGCTATATGTGGTCACAAGTGTCCATGCGTGAATGGTTCATTTATGTGCGTATTTGTGGAAATTAATGTGCCTATATGCACTTCTATGCGTAAAATGTTCCATGTATATCTTCATTTGTGGCTATGTGTTGAGTTTCAATATGTGTGCGAGTAAGCACATGTGTATGTATCTATATAAGGGTGTATCTTTGTCCTAAATATCTCTGCTTGTGTCTAGCTAAGTTTCTCAATACATGCGTCTAGCTGGGTTTGAATAAATGTGTGTATGGATAAGGTTTATGTATGTGTATAATATATTTCTAAATATAGATATATATGTGTGTGTGATATAAAATGAACTATGTACATCTAATGTGAATATCTAACTATAAGAAAAATCAAGGGTAGAAACTAAAATAAAAAATATGAAATATTTAAAATAAATAGAAAAACTAAATTACAGAAACAGAAATATAAAAAAAAGGCAAGCAATGTATGTTTGAATCAACTTGACTCTATGTGTGTGTACATGTGTTTTCATGATGTGTCTATGTGTATGTGTGAGTTGAATATGTATATGCAAAGTGTGTGTGAGTGTGTTTGTTTTCGTTTGAGTGTACATTGAATTAACTAAAAGAGAGTGTGCGCATACGCGAGTTTGTGTGTGTATGTGTGTGTTATGTTTTCTTTGTATGAATTTTTTTGAATCTACTACAAAGAAAGGGGGAAAGAGATAGAGAGAGAGAGAGAGAGAAGAGTGACGTGTCCAGTATGTACCTACAAAGTTGTACCTACAAAGTTTCATTAGATCTGACTCAGCAGATCTCAAGATATGTACTCATGAATTAAACTATGTTTGCACATCACTTTGCTCTTGAAATGTCGAGATGACCCCCCTGAGATGTTAAACTCATTACTTAGTGTATAGTGCCTCCAACACCATTTAAATAGTCTATCTCTAAACTTAGTAATCACCAAATTCCACCTAGCATCAAATCCCATACGAATACCGAGTAATCTAAAAATTTCTCCAGCTTTTATAGTATTACACTGATTGGTAGAGACAAAAGCAAGAATAGAGTCAGACCATTTTAAGAAAGTGATCTTGTTGGAGTTTGAGGACTCCGCAATCACACAAAGAGCATCAGGAAGAAGAAGAATGTTGGAGCACAACATAACTCATAATGAATTACCAAGTGAATGTACAAATATAAGTAAGCCATTAGGATTATAGGCATATATACAAGTATTGGGGACCTTCTAAAGAGACAAAAATTTATTCGAATGATCCTAAGTATGCCCATACACATCACTATCAAAATATATCAGCTAACCCCCCTTGGAACTAATGCGGGGGAGCTAGCACTCATGTATAAGGAATTTCCAAGCTATGTGGACAGAGAATAATCCACAAAAATGAATTAGGCCCAAGGCTTTGTAGAAAGATTCAAACTTCTCCCCATGGAGAGCCTTTGTGAAAAGGTCTCGAGCATTATCATATGTGGGCACATATGTCAAATTGATCTCTCTAACAAAGAACTTCTCCCTCACATAATAATAGTACACCTCCATGTTCTTATTGTGAGCATGCAACACACAATTCCTCACAATTGCCAATGCACATTGATTGTCAACTAAGATGGTGGTGGTAGAAAATTGACTATCATCGAAATTAGCCAAAAGGTGTCTAATCGTCGCACACATACTCACTATTCATTGTGAAAGATTCCCTATAATCAGCCTCCCAACTAGAGTGGCCATAATAAGTAGGCTTCTTCTTGATCAACCATGGTATGCATGAGCTAGCAAGCATGAAGCAAAAACCACTGGTGGACATAGGAGTGTCATAGCAACCAGCTAGGTCTGAGTTAGAAAAAGCATGTAAATTTGGGCATAATGATCCCCCCCCCCCCCGAATAAAATAATTCAAGTAGTTGGGTACCACTCAAATAGTGAAAGGTGTGTTTAATCATGTGCCAATGGTTGACACCTAGGCAATGCATAAACTTGCTCATCTGAGAGAGAACAAACTCAATATCAAGTCGAGTTATGCATAAGTAAATCAAGCATCCAATGACATGCTCATAGAGAACAACATCAAATACATCTAGCACTTCCTCAAACATAGGCTATCCTCAATCACAAGCTTCTCATCATTCAAGAATAATGCAATAGAGAAAAATGGAACTTACACAAGATAACAAAAAATCTGACTCAAAAAAGTAGACAAGATATGACTTAGAGAAAGAGCAGTTTTGATATTATAGATTTGAATCAATCGATACAATAGCTTTTTAATGAAGCCTGGACCCCTTGCCCTGTAACTCAAAAACAGTGAGGAATCAGCTGAAGCTTTTGAGAGGCAAAAATGTTCAGCTCTTCTATCTACACAATAGTCTTAGAGATGTCTTATGTCCAAATCCACCTCCAAATACCACTTTTGGGCCCTGTAAGTTTATAGATTCTAAGAGAGTAAATCAAGGCATAACCTTACACTAAACTAAATGTAGAGCCCAAAATGAGGTATTAAAAACATGATTCAAAAATTTTTCATAGAGATGCTTATATTCTCTTATGCATGCTCTACCTTTCTCTCATACAACATTTCTCTTAATTCTTTCATCATCATGTTCAATTTAACCAAATAACATGATGGAGATAGTATTTCAAAAGAGAATATAAAACAACGTCTTGATTATTTATCCTTAGAACTATCCCCACAATTTATAATAAAAAGCTCAAAATGACTTATGTCAATATTGAAAGGCCTATTATAATACATCTCCAACATCATGAAGACTCAACCATAAACGTATTTCCATGGGAGTTGAAATAGGTTTGCAATCTTCAATACCAAAACAATACAATAATGTGTCAACTTGTTTTGTTTCACACAAAGCTATTCTCCCATCAACTTGCATTAATTGCATGCCCAAATAATGCTGCAAATGGCCATAGTCTAACATCTCACAAGAGGCATGCAAATCAGCCTTAAATTAAGGAGTATGATTCAAATTAGGAATAGAGGAGCATGTCATCAACATATACAAGGATCATCAAAAGTACATTATGTGCATGCTTAACATATAAGGTGCTCTTATTTGGACTATTTTCAAAACCATGTGCAATCAAGTACAAATGTATCATTTTGTACCAAGCGTGTGGTGCTTCCTTCAAACCATGTAATGTCTTTTTCAACCTCAAGCATCTAAGTCACCCTTCAAGAAATGCAGTTTGAATGTCACATTGATGTACATACTAACCATGATGAGCTACAAGTTCACAAATTCCATGAACGATGGTCGTTCGGCATGTAGGAGGATAGGTCTCATCAAAATCAATGCCTCTTTCTTGAGCATGAATATTGGCAACAAGCCTAGATCTATACCTATCAAATGTTCCATCACGCTTACATTTCACTTTGTATACCCATTTAGTGCCAATGGCCTTTTCGCTTGAAAGAAAATCCCATAAATACCAAGTATCATTCTCCATTATAACATCATATTTTGATTCCATAGTAGCCATCCAATTTTCTGAATTTTGTGCTTCCTCGAATCAAATAGGCTCATTCTCATCAGAAGGACTAGAGATAGCCATTGCATAACAAACTCATTCAAAGGAAGCAACATTAAGGCATAGTTTTAACCTCTTCTATGTCAGCCCTCTCATCAACAAGTGCATCATGTAAGTATGCATCACAAATGGAATGATTTGCATCATTATGTGAAACATGTAAAGGCTAAGGAATCACCACATTTGGACTAGCACTTGACTATCCACCTATAAAAAGAGGTAGCAAGGTGTCATACATAGCTAACTAATGTCTCCTTAGTACATGAAAGTAATGGTTGAAATGCATCTTGAGAAAAAAAAACATTATGGCTAACCAAAATGTGTTTAGTCTATGGATGATATAGAAAGATAGCCTTTGCTTTCAAAACTATACCCAACAAAAACACATTTAAATACTTTATCATCCAATTTCTTTCAATGTGGTTTAGGAACTAAAGCATATGCTAGACAACTAAACATACACAAATGAGAAACAGATGCTTTGCAACCATGCAACCCTCATATGGAGTGATAGATTGTGGGGCTTTAGTGGGACACATATTAACTACATATGCTACACAAATAACAACCTCAATCCAAAAGCTATGTGGTAAAGCCTGACTTTGGAGAATACAGCTCATCATCTGCATGAAAGACATGTTCTTTCTTGAGAAACCCCATTTTTTGAGGTGCATATCGCATTCTATACTGATGTTTTATCCCATACTCTATCGAAAATGCATTGAAATAAAAAGACATGTACTCCCCCCAATTAGAAAGGAGGGATCCCAATCTAGATGTTGAAATATTTTAGCCAAAGCAAGAAACTTTTTGAAGTACATAAAATTTTTTACTTTTCTTTCAATGGATATACCCATGCAAGCATGGAGAAGTCATCAATAAAAATCACGAAGTAAAGGTAGTTCTAGGACCATACACATCACTATGAACAAGCCCCAATTTATTATTAGCTCAAAGTAAACCATCTTTTGGGGACCAGGAATGCTGCATTTTTCCCAAAATATAGCCTTTACATACATGTTTACAAGGTGTCTCAAGTTTTTCCAAAGAAGGGAACATTTCAGACCTCTACAAGCATAGCAAACTAGCAATATTCAGATGACCAAAGTGTGCATGACAAAGCTTTGCATTTGGGATAGCCTAAGAATTTTGAATTCCACATGCTTAATCATACACAAATTTTCCATAGTCTATGATTTTATACAACCTATGACATAAAGTGCCAAAAGCAATAATAACATCACCAAAACGCACGAATCTTGGATAATGATAAAACTAACAAAAGATTTTTCTTGATCTCTATCACATACAATATATATGAAAGTGTTAAAGAACTACCATGAGTAGTAGTCATAATGATCTTAGCAACTCCCATTAGTATAAGATGAGTGTTAGCACATGTGACTATATTCCCTATAGGGGCAAGTTCAAGTGAACTAAAGAAACTACATTGGGAGGTTATATGTTTGGTTGCCTCACTATCAAAGTACCAAACATCTAAGTCTGCTATAGACATACATTTCTCGTGAGAATATGGGTCATAGCTATAAATAGTAGTACATGCCCATTCTTCAATCTGAACAAGATTAGTAGACTATGTTTTAGGTGTAGAGGCCAAAGTAGCAACCTTGCCAAGCTCTTTCTTCTTTTCCTTTTTGTAGCTAGTTTGGAAAACTCTATATGAAATGATCATTTCCCTTATAGTATTTGCAAAACTATTTATGTTGTTATGTTCTCTTCTCATCTTAGTCTTCCTCCTTTGAGACTGTAGCTTTTTTTCTTACTTATAGATTACCTCCATTTACCTTTTCGCTTGTCCTTTGCTAAGAAATTTTGATCTACAACACGAATAATAGACCTACTCTACCTAGATTGATCTTTGTGCAACAAAATAGAAATGTTAAGGAATTCTGATGCCTTTCATCATAAGTCAAAGACTAGAGGCAAAACTCTAATATGAATCCTCCTAGCAAGAGAAGAAGAAATGATTTTATAAATGGAAGTCAAGAAACTAATAGGCCTCCAATTATTGAGATCATATTTATGACCTCTTTTGTGAATAAACTTAACAACTCTAGTATTGATGCAAATAGGAAGATTACCTATGAGAGTAGCTTCTTTCCAAATCAAGAGAATAAAGGGGTCAAAAAATATAGTATCAATGAAGAACACATTTGGAATACCCTCAAGTCTAGGAGATTTATAGGGTATTATTATACTAATGGTTTCTTTAACCTCACTTGCAATGAGGGGCTAGTCCAAAATGCAAGAGTAGCTTTGATTAATCATTCTCTTTCTTTAAACAGCAATAGAATCTATATCCCCCTTGATAGAGTCCATAGCCCTCTTGATATCGTCCCCCCACTCGGGAGTTCTAGAGAAAACATCATGAAGAAGTTGATAGCCCCCTGTAAGTTCTCATCAATATTGAGGGCAAGGCCTCTTTATTTTTTCTTCAAAATAAGAAACAAAATCCTAGATTTTTTATCTTTTCTATGATGGCAAAGATGTGCTTATTGGGTCTATTAATACCACCACCCCAATATTCTCTTCATGTAGAGAGATCACTACTAATAGAAAGATAATCTTCAATAATCTACTATAATGAAGCTTAAATTCCCAATTTTAATTTCTTTTAGATAAAGAAAGTAAGGAAACAACGACTAATCCTTCAGCCAAGAATTAATGTCTTTGCTCTAATTGGGTCACTCGACCCCTCATAATTAAAACAAATAGACTTGAGTGAACTCATTGACAAGGAATTGATTAAAATCCAACTACTAATAGGCCTCCGTAGACCTAGCTTTCTAATCAATAAGAGATGATACAACAAGAAACAGGATGTACTCACTACAAACCAGTAGATTCATCATTTCCTATAATTTTTTGTGCGCTTAAAAAAGAAAATTGAGGCCATAATGTGACCTCTTCTTTTAAGCTTATCCATTAATTAACAGCAAAGACACATCATTATCTTTAAACTGAGTTATTTGTACATCTTCACTATGAGCAAAGTTTTAAAAAAATTTCTATCCTACAATTCATTCAGTGAGTATGAACTTTATTGGGTTTTTGTGAAACTCATTGAGTTTTATGCTGAAGCTAATATCCATCACATTGGATTTGTTGTGCTCCATTAAGCTTGCCTTAATCATAGGGTATTTTTGTTTTTTACCATAGTGGGAACATCATGTTAGGTTGATGGGGGGGGGGGGTAGCTTGCCTTCACCTTGAATATTATCAAGAACCATATTAGGTTGGATTACTAATTGTGCCTTGGTTGCTTGAGTAAGCTCTTCTAATTCCCATTCAGTAGGTGGAGCATCATTGGCCAAGCTCCATAAAGCTTTGCGTATTTAGACTTGGAAGAGTTTGTTTCTTGACATTACAAATCTGACGTAGACTTTTAGAGAAAATACAAAGGAGGTTACATTTGCTACCTACATTGGCATTCCTATCAACAGTGCCAGCATTCCTTGGAAGATTTGGAGGGAGCGTTGTGCTGTTAATTTTGCCCAAACTCCTAAGGAATGGTCGATCGAGAAATCCTTGTTTCTCCTAGGTAAAAGAATCTCCCGAGTCAAGAGATCGCCACCGTTTAGACATCACTGTATTTATCTCCTCGAAAACAACAAGTTGAAACCCAAATGGGTCCCACATGAGGGTGATGATAATTTTATCCAACTCATTTGTAATGCCCTGTAGCTTGCCATACTCCTCCCCTGCATTGTGGGATTTGGGGGGTCCCATGGGCACTAGTCCCATTCACTTGTAACTTTTTCTCTTTAATATAATTAAAGTCCGGGAGATTAGGCTAAGGCCGAACTTCCTTTATTTTAAAAAAAAACAGTGCCAACATAAGATCCTTGTTTGAGGAGAGGATAGTCCCTAATCCAACGTTCCTATTTGTAACGGTTAAAACATGCATTGGGGAAGTTCCTCTAGGTTACACTCCATTCATGCACGTTTTCCACTCAAAATCTTAAATAAATACAAGATTTCTTAAACCTCTTAAGATATCAATTTCTACGAGAATCTCAGGATGCCATTTAGGGTTGATACATCCCCTTCACGTTTATCCCATAACTCTACCAAGGAGAGAACCCAAACTATTCACCCTCGGATAATATTCTATTGGAAGCTTAAGAAAGTCTACCCAAATCGGGATTCTAGTAGGCTTGGAACCCCTCGGGTTAAACACCACATGCAACTTTAAAAAGGACACTGAGGTGTTTTTAATAAGCCATTTCCCTTCCATAATGACTTTCACGGCACTATCTAAATCATAAAAAAAGAAAGTATTTATTCGGAAAAGCCCTCTTGTTTCCCGATGCAACTTAATCCACCCCTTAAGCATGTCATGAGGAGTCTTGGGCCATGGCAAAGCCCTATCACTACCCTGTCATAAAGTTTGTTGTACGAGTCATCTAACAAGCTTAAAGTTTGTTGTGGCATCTCAATGGACCAACGCTGGAACTGGGTGCTATCCAAGCTGGATAGGAAGCTGAATCAGTGGAAAGGTATGCAAGTCAACCTGGCAGGGCATGCTATGGTTGTTAACACATTTATGCTGTCTACAATTGTTTACTTTATCTCGTGTTGGAGACCTAAGGAGAAAGACTTGGCCAAAGTGGAAAGAATCTGCAGAAACTTCCTTTGGACTGGGGACCCCAACAGAAGGGGGATTCCCAAAATCAAATGGGAAACTTGCATTAGCCCTAAAGACTCAGGGGGCTTGGGAATTTTGGATATTGTTGGGTTGGCTGACAAGCTGTCGGCAAAATGGCTTATCAAGGTCTGGAGCAATAGGGAGTCCTCTTGGGCTAAATTGATCTTCAGAAACACGGAAGACCTTACCTTTGTTGGCCACCCTGGTTGGAAGGACATTGGGATTCTCACGCTTTTGTTCTCCCCCCACCCGGTCTTCCCTAAAGGCTCTAGCCTCGTGTGTTCCTTATGGAAGAATTGGAACAAGGCCAAACAGTTCATCAGAATCAGTGATGAGTGGAAGTGGGCGGCTGACATAAGACAAAATGACTCTATTTGGTTCCCGATCAGTGGCATTCGGGGGGTGGAGCCTTGGAACCTCCAAACTGCAAGGCGGTTATGGAACAAGGGGTTCAAACAGTGGAAACAGCTCTGGAAACAAGAGACCAGCCAGTGGATTAGGTTCGAAGATTTGGATCTCGAGACTTAGAGTTACCTTTGAGGAATGGACTCTTCTTCAAAGCAAGTGTTTAGTTTGGGACCGCTCAACTACCCGCCTTCTCTGTGGTCAGGATCTTCCTTGCTTGGAGGGCCTCAAATGGAGCAATGGTAAGAAGCTATCCAGAATCCCCAACTTCAAAGAGGATTTGGATGTTCACCACACCCTTAACAAGAGATGGTGCCTTTCTTGGATCAAACTTCGGTGGGAGCTAAAATTCATGTCTATTTGGCACCCCCTAATTGAGGTCAAAAAGTCCGTTCTCATGTGGCAGATCTTGCATAAAGGTATCTAGACCAATGCAAGGGCTAACAAAATCTGTGGTGTGCGGCCATGGTGCAAGCGTTGCCATCGGTGCATCGAAGATTTAGCTCACCTGTTCTTCGACTGCCCCAAGTCCCGTGTTATCTGGCATCACGTGACCCGCGTATTGAGACTCACGAGTCAAATCAACTGGCAACAAGTGATGTTGGGTGAGGCGATCGGCTGCGCATCGAGGCTGTGGAATGCCATTAGAGGTGAGGCTCTCTGGAAGATTTGGAGGGAGCGTTGTGCAGTCAATTTTGGCCAAACTCCTAAGGAATGGTCGATCGAGAAATCCTTGTTTCTCCTTGGTAAAAGAATCTCCCGAGTCAAGAGATCGCCACCGTTTAGACATCACTGTATTTATCTCCTCGAAAACAACAAGTTGAAACCCAAATGGGTCCCACATGAGGGTGATGATAATTTTATCCGCCTCATTTGTAATGCCCTGTAGCTTGTCATACTCCTCCCCTGCATTGTGGGATTTGGGGGGTCCCATGGGCACTAGTCCCATTCACTTGTAACTTTTTCTCTTTATTATAATTAAAGTCCGGGAGATTAGGCTAAGACCGAACTTCCTTTATTTAAAAAAAAAAAAAGCTTCTATCAATAACCAAAATCACTTCGTCATTATCATCCTCATCAAATTCAACATAAATATCATGCTTGTTGCACGGTTCTCTAATTTTTTCTTTGTCTCTAGCACCAAGAGAAGAGACATGAGCAGCAATGTTACATGGGACCTTCTAGTAGGAGAATCATTCAATGACATGACCAGCAATGTTTCCCGGGACAATCACCATTCTCAAACCATCCGTAGACGCCTCCCATGGACACCATTCTCGAACCCAAAAGCAAGAGTTAGACGCCTCCCATGGACACCATTAGAGAACGCAAAAGCCCACTAGAGTAGAATTTGGGAAGGAACCGCCTGCTTGACACAAGGCTATTGACAAGTCCAACTAGTTTTATACCTAGCACGAGTAGCACGAGGGTGTTCACAAGATTCAATTAAGTTTATACCCATCATGAAAAGCATTCATCTACTTGAGACAGTTGAAGATAATCAGGCCATAAGGGAGGTTTGAACCCCTATCCCTCACCCCAACAGCGACGGGCCAAAGAAGTCGGAGCAAACAAATCGATCTACACGTGATGGACCTCTCTGTTTTCTCTTAATGCTACCAAGTATTCGCCTTTGAATTTGGGTGCAGCTCTGCTCTGCATGAAGCTGTCGACTTCACCTGCTAGAATTTTAATATCTCTCTCTCTCAGACACACACACATCGCGCTACTGCCTTTCAATCTAAGTGCTATGTTGAAATTTGAAGTCCACCTGCCACGATTTTAATCTCTCTCTCTCTCTCACACACACACACACGCATCGTGCTACTGCCTTTCAATCTAAGTGCTATTTCAAAAATTTAAGGTCCACCTGCCACGATTTTAATCTCTCTCTCTCTCTACACACGCATGTGACATGAAAGCTTCGCGATCCTGACCGCTCTTGAAACTTCAGTACAAAGTCCACCATGTGATGACCTGTTGACTCATACACGCCCTGTTGAGGTGCTGCTAGCGATTCCAGGAACTCAAACAAGCAATATCGCAAGTCTCTTTCTCGAAAATGTGCTTGACTGTACATCGGAACTTGTGTAGCTTATATCAATTATAGTGATCATCTGAGCATGAGTCAAATGTCCAAACGCGATGAGTTTTCTGACCAGTAATACTCGCAAACGTGACCATTTGCTGACTAGCGCCCGCGCTCGTTACAACTTACAATGCGCTTCAGGCTTCAGCATCAGCTCAAATTTGAAGGTGTGATCTAACCGACACACAACAGAGCCTAGAGGAGTGTGCAATGTAAACCGCGCAACATTCTAGGATACTGGTTATCTGCTTTAAATGAGTCAAGTACGATCGCTGCAGAGGCCAGAGGGAGCCAGCTGCCAATTAATCAAAGTCAATAGCGACGTACTTGACAATTCACAGCCTACCCACTTCAGTGATCAATGTACAGCGACACTCGTGACTTGTGAGCCCGTGACCCGTCTACTACAACAGGCGAATGAGGCAAAATTTTCCATCAATTTTCTCTGCTTAATCGTACACAGTTATAACGTTCATATATAAATACATGCATGCATACATAAAGAGGTACATACACGCATGCATGTATATATACGGACGTACACAAAATGACCACCCAACGAATGTTTATAAACGTTCTACAATTGGAGGTAGCTTATGGAGTTAACCAAATCTCTCATAACTATTCTCATATACACATGTGTTCTAGTGGGCTTGAGTGCAAACAAGTGATATATACAAGTGTTACCTTAAGTTATGTCGCGTTAGTGACTTCGAGATGGCTCTACGGCTTCTTGGACAAAATACTCTCCTCTATGCACCTAGAGGGATTGAACCCAAGACCTCCTCCTTCTCGACCTTTGTGTGTAACCACAAGGCTAAGACCTTAACTTGGTAAGTCCTCTAAGTTTAATGTTGATGTCACTTTATCTTCACTCTACCTCACTTTATAACATTTTCTCTTACCTCACGCCTTTGAGGAACATTTCCATCCTAAACAAATATATTTGAGATCATTTACCTTCAAAGAACTTGTGAATCTTTTCAAAGTAATTCCTAGGAGCTTGCTTAAGGCCATAAAGTGCTTTGTGAGTTTTCTATAAATTATCTTCCTTGCCTTTGATCTTGAAAACTTCAACTAGTTCTACATATACTTCTTCTTGTAGATCACCATGGAGGAAAGAACTTTTCATGTGGATCTAGTAAATAATTCATTTGATGTGTACACCTAATGCAAGAATGACTCTTATAGTTCTAAACAGTGTAGTATGCGTTGGAGGAGATGGTGGATACTCACAAGAGATGAGTTGATGCAGCTAAAACCTGCTTCACACCTCCTATAAGTCATGGCTGGAGAGTGTTCTGGGCCTCTTTAGTTAGTTAACAAGCATAAGTAATCACATATGTTGCTTGGAAGATGATCCACAAAAGATAGGATCAAAACATATAGGTAGGCATATGATCTAAGGTCTAGAACTCGCTATTTTGGTTGAGACACCTACTCAGATTTTTTCACCATTCTTTGAGTACAACAGCAATTGATAAAATTCCTTTTTGGGGAACTTCAACTAGCTTAACAAGCTACCAATCATGAGTGAAATCATCTAAAATGGTAAACTATATGCAGAGAGATATGTTTAGCAAATCAAGCATGCATCCTGACTTTTACGGGCCTTGACAGTCACATACTAGTGAGCAGAGATTGATTGATATCTAATGATCACGAGAAGCATTACTAATGAAACTTTGTAGGACAAAAGTAGAAAGTATGCTTGAGCTATCATGCTTGAAATCAAAAGAAATGATCAACAATACAGTGAGAACCAGCTCAGACAAGTTCATTGTTATGATGAAGCGTGACAAAGATATGAGAGTAGGAAGTAGTGAACATGTATATATTAAATCATGTAAAAGTACAATGTCATTCGCAATACATCATTGCTCCATGAGTGAGGAAAGAGTGAGCTATGAGGTGAGCCCCTCTTCTCAATGAAAATATATGAATAATGATCTCTCAACCTCGATATACATGCGGGCATTTCATATCCTCTTTCATAGTTTTTGTTGGAGGCAAGGATTTGAATTCAAATTCAAATCTCTACCAATAAAGTGCATCCTAAAGTATAGGATTGATTCTCTCTTGACTCAACTACAAAATAATACGAGATTATATGCTTCCTAATGCCTCGTGGGTTTATTCCACTTTTACAAAGGTAATTTAGAAGCAAAGTTACAAGAGGTTGTACATATGAATCCTTCCATGTGTAATGTCAATACATCAATCTTATGTGAGGTGATCAAGTGTGTAGGCTTGGGCTTAATTACACCAACAACTCCCCCTCAAGCCTAACATGCTCGATCTTCATTCCTCCTTGATTTCTTGCAAACCAATCATCAATTTGAATCGTTCATCTTTGTTCCATCCAATGATTTGGTGAGTATATCTGCACATTGCAAGTGAGTTGATACATATGATAATTTGCTAAAAAATTTCTCCCTGACATAATGATAGGGCACTTCAATGTGCTTAGTCGTGGCATCGTACACAGGATTAGCAGCCAAATGAAGTGAACTCGTGTTATCTCAAAAGATAATTGGAGTGTAGGAATGTATCTCCAGATTTGCATAGTTCAATTGTTTAAGCCACATAACTTCCTGAGTTGCGTTTGCCAAAGCTCTATATTCTGCTTTTGTAGAAGATAAGGCCACATTAGGTTGCTTCTTGTATCACTAAGATATGAGGTTTGAACCTACAAAAGATAGGTACCCTGAAGTGCTCCTTCTATCATCCTTGGAGCCAGCCCAATCTGCATCAGAATACATCTTTATATCTATGTCAAAAGTAAAGGGATAGAACAATCCCTCATTCATTGTACCCTTTAGATACTTAAGTACCCTCTTTGGAGCTTCCATATGAGGTTTCTTTGGTACATGCATGAAGTGACTTAATGTACTTACTGCATATTCAATATCTACTCTTGTCAAAGTAGCATAATTAAGACTACCCACAAGTTGTTGATAACTTGTAATATCTTCAAGTAGTTCACCTTCGTGTGAACTTAGCTTATGATTGATCTCCATAGGAACATCTGCAACTTTAGTGTTCTCCATCTTAAACTTTACCAACCTATCATGTATGTACTTCCTTTGTGTGATGAATATACCTAAATTTGTATACACAAGTTCTAATCCAAGGAAGTACGTTAACAACCCTAGATCACTGATTTTGAATTCCTTCATCAATTGAGCTTTGACCTGCTTGATACCAACAAAACCATTACCTATAATAATGATATCATCTACATAGACACATAAGTAGATGACTTCTGATTTATTCTTCTTAATAAAGAAGAGTTTGCCTTGCTTGCCACAAAGCCTTGATCTTGCAAAGTGTGTAAGTGTGTATGTCTGTATGTATGTGTGTGTGTATTTATGTGTGTGTGTGTAAGTGTGTATGTGTCTATGTGTGTATGTGTGTGTGTATATGTATGTGTGTGTATTTGTGTGTGTAAGTGCAAGAAGCTATGTGGCTTAAGGAATTGTATGCATATTTGGAGCATTAGGGGAAAAAATGAACCCTCCTTGGGCCTTTTAGATTAAGACGTGATTAGTGATGAACCAATCAGAAGAGGGTGGTGGCCACAGTCTAGTCCCTAAATCACATAGCCTAGGCATAGGCTTCCCTTGTTTTTCTGTAGTCAAACAAGAAAAAAACCACCTAGAGTTGGTGATTTTAGCCATTTGGATGGTTTTGAAAGCCTCAAAAATGACTTTGGGCCCTTGGATTGGCTAGAAGATCCAATGCATGAGGATTGATTGCAAATTTCAAGGCGCCTTTGGATTTAGACCCTTTGATTTCCTTGATATCCAATGGATGAGATTGAATACCTCCTCAAAAATGCACCTTTGTTTCTAGGCCCTTGGATGTGTCCAGGATCTAACGGTTGATGTGATAAGCATAATTTTCAAATGCCCCTAAGATCTAGACCATTAGATTTCCACTTGATCTAAGGGTTGACAATGGTTGCCATCATTACAAGGCGCCTTTTCACCTCCCCCCTTGGATCTGGCATAGGTCCAATGACTTCAAGTGCATCCGGCTATGAAATCAGCCCCAAACGCGGGCGTCCCTTAGATATCAAGTAGATCCAATGGCTCTGAAGACCCACGAAAAAGTGAATCAGCCCCAAATGTGGGGATCCATTGGATTGGGCCTCATCCAATGGCCCAAAAGTTTGCAAAACTCTACTCATCCAAATTTAAGAATTCAAATTGATAAGAGTATCAAATATTATTTTATTTGAGAAAACCACTAGTGGTTTCATATGCCCTCTTAATCTCCTTGAATTAGCTTTTTAATCCCTAAAAATTAGGAATCCTTACAAGGCCCATGCAGGGCTCATTTCTTCCCCTAATGGATATATTCCTACACCCCAACTATAATTGGAGATAATACCAACTCACCTCATTTGGTTGCTAATCCTGTGTACTATGCCAAGACTAAGCACATTGAAGTACATTATCATTATGTTAGAGAGAAATTGCTAAGCAAGGACATTCAGTTAGCATATGTGTCAACTCATTTGCAATGTGCAGATTTACCCACTAAAGCATTGGATGGAACAAAGTTGAACAGATTCAAATTGATGATTGGAACACAAGAGATCAAGGAGCAATGAAGATCAAGCATGCTAGGCTTGAGGGGGAGCCGTTGGTGCAATTAGGCCCAAGCCTACATACTTGATGCATACACATTACCTTGACGTATTAGCATATCAATTGACAAAGGTTCATATGTACTATCTCTTGTAACTTTGAGTATTATTACTCTTAGTTAAAGTGAAGCAAAATCACGAGGAGTTAGGAAGCATCTAATTCATACCTTGTTGGTAGCTAAAATCAAGAGAGAATGAATCCTATACTTTAGGACACTTTTAGGTGAGCATTTGAATTTGAATTCAAATACTAGGCTCCAACAAATGCTATAAAAGATGGACTAAAGAACCTGTGTGTCATCTCGAGTTTGTAAGATCATTCATTTGTTCTTTCATAGTGAAGAGGAGCTCATGCTATGGCTCTCTCATCCTACACTCATTGAGCAATGTATTATTGCCAATGATTTTGTAATTATACATGAGTTAACCTATACATGTTCATTACTTCCTACTCACTTATCTCTGTCACACTCTATCAGAATAGTGTTTTCTCTAAGGTGGTTCTGATTGTGTAGTGCATCATTTTGGATGATTCAAAGCATGAAATCTTCAGCATACTGTCTATTTTACTCATAGAAATGTTCAATTACATTGGTTCACTCAATCGTTAGATATTAGTCAAAGATTACTCATGGGTCTTTAACTGTGTATGCCCGTAAAAGTTGGGAGTGTCTCCATACTTGCTAAACATAATTCTCAGTATATGGTTCATCATTTTAGATGATTTCACTCATGAATGGTAGCTCACTAAGCTAATTGAAGTTTACCAAAATGATTTTTGCTAATTGCTATTGTACATAGAGAATTAACATTGAGCAGGTGTCACAACCAAAATAGTAAGTTTTATGCATTGGATCATATGCCTACCTATCTCTTTTGATCCTATCATTTGTGCATCATCTTCCAAGCAACATATATTATCATTTATGCTTATTAGCTAGCTAAGAAAGTTCACCATACTCTCCAGCCATCAATTATAGCAGGTGTGAAGGATGGTTTAGCTACACCATCTCATCTCTTGTGATTGTCCACCATCTCTCCCAATGCATAGACACACACATACACGCACACATATACACATAGACACACACACACATACACACACACATACACATACACACATGGACATATACACACACATATATGCATAGACACACACACATAGATACATACACACATATATATGCATACACACACATATAGACACATACACACACATTTACATACATGCATACATATGCATACATAATGCATATACAAATGCATACATACATACTTACATGCATACACACACATATACACACATGCATACATTTGCATAAATAATGCACATGCATATGCATACATACATGCTTACATGCATACACACATACACACAATCACCTATACACCTACATACACATACACACACATATACACACAGATTTACACACACACATACACATGCATACACACACACACATACACATGCATACACACACACATATGCACATACACACATACACAGATACACACATACACACAGACATGTACACACACACACATATACACAGATTTGCCAAACCTCTATATTTTGCTTTTGTGGAAGATAAGGCCACAATTGGTTGCTTCTTGGATGACCATGAAATGAGCTTTGACCCTGCAAAAGATAGATACCCTAAGGTGCTCCTTCTATCATCCTTGGAGCAAGACCAATCTGCATCAAAGTATAACTTTATATCTATGTCAGATGTGAAGAGGTAGAATAACCCTTCATTCATTGTACCCTTTAAGTATTTAAGCACCCTCTTTGCAGCTTCCATGTGTGGCTTTCTTGGTACATGCATGAATTGACTTAATGTACTCATAGCATATGCAATATCCACTCTTGTCAAGGTAGCATAATTAAGAATACCTAAAAGTTGTTGATACCCTATAATATCTTCAAGTGATTCACCTTCATGTGAACTCAACTTATGTTTGATCTCCATAGGAATACCTAGAGCTTTAATGTTTTCCATTTTAAACTTGATCAACACATCATTTATGTACTTCCTTTGTGTGTTGAATATACCTAAATCTATATACACAAGTTCTAAGCCAAGGAAATAGGTTAGCATCCCTAGATCACTCATTTTGAATTCATTCATCATCATAGCCTTGACCAGCTTGATACCTTCAGAGTCATTACCTGTAATAATGATATCATCTACATAGACACACAAGTAGATGATTTCTAATGTGTTCTTCTTCACAAACAAAGAAGAAGCTACCTTGCTTGCTTCAAATCTTTGATCATGCAAATAGTAACAAGTGTATGGTTCCAAGCTCTAGGACCTTGTTTGAGACCATAGAGTGCCTTTCTAAGCTTGCATACATAACCTGCCTTTTCTTCATCTTCAAAACCTAGTGGTTGTGCCATATAAACCTCTTTTGATATGCAACCATTCAGAAAAGCATTCTTGACATCTAATTGATACAAATTCCAATTTTGGGATGCAGTAAGACTTACCAATACCTTCATTGTTGGCATTTCTACCACAGGAGAAAATGTTTCTTCATAATCTACTCCATTTGTTTGGGCAAATCCTTTTTCCACTAGTCCTTCCTTGTACCTGTTTATTCAACCATCAGAGTTCTTTTTAACTTTATATATCCATCTTGAACCAATTACCTTCATATCTGGTTTCTTGGGGACGAGGTCCCAAGTGTGATTCTCTTGCAATGCTTCCACTTCTTCCTGCATAGCATCTATCCACTCTTTCTTCTTCTTGGCCTCTTCAAATGAAGTAGGCTCCTCGACCATTGAATCTTTAGTGATGTACACAGAGTGCTTTGTGACTAAGGATGTATCATATCCATACCTTATGGGCTTCTTACTTTCTCTTTGTGACTTTCTTAAAGCTTGATTGGAAGACTCAGGTGGATCCTCTAATTGCTTGTGTTTGCACTTGTCTCTTTATTTCCAAGCCTTGAAATCCACATGCTCCTCATTGTCTGAGTTGATGTCCTTTGTTTGGTGTTGGTCTTCTTGAGTTAAGGTTGGAAAATCATTTTCCAAGTCATATGGCGATTTAACTTTCCTACCATGATCTTCAAACCAAGAGTTATTCTCATCAATGACTACATCCCTACTAACTATTAATGCCTTGTTAGTGGGATTATAAAGTCTATAGCCTTCTTTATTCTAATCATACCCAATAAAGATGCACTTCTCCGCCTTAGGGTCAAGTTTCCCTCTTATTTGTGATGGAATGTGTGCATAGGCAATGCAACCTGTTAACCAAATAAGTAGTTGTAGAAACACCCTCTGCCCACAAATAATTAGGTAATTTCTTCTCATTTAACATAGATCTAGCTGCCTCAACAATTAACTTGTTCCTTCTTTCTGCCACTCCATTCAATTCAAGAGTATACCTAGTTGTTACTTACCTCTTTATGCCTCTATCATGTAGGAATAGATCAAACTCATGTAAGAAGTACTGAACACCTCCATGAGACCTGATTCTCTTCAAGCTTCTCCCTATTTGGTTTTCCACTAATGCCAAGTATTTCTTAAAACATGTAAACACCTCATCCTTATGCTTCATAATATAGAGAATTGTGCACCTATTGTAATCATCAATAAAAGGAACATAATACCATGATCCTCAAATAGATGGATCTTTGCTATGACCCCACACATTAGTGTGTACAAGCTCTAAACAATCTTCATGGATGTACCCTTTCCTGTTACATGGTTGCCTATGAGCTTTACCAAATTGGCAAACTCCACATTTGTAGATCATATGCTACTTGGTCACATTAGGAGTCCCAAGCACAATTTGATCCCTACAAATTTGCTTTACAATTCTCTCTCTAATGTGCCCTAGCCTCTTGTGCCATATTTCCAACTCAATTAGGGTTTGCTTTCTATGATTGAATAGTGCTATGTTCCTTGTGTCTTCAATTTCAGAAGTAAACAATCTACATGTCTTCTCACCTTTGGCTATTTTTTGAATCCTTTTTGGGGTTCTTGCATATATGCTCCATGCTTTGTGTGAACTCAACTTATGATTGATCTCCATAGGAATACCTATCTTTATTGTTATCCATTTTAAGCTTGATCTACATATCATTTATGTACTTCCTTTGTGTGATGAATATACCTAAATCTGTATAAACAAGTTCTAAGCCAAGGAAATACGTCAGCAACTCTAGATCATTGGTTTTGATTTCATTCATCAACTGAGTCTTGACATGCTTGATACCTTCAGAGTGATTACCCATAATAATGATATCATCTACATCGACACACAAGTAGATGATTTCTGATTTGTTCTTCACAAACAAAGAAGAATCCGCCTTGCTTGCTTCAAATCCTTGATTCTGCAAATAGGTAACATGTCTATGGTTCCAAGCTCTAGGAGCTTGTTTGAGACCACAGAGTGCCTTTCTAATCTTGCATACGTAACTTGCTTTTTCTTCATCTTCAAAACCTGGTGGTTGTGCCATATACACCTCTTCTGATATCCAACAATTCAGAAAAGCATTCTTTACATCTAACTGATACAAATTCCAATTTTTGGATGCAGCAAGACTTACCAATACCCTGATTGTTTGCATTTTTGTGAGAGAAGAAAATGTTTCTTCATAATCTACTCCATGTGTTTGGGCAAATCCTTTTGCCACTAGTCTCGCCTTGTACCTGTTTATTGAACCATCATAGTTCTTTTTAACTTTATATATCCATCTTGAACCAATTACCTCCATATCTAGTTTCTTGGGGACTAGGTCCTAAGTGTAATTCTCCTACAATGCTTCCAATTCTTCCTGCATAGCATCTATCTACTCTTTCTTCTTTGTGGCCTTTCTAATGAAGGAGGCTCCTCTGCCATTGAATCTTTAATGATGTACATAGAGTGCTTTGTGACTAAGGATGTATCATATCCACACCTTATGGGCTTCTTAGTTTCTCTTTGTGACCCTCTTAAAACTCTATTGTAAGACTTCAGTAGATCCTCTAATTTCTTGGGTTTGCACTTGCCTCTTGATTCCCAAGCCTTGAAATCCACATGCTCCTCGTTTTCTGAGTTGATGTCCTCTGTTTGGTGTTGGTCTTCTTGAACTCATCAAAGACTACATCCCTGCTAACTACGAATGCCTTGTTAGTGGGATTATAAAGTATATACCCCTTTTGATGCTAATCATACCCAATGAAGATGCACTTTTCAGCCTTAGGGTCAAGTTTACCTCTGTTTTGTGATGGAATGTGTGCATAGGCAATGCACCTAAATATCTTGCAATGATCCCAATGAAGGTCTCTCACCATTCCAAGCTTCATATGGTGTCATGACATCCAGTGATTTGGATGGAAGCCTATTAACCTAATAAGTAACTGTAGAAATAGCCTTTGCCCATAAATAATTAGGTAATTTCTTCTCATTTAACATAGACCTAGCTGCCTCAACAACTAAGATGTTCTTTCTTTTTGCCACTCCATTTAATTCAGGAGTATACCTCATTGTTACTTCCCTCTTTATGCCTCTCTCCTGTAGGAATAAATCAAACTCATGTGAGAAGTACTCACCACCTCCATCAGACCTGATTCTCTTCAAGCTTCTCTCTGTTTGGTTTTCCACTAATGCCAAGTATTTCTTAAAACATGTTAACACCTCATCCTTATGCTTCATAAAATAGAGAATTGTCCACCTATTGTAATCATCAATAAAAGAAACATAATACCTTGATCCTGAGATGGATGGATCTTTGCTAGGACCCCAAACATCAGTGTGTACAAGCTCCAAATAATCTTCATGGATGTACCCTTTCCTGTTAAATGGTTGCCTATGAGCTTTGCCAAATTAGCGAACTCCACATTTGTAGATCATATGCTCCTTGGTCACATTAGGAATCCCAAGCAAACTTTGATCCCTACAAATTTGCTTCAGCGTTCTCTCTCCAATGTGCCATAGCCTCTTGTGCCATATTTCCAACTCAGTTAGGGTTTGGTTTCTATAACTGAATAGTGCTATGTTCCTTGTGTCTTCAATTTCAAAAGTAAAAAATCTACCTGTCTTCTCACTTTTGTCTATTCTTTTGAATCCTTGTTGGGGTCTTCCACATATGCTCCATGGTTTTGTTACCGTTAGTGTCCATGTGAAAGGCCAAATGACCACGGGACACTTCTTTGTATATGTTCTTTAATAAAACATATAGTGCCCTGGTCAGTCATAGATTGTAAGTTTGACCACATTTGTAAGACCTAAGAAGTCTGTCTTCGTGATCCCTATGTACTGTGTTTTTCTGCGTATTTTTGTAGACCCTGTGCGGAGTATCGTGTGTGCCCTTAGGAGCTCAATGTTCTACTGAGTATATCCTCCTAAAGCTCTCAAGAAGGAGAGCACACTGTGGTGCATCTGCATCGAATTACTTCACTGATATCAGAGCATTTCGAGGCAGAATCTTTGTCCCTTTTTTGTGTGAGCGAAGCGAGCACCCCCCCTCAAATTTCTCTCGGCTTTCTCCAAGGCATAGACCTTGGCATACCTTGTCATCTGAGTCATCGAAGTCACCATTGGTGCCCTTGGCTGTGCGCAAGGGAGGACCTCAATGATCAAGGAATATAGAGGTTCCTAGTACTTCTCGAGAGGTCACCCATCCTAGTACTAATCCCCCCAGAGCTTGCTTAACCGTGGAAATCTCTTCCACTAAACTACACTCTTGTGGTGTCTGAAGAAGGGGAAGACTAAGGTTGAAATTACCTTGAACAAGTTTTGGTCCCTCAAAGCTTCATTCTTTGCTTTCAAAGCCTATTTCTGAAGCAGTTTTGGGGTGTCTTTTGGAGGCATTTTGGAGAACTTTCGCACATAGTTCTCTTCACACAAGTCCAAGAACATCAAGAAGAGTGTTGTTTGTACTTCTCCAACAATAAATATCAACCTTTGGGGCTATGTTTTCAGCCACACTCATAAAACTGCAGGTTTCTCCAAAAGTTTCTGGTTTTGGTGGGAGCAGCCGCTGCAAATTTATGCAAGTTTTTGAGCTTAAAACACTAGAGTTGAGAGACACTTGTAGGTGTTGTTGGCTAGTTTTTGGGTTGTACATTCAGCCTTTTAGTGTCATTTTACTGCATATATTGAGCACATACACACCATGTACGCTTCTGTGGATACCGCTTATGTACGTCCATGTGGTCACTGATATAGTGGTTACGTTTTTGCATAAAGCTTTTTACATTTGAAAAAGAGGGTCGTGGTGAGGTTTTCTTAATTGGGAGACAACTCTTCGGTGATGCAGGTGGAAGACTTACCCAACCTTGCCATATGAGATGTATGATAGTTGTTCATAGGTTCTCGATAAGCCTAGTTGGCTTCTATTGGGTAACTGATTATATGCAGTGGAGTCAGTGATTCACTTTGCAGGTAAACATGTTAGTACTTATAGTTTATGATATTTTGACACTGGTCATATGCTCATTTTGCAGGGGATACTCTGGTAAAAGTTTTCTAGATTTCTAGTCTAGGCAACCATATAGTGGTCGATTTACTCCTTGATACACTTATTTGTTGGTGTTTGGAATCTTCTAGCTCCATTATCATTCTATTCAGTTCTCTACCATCATGGCATCAAATGTCTCAGGCACATCTAGTGGATCAGGGTCTAATGCTAGTGTTCCGAGGAGGATCTATAACTTGCAAGGCGATCATTTTGAGATCCAAAAAATTGATGGCACAAACTTTGCTCTATGGAAGAATCAGATTAAAGATGTGCTGATTGAAAGGAGGCAATGGAAGCCAATAAATGGGATTTCAAAGAAGCGTGCTGACATGGATGAAGATGATTGGGATGAGTTAGATGAAATGGCTAGGTCTGCCATTCGCTTACACCTGGCAGATAATGTTTACTTACAGTCTTAGACTGTGAAAGTGCAAAGGAGCTTTGGAAGAAGTTATGTAATACATATGAAAAAGAGATGGCATCAAATAAAGTGTATCTGATGAGAAACTTATATGACCTTTGTATGAAGGACACAGATAGTGTTGCTACTCATCTAAATGATCTTGATGCTATATTCTCCCAGTTACAGGGAAAATGGATATGGATAATGAAATGAAAGCAGTATTGCTGTTATGGACCCTGCCATCATCATGGGATACGTTTTGCACAGCTATTAGCAGTAGTGCACCTGGTGGTAAACTCGTCTATGATGACATATGTGGAGCACTCTTGAGTGATGAGATTTGTAGAAAATCTATGGTTGGCACTCAGAGTGGAGATGCATATAATGTTCGTGATTCTTACTAAGGAAAGAATCAGCAACGTGGTAGGAGCAAGAACAAGGAAAAGAATGGTCAACGGAATAAGACTAGAAGTAAATCAAGGAAGAGGGATATCAAATGCCATTATTGTCATAAGAAAGGACATATGAAGAAAGATTGTTATGCATTAAAGAATGCTAAAGGTAAAGGACAGAATGTTGATGGGCATGTTAAATAGTTACCTACACCATCTACTTCGACTCTGAAGATTGAAGAAATTAATGCTATTTCTGATGATGCTGATGTGTTGACACTTGATAGTACCATGCCAACTGAGGTGCTTATGGTTGATTCTCTTTCCCACACATGGCTGCTAGATTCTGGTGCTTCTTTCCATGTGACACCACATAGAGAATGGTTCTCTAATTATACAACAAAGTCTCTTGGTACCGTGAGACTTGGTGACTCTTACTAGTGTGATGTTGTGGGGATTGCAGATGTGATTGTGCAGTTCATTGATGGTTCAAAATTTACTATGCATAATGTATGCCATGTACCTCCGTTATCATGCAGTTTGATGTCATTTGGTCAACTTGATGACCTTGGTTACAAGGTGGTCTTCTATGCTCACTCCTTTTGTATATCAAAGGGCAATATGGTTATTGCAAAAGGAAGCAAAGTTGGCTCACTTTATCCTCTATTTATATCACAAAAAGAACTTTTATTAGTTGTTACTGAACAGCCCATGGCTTGTATTTTCCATATATCTCATAGCGGAATGGAAAATCTTTCTCGTTCTGGCTACTTACCTGTGTTATCTTTCTCTGATTTTTCATTTTGTGAGCATTTTCAATATAGAAAGCAAACCAGAAATGTGCATAGAACGCATATTGACTCTTCAATTCAGCCTTTAGATCTCATTCATACAAATGTGTGTGGTCCTATGCCCACTAGGTCCTTAGGTGCTTCTCTTTACTTTGTCACTTTCATAGATGATTCTACTAGAAAAGTCTGGGTATATCCTATCAAATCGAAGGATGGGGTATTCCCTACTTTCAGAAAATGGCTTGCTTCAATTGAGACTGAAAAAGGAACTAAGCTTAAGGCTTCACATTTAGATAATAGGGGTGAGTATACCTCATATGAATTCAGTGTTTTCTATCAGTCTAGAGGGATTTGTAGAGAGTTTACAACTCCTTATACCCCAGTACAAAATGGTGTAGTTGAGAGGATGAATAGAACTATTCAAGATAGAGTAGTCTCTATGTTGCATCATGCAAACCTCTCACAAGGTTTTTAGGCAAAAGCAGTATTGACTGCAGTTCATGTAATTAACCTTTCACCTAGTACTCCCAAAGGTTTGAAAGTGGCAGAAGAGTTATGGACAGGGAAGCCAGCATATTATGATCATCTTCAAGTTTTTGGGTGTGAAGCATATGTTCATATAGCCAAGAATCTTAGTCAAAAGTTGGACCATAAGTCAAAGAAATACATTTTTCTTGGATATGGTCGAGAAGGACAATTTGGATATCGCTTATGGGATCCTGAAACACAATCAGTGATTAGAAGTAGTGATGTCATTTTTAATTAGTCTAAGAAACATCCCATTAAGGAGGTTGAAGTGAGAAGAGTGGTGTTTGAGGTTACTAGTCGTCTAGTTAGCATGCATAAAAATGCTGCATATAGGAATGTTCAAGAGAATGTCCATTCAGATCAGTCTGCACATGTTCCTGTTCAGGAACCATTGAGACGTTGTCGAAAGGATTTCCTCACTTGAATTGTCATATGGAAAAATTAAAATATTTTTATTGAAAGTCAATCAAATGAAATCTCTCTCTTATATTTTTTAATGTATTGATTTAAAATGATTAACCTTTTCTCTGGGTACCTGCAAGAAAGAGAAGAAATATTTCCAGAATGAAGGGATAATTAATCCAAATTTTAACTTCTCGTTTTATATTTATTATATGTGCATTTGTGTTTATGTGTTTGCGTTGGCCTATGAGTCTATACATGATTAATGTATTTATGATTATTTATTCACCTTTGATATAGTTATTTATGCATATGAACATAACCTAAATTAAGTTCTTTTAAGTGAATCTATCTATTTACTTTATGTAAATGAAGGAAATTCTATGGATATTATGATATTTATTTAAATTGAATCATAATATAAGTTAAATCTTATAATTATAACTATGAATAGATTTATTTTTTTATATATGATAGTTATTTTAAATAATAGGTAATGATTAAATTAATTAATATTTAATGTTTCTAATTATTATATTTTAACTAATATAGGTAATTTAGATTAATAATAAATAACAAATATATATATGTTAGTTTTATTAAGTGAAAGTTAGTTCTAGTCTGCACTAAGTATACATGAGTTATTAAGTTAGTATGCATGAATAACTAACTATTCTACTAACTAGTTAACTCATTAGTTATCTAATTAGTAGGAATAGTTACGCATGTTTATGTACTTCATATATATATATATATATATATATATATATATATATATATATATATATATATATATATATATATATATATATATATATATATATATATATATATATATATATATATGAGTTTGTACGCATTTTGGTTCTAATGTCTTTTTGTGCAGATCATTGCAAAGGAGATTACAAATTTACGAGATTACGAGTTTACGAGTTTACGACACTTGAAGATTGAAGCAACTTATGATCATTTACAAATAGAATTTTGTATAGGATTATTCACAAGAAATTGTATTAGAACGTATCATAAAGTTTTGTATACGTTTAAATAGATTGATTTTGAAGTTCTTCATACTTTTACTCTGAAAATCAATTTAGTTCTTTACATTTTGATTTCATATGTCTAAAGATTTAGTGTCTACAAGCAATTCTGATATTAATAGCAAAGAGTTAGAAAACTTTATCATAGGAACACTTCTTCCATCTTCTATTGATAACACCTTTAATAACGAAAATATAGAAATAGAAATAATTAAAAATAAAATAATTGACAAAACTTTACATACAATAGAGTACGATCGTAAACTTTCCAGAGTTTTACCTTTAATATCTTTAGTTTTACTAGAACCTCATAACAAAGAAGATCTATTTCCACCTAATTTAATAAGAAAAACTAATTCAAATCAAATTGAAAATGAAGTAATTGATATAGTTAAAGATAAAATTATTAGTGAGGAATTAGTTTTGCCTTCCTATTTAGAATCTATAGCTAGATATAGAAACGCACGTCCTTACGACTCGTAGTCCTAAGAATCTTGTTCTTAAATTACACTCAAATACATTAAAAAACTATAGCTTTTATCATTCATAAACTGAAAATTCAATCCATGACCCAAAGCATACTTAGAAGCACCCTGCGTGTAGTCACATGGTTAGGTTAGCGTGAATCTTCTAGATGAATGTCTGCCTCCCTTCACACTCCTCTACGACAGCCTTGGTGAACCCGACGTGAAGCGTGAGGATAGTGTGCCTAGAGCTTACATTGTATTTTCAGTTTTAAGTTAAAAACCTAATTTCATTTTCTTCTTGTATGCAGGGAAATTGAAGATTGAAGTTGTGACAAAACGAGAAGAGTTTGGTGTTTCTTTTTTCCCTTGGTGTTGAGGGCTGGTCCTAAGACCTGAGCACCTCCACGGGAAGAAGGTTATCCAACTGGAGGAGCTTTGTCGCTTCAAATCCCCCCCCCTCCCCCCGCCCCCATCAACATACAAGAGAATCAAGACATATTCATAGTCACTTTAGTTTTGTATTTAGGATTTATAAACAAAAGCTTGTAAAAACATATATCACATGCACTTTAGAGCCTCTTCAACAAGCAAACATCAAGTAGGTGTTTTTTTTAAGTTCTTTATTTTTAGTTTATACAAATCACTTAAAAAGAAAGTTGTTTTCATTTGCATTAGGATTTAAGCACTTTCATATTTGCATTAAGAGAGAATTTCAACCTTTATTTTTTATTTATGAAAGATAATTTTATTTAAAGCATTTAAATATCTGCATCTTAGATCTTAGGAAAAGTTATTGTTTGCATCATCAAAAAGAAAAGATTTTATTTTTTGAAAAAGAAAGATTGTTTGCTTTATTTTCATTACATAAAAAGGAAGCTTATAGCATAAAAATAGTTTAAATCTAGGTTCCTTTTGATTTATAATTATAGCTTTTATTTCTTCAAAGAAACTAATATTAAAGGAATTAATAGTAAATTAAAACATCTAAATCAAGAAAAATTATTTTATAAAGATTACCTTATTTTAAAAAACCCTTTAAAATTAAAAAATTAAAAAAAATTAAATTCTAGAAAAAAGCTCTAAATTTAAAAAGAGTAAGTAATAGAGATAAGTCAAAATTTAGGCTAAAGAAATCAGATAGATTTTAGAAAAGAAGATTAGAATTAGTCAAGCCTAGGACTAGGTAAAGCCAACATTCCTGGCTTTATCCACTAGTGATAGATATAGGCAGTTTAGAAAACAATTAGAACCGCTATTAGGATCTTCTACTCCATTCAAAGTGTTATCAAGAATGTGAAAATGGTGGATGTTCAACAGATATGATGTTTAAGAAATAAGAAACAAGACAGCATATGATCAGGAGTTTTGTATTTTTCTCCCTCAGAATTAAAAAAAATATGATCGTGAGTTTTGTATTTTTCTCCCTCAAAATTAAAAAAATATGATCGGGAGTTTTGTATTTTTCTCCCTCAGAATTAAAAAAAAATATAATCGGGAGTTTTCTATTTTTCTCCCTCAGAATTAAAAAAAATGATCAGAAGTTTTGTATTTTTCTCCCTCACAATTAAAAAGAAAATATGATCGGGAGTTTTGTATTTTTCTCCCTCAGAATTAAAAAACATATGATCAGGATTTTTGTATTTTTCTCCCTCAGAATTAAAAAAAATATGATCGGGAGTTTTTTATTTTTCTCCCTCACAATTTAAAAAAATATGATCGAGAGTTTTGTATTTTTCTCCCTCAGAATTAAAAAAAAATATGATTGGGAGTTTTGTATTTTTCTCCCTCAGAATTTCAAAAAAATTATGATCCAGAGTTTTGTATTTTTCTCCCTCAAAATTAAAAAAAATATCATCGGAAGTTTTGTATTTTTCTCCCTCGGAATTAGAAAAAATATGATCAGGAGTTTTGTATTTTTCTCCCTCAGAATTCAAAAAAATATGATCGGGAGTTTTATATTTTTCTCCCTCAAAATAAAAAAAAATATGATCAAGAGTTTTGTATTTTTCTCCCTCAGAATTTAAAAAAAATATGATCGAGAGTTTTGTATTTTTCTCCCTCAAAATTAGAAAAAATATGACCGGGAGTTTTGTATTTTTCTCCCTCACAATTAAAAAAAATATGATCGGGATTTTTGTATTTTTCTCCCTCAGAATTAAAAAAAAATATGATCGGGAGTTTTGTATTTTTCTCCCTCAAAATTAAAAAAAAATATGACTGGGAGTTTTGTATTTTTCTCCCTCACAATTAAAAAAAATATGATCGGGAGTTTTGTATTTTTGTCCCTCAGAATTTAAAAAAATATGATCGGGAGTTTTGTATTTTTCTCCCTCAGAATTAAAAAAAAATATGATCGAGAGTCTTACCTCTCCCTCATCAAAAGGTAATTATGGGCATCGGGAGTTAAACATCTCCCTCATCAAAAGGTAAGTATGAGAAAGGGGAGTTTTTTATTTTTTTTCCTTCATGTAATTTTCTTTTACCAGTATTATGATGCAAAAAAATGATGATGATGTGATAACAAGTTTGATGAAATATGATAAGTGATGATGCATGATTGTATGCATGTTAGCCAATATGCATGTATGCATGAGTGTATGCATGTTAGTATGAGTTTAAATATGATGAGTGATAAAAGCTACTTAACTTGTAGTTTGTAGTTTATGATTATCAACAGGAATTTTGTTGAAGAATTTTGATAGAATCTAGAGATTGAAGATAGCACATGAAACCTAAAATCCTGGCAATCGAAGAGATGACAGGCCACATAAAAGATGGATAAAAGAAAATCAGGTGAAACAGTTCTGATTTATGACTTATTTCTCAGTTGTTTATAAACTTTCTTGCATTCATGTGTAGATGTGTACATCCTTCTGATAGGAAAGGAAGATTATTAAAATTATGAAAAAATGAATTTAAAACTGAAGTAGGAATGTGTATGAAGAGAAGATAAGAATTAGAGACCCTATGGCTTTCATAAGGATAGGAAAGGGAACACTTGACTTGCCACTCCTAGTAGAAGTAAGCTTATTTTATATAGGTAGGCTACCTTAACTTCCAAACCATTTAGCTAATGAGATCCTAGCTCCCACTATAGCATTCCTCTAGAACCTCTGCTCTGAATAGGGGTTAAGCCTTTCCCCTTAACAAAAAAGTTGCGAAGAAAAAAAAAAAAGATGCATAAAGCAATACATTAATGGTTGCTGCATTATGAGAAAAAAAATGAGAAAAAGAAGAATTAAAAAAGAAAAAGAGAAAGAAAGAAAAGAAAATAAAAAAGTTATCATGATTCAGTTATGGTCTCGAAACCACTTTTGAAATACTATATGGGCAATATGAGGCGGATTTATGCTATAGAGGAATTAGTTAGACGCATCTTATGGCAAGTGGCTAGGGAATGAGGGATAAAACATTTATATAAAATATTTATTACTTTTGAACGGGTTAATAGAAGAGCAAGTACCACAACTATCTGTTTGACTTCTATAGGAATTTCTAAAACTTGTTTTCAAATTCATGCATTGAACGAAAAAGTTTGTGATTCAAGTTTGCATAATTTTAAAAGTTTTCTTAACTATCAGAAGATGTGTTTACCTTTAAGAGCATATTTCATTTGAGTCTGAAAGTAATCCAATAACATTTTCCAAAAGAATTTGATACTGCTTTCCTATTAGACTACAGGTTGGCCCATCGAGGACGATGTGCAGGTTTGGTGGGGGCAGATGTCAGAAGGATTTCCTCACTTGAATTGTCATATGGAAAAATAAAAATATTTTAATTGAAAGTCAATCAGATGAAATCTCTCTCTCATATTTTTTAATGTATTGATTTAAATGACTAACCTTTTCTCTGGGTACCTGCAGTAAAGAGAAGAAATATTTCCAGAACGAAGGGATAATTAATCCAAATTTTAACTTTTTGTTTTATATTTATTATATGTGCATTTGTGTTTATGTGTTTGCATTGGCCTATGAGTCTATACATGATTAATGTATTTATGATTATTTATTCACCTTTGATATAGTTATTTATGCATATGAACATAACCTAAATTAAGTTCTTTTAAGTGAATCTATCTATTTACTTTATGTAAATGAAGGAAGTTCTATGGATATTATGATATTTATTTAAATTGAATCATAATATAAGTTAAATCTTATAATTATAACTATCAATAGATTTATTTTTTATATATGATAGTTATTTTAAATAATAGGTAATGATTAAATTAATTAATATTTAATGTATCTAATTATTATATTTTAACTAATATAGGTAATTTAGATTAATAATAAATAACAAATATATATACGTTAGTTTATTTGAGTGAAAGTTAGTTCTAGTCTACACTAAGTATACATGAGTTATTAAGTTAGTATGCATGAATAACTATCTATTCTACTAACTAGTTAACTCATTAGTTATCTAATTAGTAGGAATAGTTACACATGTTTATGTACTTCAAAATATATGTATATGTGAGTTCGTACGCATTTTGGTTCTAATGTCTTTTTCTGCAAATCATTGCAAAGGAGATGACGAATTTACGAGATTACGAGTTTACGAGTTTACGACATTTGAAGATTGAAGCAACTTATGATCATTTACAAATAGAATTTTGTATAGGATTATTCACAAGAAATTGTATTAGAACTTATCATAAAGTTTTGTATAGGTTTAAATAGATTGATTTTGAAGTTCTTCATACTTTTACTCTGAAAATCAATTTAGTTCTTTACATTTTGATTTCATATGTCTAAAGATTTAGTGTCTTCAAGCAATTCTGATATTAATAGCAAAGAATTAGAAAACTTATCATAGGAACACTTCTTCCATCTTCTATTGATAGCACATTTAATAACAAAAATATAGAAATAGAAATAATTAAAAATAAAATAGTGGATGAAACTTTACATACAATAGAGTATGATCGTAAACTTTTCATACTTTTACCTTCAATATCTTTAGTCTTACCAGAACCTGATAACAAAGAAGATCTATTTCCACCTAATTTAATAAGAAAAACTAATTCAAATCAAATTGAAAACGAAGTAATTGATATAGTTAAAGATAAAATAACTAGTGAGGAATTAATTTTGCCTTCCTATTTAGAATCTGTAGCTAGATATAGAAACGCACATCCTTACGGCTCGTAGTCCTAAGAATCTTGTTCTTAAATTACACTCAAATACATTAAAAAACTATAGCTTTTATCATTCATAAACTGAAAATTCAATCCATGACCCAAAGCATACTTAGAAGCACCCTGCATGTAGTCACATGGTTAGGTTAGCGTGAATCTTCTAGATGAATGTCTGCCTCCCTTCACACCCCTCTACACAGGGTGCTTCTAAGTATGCTTCGGGTCTTGGATTGAATTTTCAGTTTATGACTGATAAAAGCTAAAAAAATTTTAATCTACTTGAGTGCAATCTAAAACCTAAGATTCAAAAGAGCTATCTAATTTTTCATTTGTCATAACAGATTTTCTTATCATTGCTAAATGCTTAGACATATGAAAGTGAGAAATAAAATCTCAATTAAATCAAAAAGTGAAATTATGAAAAACTCTAGATCAATTTTTTTAGGCCTATACAAAAATAAGGTTTAATACAATTCTAATAAGTTCTAATATATTTCCAAAGAAAATTCCTATACAAATTTGTATTTCTCATTTCATAAGCCGCATCAATCTTCTAATATCATAGTCTCGTAAACTCATAATCTCGTAAACTCGTAATCTCCTTCGCAATGATCTGCAGAAAAAGACATTAGAACCAAAATGCATACGAACTCACATATATATATATATTTTAAAGTACATAAACATGCGTAAGTATTCCTACTAATTAGATAACTAATGAGTTAACTAGTTAGTAGAATAGTTAGTTAATCATGCATACTAACTTAATAACTCATGTATACTTAGTGTAGACTAGAACTAACTTTCACTTAGATAAACTAACGTATATATATTTGTTATTTATTATTAATCTAAATTACCTATATTCGTTAAAATATAATAATTAGATACATTAAATATTAATTAATTTAATCATTACCTATTATTTAAAATAACTATCATATATAAATAAATAAATCTATTGATAGTTATAATTATAAGATTTAACTTATATTATGATTCAATTTAAATAAATATCATAATATCCATAGAATTTCCTTCATTTACATAAAGTAAATAGATAGATTCACTTAAAAGAACTTAACTTAGGTTATGTTCATATGCATAAATAACTATATCAAAGGTGAATAAATAATCATAAATACATTAATCATGTATAGACTCATAGGCCAATGCAAACACATAAACACAAATGCACATATAATAAATATAAAACGAAAAGTTAAAATTTGGATTAATTATCCCTTCGTTCTGGAAATATTTCTTCTCTTTCCTGCAGGTACCTAGAGAAAAGGTTAGTCATTTTAAATCAATACATTAAAAAATATGAGAGAGAGATTTCATCTGATTGACTTTCAATTAAAATATTTTTATTTTTCCATATGACAATTCAAGTGAGGAAATCCTTCCGATAATGTTCTGCACGTGTCTCACATCCACCTAATAGATATGTTCCACATTTAGATTTTCTTATGCTAACAGATGTCAGGGAGCCTTCTTGCTACAAAGAGGCTATGCAGATAGAGGATCATGTCAAGTGGGAGCGTGCCATGAAGAGAGAGCTGGATTCTATTCACAAGAATGCTACTTGGGATTTAGTACCTTTGCCAAAGGGCAGAAAAGCTTTACCATGTAAATGGGTATATAAGTTGAAATTCACATCAGATAGCGCTTCTCTGAAACATAAAGCACGACTTGTTGCAAAGGGTTTTAAGCAACAACATGGTGTTGATTTTGAGGAAATCTTCTCTCTAGTGGTCAAGATGACTACTTTGCGCATGTTGCTTGGATTCGTTGCAATGGAGGACTTAGAGCTAGTCCAAATGGCTTTGAAAACTGCTTTCTTGCATGGAGATCTTATAGATGAGATTTATATGGAACAACTAGAGGGTTATGTAGTTCCTGGCAAGGAAGGTCTAGTGTGTAAGCTCAAGAAGAGCTTGTATGGACATAAACTTCTCCTAGATAATGGTACCAAAAGTTTGATGCTTTTATGAAGTCCCAAGGCTATTCTCGAAGCAATGAGAATCATTGTCTCTACACAAAGAGATGCTCAAATGGCAGCTTGATATGCTGGATACTTTATGTCGATGATATGTTGATTGCTGGGAAGTCCTCCTATGACTGTCAATTCGCAAAAGGAAGTTGAGTCAAACATTTGATATGAAGGATTTGGGGAATGCCAAACATATTCTTGGCATGCACATTACTCGTGATAGGAGTAAAAGATTCATATACTTGTCCAAAGTGAGTACATATCCAAAGTACTTCACAGGTTCAATATGCAGGGTGGAAAAGCATTGAGTACACCCTTACCCACATATGTGAAATTGAGCAAGGATGATTGCCCCAAATCAGATGAGGAAAAGGAATTCATGACCAAAATTCCCTATCAGTCTCTCATTGGTAGTCTCATGTATGCTATGGTAGCTACGAGACCAGACATTGCATTTGCAGTGGGAGTTGTGAGCAGATATATGTCTAATACTGGCAAGAAACATTGGGAAGCGGTCAATATGATTTTGAGATATTTGAGTGGCACTAAGGACAAGTTTCTATGCTTAGGTAGAGGGAAAGCATCCATTATTGGTTACACAGATTCTGACTATGCTGGTTGTGTAGACAATCGTAAGTCTACATTAGGGTACAGTTTTCATTTTGCTGGGGGTACTATCTCTTGGAGATCTCATCTTCAAGAATGTACAATTGTTTCCACCACAGAAGTAGAGTATGTTGCAGCAAGTGAGGCATGTAAGGAAGCATTGTGGCTTTCTCATCTTGCTTGTGATATAGGTTTACCTCAGCATGTACCTCATTTGCTCAGTGATAGTCAGAGTGCCATTGCTTTGGCTAAGAATCCGGTCTATCATGCAAAGACCAAGCACATTGAGGTGAGGTATCACTTCATTAGAGATTGCATAGCCATTGAGCGCATTATTCTTGAGAAGGTTCACACTCAAGATAATGTTGTAGATGCTTTGACTAAATCTCTACCACAGGATAGCTTTCAACACTACTGTCACTTGATGGGGGTTACTTGATTCATGGTCTTACACAGTCACTTGTATACTATGTAACATGCCCATCAGGTGAGAGGTATAGTTTGTATACTTACACTCAGGTATTCTTTATCATTCTTTATTTTTCTCCCATAGTTACTTTGGCCATATTAGCCTTTCATGGGAGATTGTTACCATTAGTGTCCATGTGAAAGGCCAAATGTCCATTGGACCCTTCTTTGTATATGTTCTTTAATAAAACATATAGTGGCCTATTGAGTCACAGATTGTAAGTTCGACTGCATTCATAAGACCTAAGAAGTCTATCTTTGTGCTCCCTGTGTATTGTGTTTTTATGCGTATTTTTGCAGACTCTGTGCGGAGTATTGTGTGCACCCTTATAAGCTCTTTTCTACCCTGAGTATATTGTCGTGAAGATCTCGAGAAGGATAGCGCATTGTGGTGCATCGCCATCGAATTACTTCAGCTTTATGAACCTCACTTGTGGACCTTTCTCTACTATCTGCCCAACACTAATTAAATTTTTGGTTATGGTAGGCACATATAGAACTTTGCTCAAAAGTTTCATATTACCATATGATGTCTTAACATTTCTAATTTTCTTTATTGAATGCTTGGTGTCATCACCTGTTTGTACCTCATGCTTTCCCTTTTGTTCTTCTACGTCAGATAAGAGTGCTACATTCCTTGCCACATTTCTTGCCACATGATTTGAGCAACCTCATTCAATGTAAAAGAGATGCTCATCATCTTTACCTTGGTTGGATGTCATGTTCATAATGAGCAAAGAATCCTATTGATCTTTAGTGTAGTTATTAAAGTCCCTTCTTCCTTTAAAGCCTTCTTGATAGTTGTTGTTGTTGTGACCTTGATTGTAGTTGTGGTTGTAGTTGCCTCCACCATTGTTGTACCTACCTCTTGTTTCACCATATCCTCCTCTATGAAAGCCTCTTCCCCTTTGGTTCTTTGTATTTTTGTAAAATTCTTCAATAGTGTGGTTGTTGAGACCACATATGTTGCATGATGAGTTGTTGTAGGCTCTCCGCCTACCTTGCTTACCTCCTCTGCCCCTACCTCTAGTACCTCTTTCTCTACCTGCATAATTCGCTTGAGAGGTACTAGCCTCTTCATCTTGTTTCTTACTTTTATTTTTATCCTGTAGATTTATTCTTATCTATATAGAGGGTAGAAGATTGGTTACCTCTTGATTTATCACAATTTCTCTTGAGCTTTGCTTCATGGGTGAAGAGTTGTCCCATTAAGGTGTTGAGATCAGGTATCTACATATCCATATAGATATTCATTGTAGTGGTGAAGGATACCCACTTAATATCAGCTTTAATCCCATTGATGATCTGCCTCACTATGTGCTCTTCCTCTATCTCCTCTCCAATACTTGCAAGTTGGTTTGCAACATCTTTCATTTTGGTTACATAGTCAGCTACTCCTTGCTTTGATTGCTTTTTGAGAGTTGTGAATTCCATCCACAACTGATTCTTCCTAGATCTTGTGTTGGAGGAGAAGTATGATGAAAGCACTTTCCAAGTCTCTTGGGAGGTTTTAGAATTTCTAACATGAGGTACCAAGAAATAAGAGATTGATTTTAGTAAGTATGACCTTGCAAGAGCATCCTTTGCACACCATGTGGTAAGCTTCTCTTGCTCTTTCCTTGTTGGTTGATTCTTGCTCTTGCGAATTGGCATGTCTTCATCTCCTCAGATGTATCCATAGAAGCTTCTTCCTTGGAGGTATGCTGGCATCCTTAGAGACCATGCTGAATAATTGTTCCTGTCCAATTTTTCAGTGAAGGATGGAAAACCATCTCCCATCTTGATTGAACTTGCTCTGATACCACTATTGGGAGAGATGATGGATAATCGCAAGGGATGAGATGGTGTAGCTAAATATTGCTTCACACTTGCTATAATTGATGGCTCAAGATTATGGTGAACTTTCTTAGCTAGCTAATAAGCATAATGATCATATATTTTTCTTGGAAGATGATGCACAAATGATAGGATAAAAACACATAGGTAGGCATATGATCCAATGCATAAAACTTACTATTTTGGTTGTGACACCTGCTCAGTGTTTCACTTAATTCTCTATGGATAGTAGCAATCAGCAAAAGTCCTTTTAGGGAACTTCAATTAGCTTAGTGAGCTACCGTTCATGGGTGAAATTTTCTAGAATGATGAACCATGTACAGAAAATTATGTTTAGCAAGTATGGAGACACTCCTGACTTTTATGGGCATACACAATCATAGACCCGTGAGTAATCTTTGACTAATACCTAATGATTGAATGAACCAATGTAAATGAAACTTTTCATGAGTAAAGTAGACTGTATGCGGAAGATTTCATGCTTTTAATGATCCAAATTGATGCACTACACAATGACAACCAACTCAAACAAAATCACTGTTCTGATAGAGTGTGATAGAGGTAACTGAGTAGGAAGTAATGAACATGTATAGATTAACTCATGTATAATTACAAAATCATTGGCAATAATACATTGCTCAATGAGTGTAGGATAAGAGAGATATAGCATGAGATCCTCTTCACTGTGAAAGAACAAAGGACTCACAGACTCTAGATGACACACAGGCTTTTCAATCCATCTTTTATAGCATTTGTTGGAGCCTAGTATTTGAATTAAAATTCAAATGCTCACCTAAAAGTGATCCTAAAGTATAGGATTGATTCTCTCTTGATTCTAGCTACCAAGAAGGTAGGAATTAGATGCTTCCTAACTCCTCGTGATTTTACTTCACTTTTACTAAGAGTAATTATACTCCAAGTTACAAGAGATAGTACATATGAAGCTTTGTCAATTGATATGCTAATACATCAAGGTAATGTGTATGCATCAAGTATGTAGGCTTGGGGCACCAACAGCTCCCCCTCAAGCTAGCATGCTTAATCTTCATTGCTCCTTTATCTCTTGCAGTCCAATCATCAATTTGAAACTCTTCAACTTTGTTACATCCAATGCTTTAGAGAGTAAATATGCACGTTGCAAATGAGTTGACACATATGCTAACTGAATCTCCTTGCTTAGCAATTTTTCTCTAACAGAATGATAATGTACTTCAATGTGCTTATTCCTGGCATGGTACACAAGATTAGCAACCAAATGAAGTGAGTTGGTATTATCTCCAAATAGTGTAGGAATGTATCTGCAAATGTGCATACAATTGCTTAAGCCAGATAGATTCCTAAGCTGCATTAGCCAAACCTCTATATTTTTCTTCTATGGAAGATAAGGCCAGAGTTGGTTGCTTCTTGGATGACCATGAAATGAGCTTTGACCCTACAAAAGATAGATACCCTGAGGTGCTCCTTCTATCATCCTTAAAGCCAGCCCAATCTCCATGAGAGTATAACTTTATATCTATGTCAGATGTGAAGGGGTGGAATAACCTTTCATTCATTGTACCCTTTAAGTATTTAAGCACCCTCTTTGCATCTTCCATGTGTGGCTTCCTTGGTACATTCATGAATTGACTTAATTTACTCAGAGCAAATGCAATATCCACTCTTGTCAAGGTAGCATAATTAAGACTACCTACAAGTTGTTGATACCCTATAATATCATCAAGTGGTTCACCTTCATGTGAACTCAATTTATGATTGATCTCCATAGGAATACCTGCACCTTTAGTGTTCTCCATTTTAAACTTGATCAACATATCATTTATGTACTTCGTTTGTGTGATGAATATACCTGAATCTATACACACAAGTTCTAAGCCAAGGAAATAGGTCAGCAACTCTAGATCACTGATTTTGAATTCATTCATCAACTAAGCCTTGACCTCGTCAATACCTGTAGAGTCATTATCTGTAATAATGATATCATCTACATAGACACACAAGTAGATGATTTCTAATTTGTTCTTCTTCACAAACAAAGAAGAATCTCCCTTGCTTGCTTCAAATCCTTGATCGTGCAAATAGGTAAAATGTATATGGTTCCAAGCTCTAGGAGCTTGTTTGAGACCATAGACTACCTTTCTAAGCTTGCATACATAATGTGTGTGTGTCTATGTGTGTATGTGTGTGTATGTGTCTACTTGTGTATGTGTGTATGTGTGTATGTGTGTGTGTGTGTTTATATGTGTATGTGTGTGTCTACGTGTGTATGCGTGTGTGTCTATGTGTGTATTTCTGTGTGTGTATGTGTGTGTGTCTATGTGTATATATGGGTGCATGTATGTGTGTATATGTGTGTGTATGCATGTGTACATGTGTGTGTATGTGTGTGTGAGTGTACCTTTGTGCTTCCTTGAGGTTGTGTGCACGTGTAGTAGCTCAATCTCTCTCTCTCTCTCTCTCTCTCTCTCTCTCTCTCTCTCTCTCGCTCTCTTTCTCTCTCTCTCTCTCTCTCTCTCTCTCTCTCTCTCTCTCTCTCTCTCTCTCTCTCTCTCTCTCTCTCTCTCTGTCTCTCTCTCTCTCTCTCTCACGGCACAAATGTGCCGGGAGAAATTGAATTTTTGTTTTAACATTCTAGAGCGTCACTTATGCCACAAGCGATGCTATTTGCAATGGTCATTCTGAGCATCGCATAAGCGATGCTCTGCATCGCTTATGCGATGTGTCATCTTTTTTTTAATGAAAAACAGTTTCGTCCCTTATGCAATGCTTTTGTTGCATATGGGACGAAACCTGTGTTTTTTTTGTCGATCGGGGGCATCGCTATGCCCCCTATTTCTAGTAGTGGTGGCCCCATATGGTGATTTACCATAAAAAAGATTCTTTAAAGAAGTAATGTGATACACCAATGATGTGTTAACAAAAACCCTATAGTTCACATTCCATCAAAGTTTGGTTCATAATATTTACTCATGAAAGAAGTAGGATCACTGACTAGTCCAATAGGCTGTTGTGTACCCATTTGGGATAGAGAAAATGAATGAAAGAAACAATCATCCTCTTAAGTATTTAAAAAATAGCCAAATCGATGATGTACAAGCCATCAAGAAAAGCATAGACTCTAACTCATTGCCAAAGTCACACACAATTTTCATCTCATAGAGATATGGCCCTACATCGTACATTTGCTTGACCAAAGTGACCAACAAAAATCATCATGCATCATCACACTCATATATTTGATCAAACTTTTATCACCATCTCATGCACTTAGCAGAATGATGGGGATACGAGATGTTACACATTCGTTTCATCAATCACGTAAAATCCTTGGAAACAGGTATGTATTTATTTAAACTATAGTATTTTGGATGCATATATTATGTTTGCCTTGTTATATTTATAGATACATACAAACATTCATGAATACATACGTACATACACACATATACATACAACATTGAGACATAACAAACAACGATTATGTCCCTAAAAAAGAAACCATTTGTGCTGAATAGTCTTTTTGCATGTCTTTAAAGGTTTTTAATATACAAGGCTTTCAAAAACACCCTAAAAATGTGAGAATTTTGGACAAATATACAAGCTACTTAAAGGTAGCCAAATTTTGCGTCTTTTTGCAACATCCTATACGATACTTTCAAGGGAGAGTTATTAAATGCCTTATGGTGTGAGATTATTTATTAAAAATTAGAAAGCAAATGAGCAAGAAAATACTATATTATGATCCTAATAGATTTAAAGATATATAAAATTTTAAAAACAACAAATAATTTTTTTGATGCATATCTACGAATAAAAATTATTTCTACTTACGACATCATTTTTTAATTCAACTAGAAGATTGAGCTTGAATTTGTATGGTGTAAATTGAATTGGTTAAACCTATAGATTTTGAGTGTTTACATGCTCTAAGGCCGGATCTTGATTTCTAAGAAAAATTCTAAGAAATTTTGATTAATCTTTACATGTTCTAAGGCCGGAGCTTGACTTCCAAAAACAAATACCCAAGATCCTTTTATAAAATATCCTTATACATTTCTTTTTTGTATCATCCAAGGATTGGATCAAATCATACTTTTGGTCTGAAATGCAATTCAGGCCTTGCGATGATCTCATTTCAATCTGTCTCTCTCTCTCTCAATCTTATAGTCGCAGTTAAAAAGAAAGAAGATACATAATTTTTTAGAGGAAGTTTGATCCTAAATCTACTCTTCATGATAACTTCTATTAATTCAAAGATGTATTGTTTTATTTCCTAAATCAAGAAGATAAATTGTTCTTTTCTTAAACCACTTGAGTCCCTAAGGTAGTGCTTCCCTAAAGAATAGCTCCCTTGATGCATTGTTGTTTGCAAGTGTCTTGCTTCCCTAAAGAATAGCTCCCTTGATGCATTGTTGTTTGCAAGTGTCTATTCTTCTCCGCTTTCTAGGCCCTAGAAATTGGCACCAAGTATGTTTAGTGCACCACCTTGTGCCTTTTTAATTAGTCCCCATATTTTGTCCCAAAAAAGTACAAGCCCCTCTTTTATCTAGTTTGGGTGGGGCTTCCTAACTTTTTGTTCTTCCTCTATAGTTTCAACAAGGATGTTCGACAATAGCCTACTCTCCCAAAATTTAATTTATAGAAATAACACTTGTACAAGTGAAAGGGCCTAGCACCTATGGAAACCCCGAATCCTAGAAAGTATGGGTTGCTTAAAACTTGTTGGAAAACATTACAAAGAAGTTTGATAACCCTTTCCTCTCCCTCATGGGGGGCCCAATTGCTTTTAATATTGTTGCTCTTGAGGAAAAACACTTTTTTATGCTTAAAAGCTAGATCTTTGGTGCAAATATGTCTGGTAAATTCTATTCTACTAGTGATAGGAAGCAAATTAGTTTGAATCTCTATTTTTTGTTTAGCTTGAGTTGATAGGTAGTGTGTCTTAAGGCAGTTGATTGCCTAATCATTTGAACCTTAAATGGAATGATCGATATCTTATTAGAAAACTCAAAGTATCCACTTCGCGTCTACTGAATCGCATAATCATTTGATACTAATTTATGACTTAATTCAATTTTAGTGAGTAGGTGTCTAATGGGACTATTTTTTGAGGAGGTTCAATAATTTCTATTGTGCATATTGGAGTAACATTTCTTCACATGTGTGCATATATGTGTGTTTATATTTGTGTTTTTGTGTGTTTGCGTGCATGTATGTGTGTGTATGTGCTTCTAACGCTTTGTTTCTTTTTTAATATCTTGTGGCAGGTGAATATATGTTATGCCTGATTTATGATTGATGGAGAAAGGACTCTAGAGGTAAAATTTTCTCAACACACCTCAAAGTGGTAATAATGAATATATTTACGTCATATATATTCAAGGATTTGTTTCATGTGTGTCATTTCTTACTTTTAAAATGGGTGTTTAAGTATTTTCTAGAAGAATGAAGAAGATAATCTTCTTAATATTTAAATAGCAAAGTCATTACAACATGAAGAGATCAATGAAATAGGACATGATTCAAGTGTGTGAAACAGAAGAAGTGAAGATAAGGAAGTACCAAAAGGTACTTTCAAGTACAATAAAGTACATCAATATGCATTTGAAGACGCCGAGTACAATATGTGTTGGTACAATGGCATTGCAAACAACGTCTTCTATTGGAGTTACAGCTCTGTGGAAGCACATGAATAACACAAGGAAGAAGAAGACGAAGCTTGGAGCACAACACACAATATTGAATGTATTACCACTAGAATGTACAAAGATAAGTAACCCATTAGGGTTATAGGTGTATATACAAGCCGGGGATTAAAACCTCCTAAAGAGGGACAAAAGTGCCCCCGATGGTCCTAAAGGGTTCATACACATCACTACCTAAATATATCAACAAATCCCCTTAGGAGTGATGTGGTGAACAAGGAGCTAGCACTCATGTATAAGGAAGTGCCAAGCTATGTCGAATCAATCCACAAAAGGAAGTAAGCCCAAAGCTTTGTAGAAAACTTCAAACTTCTCTCTAGGCAAAGCCTTTGGAACTAGCCACAGTAGGCTGCTTCTTGCTCAGCCAAGATATGCATGAGCTACCAAGCATGAAGCAAAAACCACTAGTGGACACACGAGTGTCATAGAAACCATCCCAGTCAAAGTCAAAAAAAGAATGCAAATCTAGGGGTAGTGATCCCCCTTGGGATAAAACAAGCCAAGTATTCGGGTACCACTCAAGTAGCAAAAGATGCACATAACCACCTACCAATGCTTGACACCTAGGCAAAGCATAATCCAACTCATCTGTGAGATAGAAAACTAAATATATGGCCGAGTAATGCATAAGTAAATCAAGCATCCAACAACCTCCTGATAGAGAATAGCATCAAATGCATCTCCAACATCATGAAGACTCAATTTTAAACCTATCTCCATAGGAGTGGCAATAGGTTTACAATATTCAAGGTGAAAACATTGCAATAATGTGTCAATATATTTCGTTTGACACAAATTTATTCCACCATCAACTTGCATAAACTGAATGCCCAAATAATGATGTGAATGTCCCAAATCAGACATCTCAAATGAGGCATGCAAGTCAGCCTTGAAATCAGCGATGTGCCTCTCATGAGGACTTGTGAGCAGCGTATCATCAACATACACAACAATGATCAGAGGCACATCATTAATGTGCTTAACATATAAGGTGCTTTTTGTTGGATTGTTTTCAAAACCATGTGCAATCAGATAGGCATGTATCTTTTCATACCAAGCATGTGGTGCTTGCTTTAAACCATATAATGCCTTCTTTAACCTACACACCCGGTTTTCATGCCCTTTTTGCACAAAGCCACGAGGCTGAATAACATACACTTCTTCATGTCGGATTGGTGGCGATATGATTATTGCTTCTGACGTTTTATGGCGTGGGTTATATAAGCTCATAGACTATAAAAAAATCTATGAATGATTCAGCATGTGCAGTACATGATTCGCAAGCTATGTCAGATGTAAAGGTTTGGCATGCAGGCTTTGGTCATCTCAATTTTCTTAGTTTGATATGCCTGCAAAAATATGAAATGGTATCATCTTTGATCAAACTTGAGACACCCAAAAAACATATTTGTGAAGGCTTTATTTTGGGCAAAATGCAATTTTCCTCCTTTCTAAAAGATGGTTCAGTTCAAGCTACGTAGAAATTGCAGCTTGTACATAGTGATGTCTATGGTCCTATGTAGACACCTTCTTTTGGAAACTATCTTTACTTCATGACTTTCAAGGATGATTTTTCCAAGCATGCATGGGTATATCCACTCACCATTTGACATAACACGAATTGTACATCTGTCATCAAAAAAATTCATAACCAAGCCAATCTTGGCTAGTGGAGAAAGTGATAATACATTTTTCTTGATCCCTTGCACCAATAAAGCATCCGGGTGAAAGAACTACCACCAGCAGTAGTCAAAATTATGTTACCAACTCCTAGGATAGGATAAGATGAGTTATTGGTGCATGTGATAGTATTCCCTATAGGGGCAGGCTCAAGTGAAGTGAAGAAATTGCACTGCAAGGTAATAAGTTTGGTTGCCCCACTATCAAAGTACCAAACATCTGAGTCTACGACATACACTATTCAGGATAAGATGGGTCAAAACTGCAAATAGTACTAAACACCCATTCTTCATTCTATACAAGATTACCAAACTCTATTTTTGGTGTAGAGGCCTCTACAACAACCATTTCAGCCTCTTTTTTTTTTCCTCTTTTGCAGCCAGTTTTGGACAATTCTTTATGACATGATCGTTTTTTGTTATAGTCCTTACAAAAGAATTTCTGCTTTCCTAAATGTCTCTTCATCTTTGTCTTCCTTCTTTGAATGTGCAGCATTTGCAGATTTTTGCTTACTAGTAGATGACCTCCATTTTCCTTTGCCCTTCTGACTAGCCAAGAAAGCTTGATTTGCAATATGAATAATGGACTTGTTCTGCCTAGACTGATCTTCGTGTAATAGAACAAAGACTAACTCCTCAAATGACAAGGCATTTGGATTGCCTTTCATTATCAAACGAAGAGTAGAAGCAAAACTCTAGAATGAATCAGGAAGACTATTCAGAACGGTCTACACAAGCGAGCTATCTAGTATAACTTCATCAGCAGAAGTCAATTGTTCCTTCAAGTCTTCGATCTTTGTTAGAAAATTCTCCATAGAATCACCTTCATTGATATGCTCACTCTCCAATTGTTTTCAAAGGTAAGCAACATGAGCCTCATTCCTAGCTTGGTACAATAACACTGAGTCACAACAAAGGAGAACAAAGACATGTTCTCTATTCCTTTTTACCTAAAGACCATGATATCTAGCAATAAAGTGGGCATTTTACAATATCTAGAAAGCATCACTTGTTCTTGCTTGTAAATATTGACTAGAAGTTTGATCCCATATCCCAAGTAGTCAAGATAGATATGTTAAAATACTTGGTGCCTTGAAAACTAGTTGTTCAACACGATCAAGAATCCCACTTCATGATCTTTGACAAGAGATTAGAGTTGAAGATACAAGTAAGAATTGGGGAAACTCCTTCATTACATCTATAACCTCAACAAGCACAGATTATAGCTGATTAAAAGCTACTTGAAAATCGGAGTACATGTGTTGCAAAAGTCGGAACATTTTAACAAGGCAATTAAGATCATCCCCTTTGTATAGTTAAGATCCTCATTGAATGTTGGGCCATATTCATAGCATATGAAATAAATTTCACAAAAGCATTCCCAAGAGAAGATTATAATCAACAAAGTTATACTAAGAAACATTCACACATTCATCAGAGAAATGCTCAAGATAAGTGAAGCTTAACACAAAGCGGAAGCAAAACTCGGCATTATATTTCTATTAAAATGATGTTTTACATTTCATGTGTTTTACAAGAATAATATGAATCTACAATAGAAGCTGATCATAGCTTTCCTCAAGGTCAAGCATAATGGGATCCTCTGGAACATTAGAACACATCTCCTAACTCTCTTGCTCCAAGATTGGCTCTTCAAGGACAGCCATGTCCCCCAGTTCATCTGCAACTGGGAGAACAGGCTCCCTTGAAGCCGGTTGGAATCTCTCCATGTCTGCAATGTGCTTCCTTCCAACCTCTTGGTCTTCATCTATGCATTCATTCAGCCCATTGATTCTCATTCTAATGAAGCTCACTTGAGCATCATCCTTCTCCATAGCTATGCATTGCCTGAACTATTGATGTGTAAAACACCACAAGAAATGAATTAATGTGACACTAGAACACCTCTATGGTCATCATTAACTCATTGCCACTCCAAACTTTGAGAAATGATAGCCAAAACCAAGAACTTTACTTCTTCACAACTTTCCAGTCACTGAAATGACATACCTTCAGTATTTTGGTAATTTCTCTTAGCTCAAATATTATTTCTCCAAAATCGTCTGGTGGATAAATATAGAAGATTAGAGCTTTCCAACAAGCTATTATTTGCAAGAAACGGATCTCTAGAACTCAAGTTATGGCCTTCACAAGATCACCCTGTATGACTTCCCAAAATTGGAAATTTTGCCTCTTTTAGTAATTCTGAGTGTGTAAAAATGAAAATTTGATGCTTAGCATCGACTTGCAACCAAAAGTCGTACATTTCTTGTGATACATATATGCCATGATCTATATAAGTGACTTCCATTCCAAGAAAATATGATAACTTTCCTAGATCACTGATCTTGAATTATTTTTCAAGTAATCTCTTTACCCCCTTGATTCCTTCATCTGAAGTACCTGTGATTATAATGTCATCTACATAAATACAAATGTAGATTGTACCTTCCTCTGTTCTTTTGATGAGTAGACTTGGATCTGCTTTTGAACTTTGATATCCAAGATCATTTAGATACTTCACCAGTCTATAGTTCCATGCTCTTGGAGCTTGCTTCAATCCATACAATGCTCTTCTCAACCTGTAAACAAAATTTGGATACCTGGAATACCAACTTTTCTGTTCATCAAATGTAACATCTCTAGAAATAAGAAATTGTTTGGTTAGAGGACTCCACAACCTGTAACCCATCTGCTTTTCATCATAACCAATGAACACATATTTTTCTACCTTTGGTTCAAATTTATGTCTAAGTTGTGATGGCACATAAGAATATGCAATTGATCCAAACACTTTACAATGTTCTAGTGTTGGTTTCTTACCCCACCAAGCTTCATATGGAGTCATTCCATTTAGAGCTCCACATGGTAATCTATTCATAAGATATGTAGCTGTATTTACAGCCTCAGCCCAAAGATAATTTGGACAATTCTTCTCCTTCAGCATAGCTCTAGCAAACTCAACCAAAGTCCCGTTCCTTCTTTCTGCTACACCATTTTGTTGTGGTGTATACCTGCAGGTTATTTCTCTCTTAATACCTGCATTCCAAAGATAATCATTAAACTCTTCTGAGAAGTATTGTCCCCCTCCATCAGACCTCAGTCTCTTAAGCTTTTGACCTGTGACTCTCTCTGCATATGCATGAAAATGCTTGAAGGCTCCAAACACTTCTGATCTTTCCTTCAAAACATATAAAGTTATCCATCTTGTAGCATCATCAATGAAAAGAACATAATACCTTGAGCCATTGATAGATCCTTCTTTTGTTGGTCCCCATACATCTGTATGAATGAGCTCAAGTAATCCATCATGTTTGAATCCTTTCTTTTGAAATGGTAACCTGTGTGCTTTTCCCATTTGACATGCTTCACATTTATAAACCATATGTTGACTTTGCACATTTGGTAATCCTAGTACAGACTGATTAGCAACCATAGCTTTAATTCCTCTTTCATTGAAGTGACCTAATCTCTTATGCCAGAGATCAAGTTCTGTGATCACTCCACCATGTGTGAGCAAAGCTTGACCAATGTTCCCTTGCACTCTTAAAGTAAAGAGTCTACCTTCTTTCTTACCACAAACAATCTGATTATATCCATTCTCTGGATCTTCAACAAATACTCCTTCATTTGTAAACCTGACTTGAAAACCTTTTTCAACTATCTGTCACACACTAATCAAGTTTTTAGGTATTGTGTGAACATACAAAACATCGGTTAGCAAATCTGCTCCACTCTTGCATTTCACTTTTCCAATTGAATGTACACTATGTCTTGTATTATCACCTGTTTGAACTGTAAGACTAGAAATACCTTTTTCCAATTCTAACATCAATTCTATGTTTCCTGACAAATGATTAGCTTTAGATCTTGTTTATCTGATGTGCTGATTGAATTCATCATCAATGATGTATGACTTTCATTCTGTGTGTCATTTGCATGGTTGTAGTAGGTGGTGTTGTAGGATTGATTCTCTCCCCAACTTCTTCCTCCACCTCTACCATAGCCTCCTCTTTGACTTTGTCTACCTCTTTGAAAATTACTTTGATATCTTCCACCTCGACCTCTATTATTGTTGTTTTGATTTTGGTTTGATCCTTGTTGATTGTGCCAACAGTCATGAGCCAAATGATTACTCAGTCCATAGATCCAACAAGCCTTCTTGTTGTTATTTTGATTACCTCTTCCTCTTCCAAAACCTCTTGGTCTTCCTCTGCCAGTGCCTTTACCTTTTGCATAAGAAACTTGATAAGTTGACTCTTCTTCATCCTTTGCTTTTCCTTTGTCTCCTTTCTTCTTGTTCTTCATGTACATTGCAAAACTTTGTCCTTTATCTCCATCTCCTTTCAAGTCTTGCTCAAATGTGAGCATCAAACCAAGCAACTGGTTCAAAACTGGAACATAATGATTTAATGAAAGTTCTGTTGATAAGACAAAAGGTTTCCACCTTTCATCCCCTCTCAATCCTGTAAGTAATTGATCAATCAACTTTTGATCCTCAATATCTTCATCTATGGATCCAAGACTATCTCCAAGATCCTTCATCTTAGTGACATAATCACTAATACTTTGACTTGGCTTCTTCTTGAATGTTGTAAACTCTGACCATAGACTTGCTTTCCTTGCTTTATTAGTGCTTTGAAAATGATACTCCAATGCATTACATATATCTTGAGATGATTCCAATCCTCTAATGTGTGGTAGCAAATGATGAGAGATTGTATTGTAGATGTAGGCTTTTCACTTGCATCCTTCTTCTGCCAATGCTTTAAAGCATCAAGTTCTTCTTTCTTTGGTCGGATTTCATCTTCAAATATTGGCTTCTCTTCTTCACCTGTAACATATATCATGAGATCCTTACTCATAATTAAGGCTTCCATTCTCATTACCCATGCGGGATAATTATCTCTATCCAGTTTGTCAATGGAGATATGATCTGCCATACTCCTTTCCTTCTGCTACAACCTGTGAGATTAAAGGATAAAGGATAATACCTTTTGGAGTTCTTTGTGTATAAGGATACTTTTGAAGTAACCTTTTGATGCCTTGTGTCTTCAAATGCTTCACCTTTCAAACTTAAATGAAAAACGTTTCAAAACTTCTTGTACCTTTGCCGCCTTCTGCTCTTCAGGACCTTTCTGGTCTGATACCACTTGTTGATGTGTAAAACACCACAAGAAATGAATTAATGTGACACTAGAACACCTCTATGGTCATCATTAACTCATTGCCACTCCAAACTTTGAGAAATGATAGACAAAACCAAGAACTTTACTTCTTCAGAACTTTCCAGTGAGTGAAATGACATACCTTCAATATTTTGCTAATTTCTCTTATATCAAATACTATTTCTCCAAGATCTTTTGGTGGATGAAAGTAGAAGATTAGATCTTTTGAAGAAGCTATTATTTGCAAGAAAGGGATCTTTAGAACTCAAGTTATGGCCTCACAAGATCACCCTGTATGACTTCCCAAAACTGGAAATTTTGCCTCTTTTAGTAATTCTGAGTGTCTAAAAATGTAAATTCGATGCCTAGCATCAACTTGCAACCAAAAGTCCATGCCAGGCATCGACTTTGTGCTTTTTCAACCACTTTTTTGTCCCTGAAATAGGCGCCTTTAACCACAAGATATGAATGAAGCACTTTTATGCTAGAAGTCGATGCCAGGCATCGACTTTATGCTAAAACTCGATGCCACGCATCGAGTTGCTCCAGAAACTTCATGTTTTTAGAAGATTCAACAACACATAACACTCAAAGAATGAAAACAATGACTTATCAGCCAAGATTTGATGTCAGGCATCGACTTCCCGCATAAAACTCAACCTTTCAACATACATTCGATGCCAAGCATCGACTTGCTTGAAAAACTTCAACTTTTGAAATCATTTCACAGAAGACAAACACTCGAGATGGAAGAAGAAGACTTATACACAGAACTTTAACTAGTTCTTCTCATAACTATAAAAAAAAACTCAGAAGTTTTACAGGTGATTTCTCACTCAGAGGAGCCCGACTACATTCAGTCATAACAAAATGAATACTAACTCACTTTCTTATTGTCTTCCTCTTCGCGTCAGTTGATACAAACTAACTTATATAGTATTTCTCAATCTCGTGACTTTTAAAAAACTTCTAGAACTAAAGTGAACTAACTTTACAAATATAATACACTTGTGAATTTGTCCCTTCACCTAGACATGTGGTTTTCTTCTAAAGCTTTGACCTTCAAATATATGTCCAATTAGTGATTGTTTCTCCAACATGAACATCTTTAAGGAGCAAGCCAGAGTCGTTCCTGAAACAGAAGAAAACCACTTTGAATGTGAGCCAGGAATGCAGGGGGCAATCATCTACTACCTCTGCAGACTTACTTTTCTTTGGTTTCTGTAGAATAAAGTGGAAAGACAATTAAATGAGCTCTTCAATATACCAAAGGAAACATAAGGAATCGATTCTTGGCATCGATTTCGTGTCTGGGTCGATGCCAGGCATCGACTTTCTACTGAAAGTCGATGCCTGGCATCGATATCTCGCATAACTCGATGCCTGGCATCAACTTATGCCACCAAGTCGATGCAAGGCATCGACTTATGCCCCCAAGTCGATGCCACGCATCGAGTTATGCCACGAGGTCGATGCCAGGCATCGACTTATGGCACCAGGTCGATGCCAGGCATCGACTTATGCCACCAAGTCGATGCCATGCATCGACATTCAGCAGTAAGTCCTAGTAAAAGCCTGGCATCGAATTGGTTAGGTGAATCAAGGCATCTAGTCTAATAGGAAACCAGGCATGCTCTCTGAAAGAGAACCTACCCAATCACGACACAGGATAAAATATTCTGATAAAGACTTGTATGATGATGTGGTTGGATAGTCTGCTTGGACCTCTGTCCAAGAAAAGCAACCCAGCCTCTTCATCATCACCTCCTGAATCTTCCTGTATACTTTATGACTACAGTCACATAAATGAAAAAGAGACTAGGTTAGACCAGAAACATGGGAGGAGGGAAAAAGGATTTGAGACTAACATACATACTTATTGAGCTCAGTCACCATCTCCTCCAGGCTTAAGTCCTTGGAGATTACCCTTGACAAAGTTGATATAATCAATGTATCATCTTTGATTCCTTGAAGGGCTCTCCATGGTGTCAGCTTCATGTCCTTAGGAGCCTCTTCAATTGAAAGGTCAACTTTCCTTCCCTTTCCCTTCAGATCAACCTGTGGGTCTGGCCTCGACTTCCATTGCTTCTGGCCCTTGACCTCCTTGTTCTCCCACATTGTGAAAATCTTATCCTGCAAATCCTAGATCTCACGTGTTCTGAATGCCAGTTCAAACCATGGATCATATTTTCTCAAAGCATCAGACTTTCTATTCTCATCCAGTGCAATGCCAACCTCAATAAGGCATTGGTTTCGTAGATTGGGATGTAATCTTCATATTCATGGTGGAAGAACCAAATTCTCTCTATGGAGGACATTTTTTGCCTGTAGTCATTGTCATTGTTGTGATCCCAAGCAAGAAGCTTGGCTTCCTCAGTTGTAAGACCAACATATATTTTGCACTATGCATACCTAAAGAAGAATGTGGTGGGGTGCTCCTTCACTAGCTATCTGCGGGCCTCTGCAGAATGTGAACCACCAATCACATAATATGTATATTCCTCAAACAGACCCTCATTGAACTCCTCCACAGAGCTGCACTCATTCGGATCCACCATGATAAGGAAAGGCACAACAGTAGCATGAGGATTTATCTTCATTTTCTTCTTAATATTCTGCACTTGCAAATTGTGTGGCACCCTTATCTCAAGGGGCCTCCTCCCTGTGACTGGATCCATTGGTGGCCTATGGATGATATTGATTGGCAGGTAGAACAACTGCCCCTTCTTCACAACTTTTCTTCTAGCTATGTCCTCCCTCATCTTGTTATGCTCAGTACCAAGAATACCCGAGGCAAGCTCCCCACCAGGTGCAACTATTATATCCTCAAAGCTAGAGCTTGAGTCAGAAGACTCCTCATTAGCAATTCTCTTCTTTTTCTTCAGGAACTTTTTTTGCACGCACTGCTTACCCCTTGCCTTTAGAGGGGTTGTCATCTTCTGTTCTGTTGGCATGATGTTGCCCTGGATCCATGGCATCAAGTCCTTGATAAGATTCAATGAGTCCTTGCATATCTCTACCAGCCTCTCTGGAACATAGCACTCTGGGCACAAGAAATCCATCTTGCATATTACATTTCTTAAACCTTTCGATGTCTCTACTAGGACAAGGAGGTTGTTAGAATCCTCATCTTCATAATCCAGTTTGAACACAAGGCCATACTGAAAACCCTGTGTTGTCGTGATCTTTCCTCTCTCGTATGCCCCTGCGAACACAAGTAGGATTGCATTCTTTTCTCCCACATATTGAAGGCACCACTCCAGGTTTGTCATGTCCCGGAGTGGACGATCTATTCTTAAGACCTCTACGTCCCTCGACCTTTCCTTCCTAGTTGCATCATCCTCAGGTATTTTGATGCTACTCTGTCCACTAGAAGACATTCCAACCAGATTGCTTGCCTTCTCAGAGGATAAGGATGCAATGTTTTTCTTCAGTTTTGCTTGGTGACCAATGCCTCTATCATGTTGTTGATCCAGAGAGCTCATTGTCACTTTGAGCTTCTTGAAGGCCTCTCATTTTTTGACTCAGCATCCCTAAATGGGCTTGGAAATATGAGCTCATACATTAATGTGTTTTTCAAGGGTCCAAGACGATGCCAGGCATCGGCTTGAGGGTGCAAGTCTATGCCATGCATCAACTTTGTGTGCAAGTCGATGCCACGCATCAACTTGAGGGTGCAAGTCGATGCCAGGCATCAACATGACGGTGTAAGTTGATGCCTAGCATCGACTTGCACCCTCAATTCGATGTCTGGCATGGACTTGGACCCTCAAGTCGATGCCTGGCATCGACTTGCACACAAAGTCGATGCCTAGCATCGACTTGCACCTAAAAGTCGATGCGTGGCATCGACTTTGCACCCTAAAGTCGATGCTTGGCATCGATTTTCAGGCCACATTCGATGCCAGGCATCGACCTTCCTGGTCGATGCCAGGCATCGACTTGACTGTGCAATTCGATGCCAGGCATCGAATTATCCACTTGCACCTAAAAGTCGATGCCTGGCATCGACTTACACCATTAAGTCGATGCCTCGCATCGAGTTGTACCCTCATTGGATCTATATTTCATGAGTTAAGAAAAATAAAAACCTAGAAAGCATACTATTTACTCAAACATACAAAAGGAATCTTTTAGGAATCTTTTTTTGTGGTATGATTTTGTCTACCTCTTGGTACTCTTTCCAACATTCTTCTTCTCCATGAGAGTTGCCTTGCTGGTTTGCTGAGCTCTGTGCTCCATTGCTGTCTGTGCTCTGTAGCTTTCTCTTGCTTGCGGATTTTGGAAATGAGAATGATCTCCTCCTCTGCTATTTATAGGCAACTGGGTAACTTGAACCAAAGACTAACTGAATCTAACTGAATGAATCCAGTTGCTAACTAGATCTGTCAACTTATCTAACCAGGAAATACCACTCACACAAATAGGTTGTTTCACCTTGAGTTTAGTGAAATATTTATAGAACCTTGCAACTATTTATATACATTTGCATGAAATTTACACTTCAATGGCAAGAGTATGGTATGTACATGAGGAAGGCTAATCTCATGTATAATTTTTTTCTTAGAATCTACTGCTTGGGGAAAAATCAAGTCTAAGTTGTGTTGAATATGGGAGATTAATGACATCTTTATAGTCTTATCCTTTTCACTTCAGTTCATATTCACATTTATCTTGTAACACGTTGTTGAAAAGGAAAATTAATGTATGAATAAACGTTCAACAAAGAACTTTGGGGTTCAAACATCTTGAACAACAAAATAGGTTGGTAATTTCAACAAAATAGGTTGGTAATTTCAAACGTCACTCATTGTCTTTGCAGAAAAGAGAAAATCAAATGAAGTTATCTTATAGCATCCAACGTTCAAGTAAACCTTAGATTCAAAATTCATTTTAAAATCTTTTGTAACAAGCGGTTTGTCACAGGTATAGCTTTTACACATAATTCTTACATATACTTTTCCGTGTACCTCTTTTACACATAATTCTTTCTGAATATACTTTCATATACCTCTTTGAGATCTAGCCAAGACCACAATAAAACCTAATCCTTGAAATCTTAACCAAAGGTAAAATTTCTTCTTGTAAAGTCTTCAATGGCACTACTCCAAACAATTTTAATATCCAATTGGAACTCAACTTGGATATATTTTGATTCACTCATAATGCTAAAACTCAATGACTCATATCTAGTTTGAAATCAACTTTGTATCTCATCTTTCAAAAGTGAATCAAATCTTTGGTTCCCTTATTAGTGTATATCTGAGTAATTAAGTACTTTAATTTTAGGCTTTAAGTGCTTTAATGTAATTTGATGTTTAATGCACTTTAATGTACTTTAATGAACTTTTGATTTCATATCTACTTGATGTGACATTTGATGTGACATCTTCACTTGATCTCGGATTTCTACTCATTTAAAAAGGTAATTCATCTTCAGTCTTCTTTGAACTGAGTGAAGATGAGCTCAATCTTTTCAGTGGATGCTTGGGCATCAGCTTCCTCTGCTCATATTGATACAGTTTTGGATTCATTGTTCTCAGTTGACCCTTTCCTCATAAGTGATGATCCCTATGGTTTAGAACGTGGTGATGATTCTATGTTTTCTATTGAGTCATTTAAGTTATCCAATTCACAGTGCAATGATGCTCAACCAAATGCACCTCTTGATCTCCCATATGATCCAACCATTGATCTCCCTTCTGACTCAAGTGCATGTGGAGCAACGGAAAGGCAAAGCAAGCTCAATCTACGTTTTAAAAGAAGGCCTCATGAATTAAGTCAAAAAAGATTTAAATTTCTTACTTCAGATAGACAGATTGCATTGGATGTTGTGAAGCATTATTGTGGTTTGAAATGTTTGTACAATTCAGGAATGAAGAAACTAAAGCACCTAAGAGACAAATTCCTCCATTTATATAGTGAAAGGCATGATATATACCTTGTTTCTCACATGCAAATGATTGAGGATAACATGTCTGTAACACGTGTTGCTTTTGAATATTTCTTTAGTCAAGGGATGTGATGTTGTAGGGCTGCATTTAAAATTGCAATGGGTGTGGGAAATTTTAGAATACATAGGGTTCAACAGGGGCTTATGAATGGGGATCTCATTTTGGTTTTATACATTCCATGTTGGGACCAAAGGATCTGTTGGACATCATGCAATGAATTGGATGATGAACTATTTTAGCTTGCATTGTGAGGTTATGCCTACAACTGGAAGGTTGCACTTGTCAGATAACTTTACTCTTCCAGAGGTATTTCAAATATATAGAGAAGACATGGAAAATAGAAATGAGAAGTATGTGTTGTATCGTCACTTTACTCGATTATGTAAGGAAGAGTTTAACAATGTGTCTATTTCTCGTAAAGAGAATGGGGGAATGTTCATTTTGCGCCACTTTGAAAAACATGGCAAAGCAGGCTACAACACCACAAGAAAAAGATAATTTTAAAAACCTTCTTAACAACCATCATGAGAGTCAAGCTTTAGAGACAAAGAAAGCAATTCATCATCGAAGTAAAGCACTCAGAAATCTGGAGTGTTATATGTGTTTGTTGATCGATGGTATGGATCAAAAAAAAACTTGTTTGCCACATTTTTATCTCATCCCTAAGGATATTGGAGATGAACTCCTTGTGCAAATGCATTTGGTTGGTGCTTTGGTATACAATGGAACTGTAATGTCCAAGGTTTTCTTCACATATCTGAATGTGCATAATGATCCAAACCTTACAGTTACTATCATTCATCGGGTTTTGCAATCATGGAAGGGTCTTTTGCCACCAACTCTATATTTGCAACTTGATAATACTGCAAGAGAGAATAAAATTCTACAGTCTTTGGATATTTAAGCATGCTTGTTGAAAAACAGGATTTCAAAAGCTTAAGGTAAATTTCCTTATGGTTGGCCACACTCATGATCACATTGATCAAATGTTCAGTACTTTCTCTAAGAAGTTGGCACGTAACAATGCTTTTACTCTTCCGATTTTATATGAGCTGATTTCAGAAGCATATACTCCAAAACCAGAAGTTCAACACCTCACACAGATTTATAACTTTAAGCACTTTTGCTCAATGGGTCTTGATAACAGTGCTAAGGTTTTGGATCCATTGCACAAAATTAGTTTCAGCCATGTATTCTTGATGAGGAGGGTTGATGAAATAGCCCTTTTATTTGCAAAGCAGTATTCATCTTCTCCTGGGTGGGAGCCTAAAGAGGGATGCATTCTTATTGCAGGTGCCTAATTTGTCTATAATGTATGGTGCATAACAATCACCATATGAAGATAAAAACAATACAGAAAGATGTGGAAATGTGGTTGATCAAAGTAAAAGCTGGATGCATGCACTCATTGAAAAGAAGAGACATATTGAGCGTGCAAAAAAAATATGATGGAGATGAAGATGTATCTTGGTGGGAGGACTTTTTCAATCATCAAGAGATTATACAGTATATAATTGCAGGTCATTGGCCAGTTGATGTTAAATTCACATGGGATTTTTGTACACAAAGATCCGTGAATGTGGCCCAAGCATGTAATGCAGATGCACTTCAAAGTTTATACATCCACCAGAAAGAAATATTTATGTAGGCCCAAGGATGACGAAATAGGCAGAAGCAAGATGGCAAGGAAATTTAGTAGAGATAAATGTTGGAACACTTATTGCAGTACTTGCTGATGGTGATGAGGCTACCAGACCATTTTGGATTGCAAAGGTTTTAGAGATAACTAAAGATATTGATCAGAGAAGAATAGAGGCTTTGATGGTGCATTGGCATTACACTAAAAGTAGTAATGCATTCATAGGTAAATATAACTTAGAAATGGTGTGTGATACTAAACAAACAAGTAAAAAAAATAATAATATTCGACGCACATCCACTCTTAAAATGGATGATGTAGATATTCTTGTTTATGATTTTTCCTTGACAAAAACAGGTCACTTGAGGAAAGCAACCATCAATATGATAAAACAAAAGCTTCCAGATGTATGTGGTACATGAAATCATAGGCAAACAAGAAGATTTGTGCATGATCCTGCAGAATTTGGTATGTACATGGATGAAGATAGAGCTCTTGTGGATATAGAAGAAGAAGAAGAGAGCTCTCAACAGTATGAGATTGAATCAAGTGCATCAGATGATGAGGGTGTCGACATAGTTGTGAGTTGCATTGAAACTCTCTAACATTTTTAGTGCTTATGTAAATGCCTCGAAGTAGTTTGGTTAATGAAACCATGTTTTGTAGCAATTTTGAATAACAATCAGATATCCACCCATTGAAAATATGTCTTAAATGTTATTTTTGTATAAGAATTATTCAGTTTTACATTCTTTATATAGATTTTAGACATGTCAATGTCTTATCATATAGATTTTGGACATGTCAATGTCTTATCATATAGTTTTTGGACATGTCACTGTCTTATCTTTTCAAATTTTGACTACATTTTGAACTCTTTTTTTATGAGAAAATGACAAAAAATGTCAAAAAATCACATGTTTTCACTTCATTTTTGTAATATATGTATACTGGTATAAAGATATCTCAAACATAAGCTGCCATTTGCTTGATTTTTGAAGAGGGTGTTCTCTTTTTATGACATAGTTCTCGTTTGTTATGACTCACTGTTAATGTGATAAGTGTATCTCAAGCATCCTTAGCTATTCTGCAAGAGCGAATGTGATGAATAATGGCACCTTTGATAGACAAGGATATCAATGTATGTGCCTGAGCATCTGTGCCATCCCAATGAATTTGCTCTACAGTAGGTGTAGTAGAAATCGCAGCACGAATAGGAATGTGAAGAATATCAGTATCTTCAATGCCATCTACATCAGCTTCAATACCTGTATTTGCAGGTGTAATAGGAAGTTTTTCAACACCCTGGAAAATGTTCCATAGTCCTTTTTCAACCAATACATGTTGCATCATATAAGCCCACAATGGGTAATTGGTATCGTTCACCTTATCCTTAATAGCCAACATACGAAATACATCACTGCTTTTAGCCATGACCACTAACTAAAATACCCTGATGTAGAAAAATGACTGTATCTGAAAAAGTTGAACAGAATTACCATGAGGCCTGTAGTAGACTTTGAGATGCTTATACTCACGAACTAAAACCTGTATATATCTTTGGCACAAAAAGATGAAATAGCCTACACAAGTGCTATGATAGTGCATTCAGAGGCTAAAACGAGCTCGTATCGTGTGATTCTGAGACTATGACCAGAGGGATGCTGATGATGCCTTAGATGAAGCAGTGACTTGCTCTGATACCAACTGTTGGAGTTAGACCTCTACGAAAGCACGCAAGCAACACAAGGAAGAAGAAGAAGCTTGGAGAACAAGACATAATACTGAATGTATTACCACTAGAATGTACAAAGATAAGTAACCCGTTAGCGCTATAGGCGTATATACAAGCCGAGGGAAAAAAGCTCTTAATATTATGCTGACTAAAAAGTTTTTTGATCATACCTTAAGTACTTTGAAGTTTTCTTTTCTTTGTAGGAACCTATATTTTCATACAAAATTCATATTCAAGTTTTCAATGAGGCTTGTGAACCTGTGTGTAGTGATGTATTTTGCGTTCATAGATGTTTATATATGTGAGTGCATTTATGTGTGTGTGTGATTATATATTTCCCATGTGCATGTTTTAAGGGTATCTGTGTGTGCACATTAATGCATATGTTTTTTGTGGAAACACATATGGGTTCCATAGTTATGAGTATGCCTTCATGTATGCGTTTGTGATGGTGTATGTGAATGTATGTTTATGTGGGTTGTGTGTGATGTGTGTATTTATGTGCCTAATGTGCAATGTATGGATTTGAATAAGTAAGTGAATAATTTTGTATGGTTTTAATGTGTGTGATCATTTAAATTATGTGGATACATTTATGTTTATGGGAGATGGTGAGTTTAAGTTTACATGTATGGAAAAATATGTGTGAGTATATATATTCATGTATTTGTAATTATTCTAATCAAACCCTAATCCTAAAGTTATAGAGTAAAATAAAAAGAACAATTTGAAATAAAATAAAAATAGAAACTTTAATAAAGTAATACAAAAACAAAACGATGTAAATTAAAATAACATAAAAATAAAAAGGAAAAATATATATGTGGGTGAGCCTTACTATGTGTGTTAGCTAATTATCTATGGTATGTATTGTATGCATGAATGCTTGTGTGCGTGTGTGTGTGTCTGTGTGATTCGTGTAAGTGTGCATGTGTGTGTGAGTGTGAGTGTGGATTCATGAGCATGAGTATGCTAGAACAAGTTTGATTGATGAATGGTAGTTATCTTATGTGTGATTATACGTGTGCTTTTGTGTGTGTGTGTGTGTGACCAAATCTATTTATGTAGTATGATGTTTTTTAATTGGTTTTCCTACTGCTCTTGAAGGTACAGTTATTGCTTCTAGAGCGAGAGAGAGAGAGGGAAGTTACCAAAATCCTACACAAACCTATTGAAGATCGGCTGAAGACAAGTGAAGTGATTACGAAGCTTCTAATTGCTTGTAGCAATTGGAAATGAAGAGTGGAAGTGAAGTATTCTCCCATCACTATTCTTGGTCTCGTGCATTGTTTCGGAAGGCATGTGATTTTTTGAAGCCACTAATGAGTACTTGGTGGAGAGTATCTTATCTTGTACCAAAATTCTACCATTCGACATCATTTAGTTGAGAAGATTCACTTTGCAACTAAACTATACATTGATTTCTATAGCTCATTGTATTGATCTCTATAATGCGATATACAAGGTAATGGCTAAAGTCCACTAGTTGTAAGGAAAACCAGCTCAAAACAATGCTATAATTTAGGTACAAAAATGAATGTTTTCAACTAAATGATATCGAATAATAGGATAGGATCCACCACGCAATCCGTAATAGCTTTGAAAAACTATACGGACTTTCAAAACAATGCACGAGCCCAATAGCAGTGATGCGAGAGCACTTCACTTCCACTCTTCACTTGAACTTGTTACAGGCAGTTGGAAGCTTCCTAATCATTCAATTTGCTTCAACCAATCTTTAATAGGTCTGCATAGGCTTCTGTCACTTCCCTTTTCCTCTCCCTCTCTCTCTCTATCTCTCCAAAAGTGATGCATGTACATGCACAACCATGAAGAAAACGAATTAGAATACATCATAGTACATAAATAAATTCAGTCACGCACACATATGCATAATCACACTCTCTCTCTATCTCTCCAAAAGTGATGCATGTACATGCACAACCATTAGGAAAACGAATTAGAATACATCATAGTACATAAATAAATTCAGTCACGCACACATATGGATTATCACACATAAGTTAACTGCCATTCACCACTCACACTTGTTCTAATACACTCATGCTCATGCAACCACACACACACACACGTGCACACTTACACAACCCACACACACACACACATAAGCATTCATGCATATAGTACATATCACACATAATTATTTAACACACATACTTAGACTCACCCAGACATATAAATTTTCATTTTTTTTTAATGGGATTTTCATTTATATTCTTTTTTTGTTTCATTTTATGAAAGTCTTTGTTTTTATTTTATTTCATTTTGTTCTTTTTATTTTGACATATATTTTGAGAATTAAGGTCTAATACGAATAATTACCCACATACATGAATATATATAGTCACACATCTTTTTCCATACATGTACACTTAAAATCATCCTCTCTCATACACATAAATATATCCACATAGCTTAAATGCACACACATATTATACCACACAAACGTATTAAAAAAAGTATTCACATCCATAAATAGAACTTTAGGCACACAAATAGACACATCACACACAACACACGTAAACATACACATTCACATACGCCATCACAAACACATACATGAAGACATATACATACCTATGCAACCCATAGATGTTTCCACAAACATATACATTGATGTACACACATACATACCCTTACAACATTCACATGGAATACATATAATCACATACACATAAACGCACTCACACATACACAAATATATGAACACACATACATTAGTGCACATAGGTTCACAACCCTTATAGAACTCATAAATAAATCTTTCTTATTGTTTTATTCTTTCTACATATACATCATATTCACATTAGTAGTGACCTCATAATAACATTCAAATGGAGGGGGAAAAAATCCAAAAAGTGCTTTTTAATTTTCTTTAGATGTTTATCTCCTGGGGATTTCATCCCACCAGCGTGGTTGCTATCGTATCACTATGAACTATTGGACTAGGCATGAAGATCCGATGGATTATATATGCATAGAAACGCACTAGTACTACTCATAGAGATAGAGTGGCTCAAAGTTCTCCTCATCACACACACGATCGCACTTCTTTTTGAAAGTCCTAATGTCAAAGTGATGTGTGAAACAAAATCAATAGAGGATGCAAAATATTCACAAGAAATACTTGCGGGATATGATTGATTTGACATAGACTTGATTCTAGCTCATGTTCCTAGAATGATCAGGTAGTAAGCACCAAAGGCTTCCTTCACTTGAACGTGGATCTTTGAAGCTTGTTTAAGTACCTCCATCCACCACATGATGTAGAAGAAATCCCTTTCTACCCCATTGAAGCCACAAGATTTTCCCTTCAAATGGTTAAAGAGGTTGAAGAACTTCTTTCTTGAAGATTCATGACACGAGCATGCAAGGAAGATCAAAGACTTAGTGAAACAGAGTGGATTTAAAAATGGAATAGAGAATTTCATGGTTCAAGGCACTTGGAGTTTCCGGTAGTGCACAGGAAAGCCTCTATGTATACTTCTCTGAGCATCAAATCGTGGGTGGAGGCTAACTTTTTCATTTGTCTTTCACAACAAGTAGGTTCACACCCAAAGGGGTGACCTCTACCCGAACCTTTTTGCTCCAACAATGCTTGATTGCACATATGGCTGCCAAGAAAGATCTAAGGAAATTCCAAGATCATCATCAAAAGACTCGAATAACAATGTAATAATAAGAACATGAGCAACACCTAGAGAACGAATGTTACTCACTTCCCAAGAAAACCTCATTTATATATCCTCCTCCAAGGAGTGGGGAGAGTAGAAAGTGGCTACATTATTAGAGTGCACCACTTTCCATTGAGATTGATGTTTTCCAAAGATTGAATAAAGATAATTCTTTGTCATCTAGAATGAGTGGAGATGTTCAAGAATATGGAGAAGATAAACATAGCTTTAGACGAGTTGATTTCCCAAGGATGCTGACTCCTCATAGTTTATCAGGTTAATATATGCTATGAACGTTTTTTCATATCCATAAGCATTTTTGAAGAGAAAATTTTGATTAATCTATAATCGTTTCATGAGTATTCAATGAATTCCATGTGTTTTCCTTATAGTTAGCTAACGTCAAGAGTATTTAATAAAATACCATTTTTTTTTGTTGTTAAAGAGCCTACGGTATTGAACGCACATGCGAGACACTTGCATCTGTTCCGCTGTATGGTGCAACACTCTCTCTTCTTTGTGCTTGACCAAGCTTATATAAAGAGAGCTTCTATCTTAAAATATAATCCATGACCATTACTTTATAACATCTATTTACCTTCAAATCCATTTTTTTCTTCCACAATGGTGGTGGAAGGCATAATAGAAGAGATCAAAATAGTTGCTATTTGTATGTAGTCATCTCTTTCTAGTGCTTGCTTGTGTCCTTCCACTTAAGAAAGCCCTTGGGAAAGGTCTCTAGGGATAGAAAAATATCTCTAAAAAATTTCCGTTCTCTCTCATATATAGCCGTCTTGTAAAATATCCCTCCCATACTGTTGAGGAAAGCTTGATCTGCAACACACATAATGGACGTGTTTTGCCTAGATTGATCTTCCTACAATAGAATAGAGATTAACTCCTCAAATGTTGAGGCATTTGGTTTGCCTTTCATCATCAAACAAAGAGTAGGATCAAGACTCTGATATGAATTGAGAAGACCATTCAAAACAGTCTACACAAGTGAACTGATAGGCAAGATTTCATCACCAAAAATTCCTTCAAATCGTTTATCTTTGTTAGAAAACTCTCCATGGAATCTCCTTCATTCATGTGCTCACTCTCCAATTGTTTTTGGAGGTAAGGAACACGAGCTTCATTCCTTGCCTCGTAAAAAGTGGTAAGTATATCCCAAGCATCCTTAGCTATTCTATAAGAGAGAATGTGAGGAATAATGGCAAGGTTAACAAACAAGGCTATCAATGCATGTGCTTGAGCATCTCTGCCATCCCAACAAATTTTCTTTGTAGTAGATGCAGCAGGAACTGTAGCACAAATAGGAAGATGAAGAATATCATCATCTCAATGCCATCTGCATCACCTTTCACAACTATGTTTCTAGGTGTAATAGGATATTTTTCAACAACCTGCACAATATTCCATAGTTCTTTTGCAACCAGTACATGATGCATCATATAAGTGCATAATGGGTAATAGGTACTGTCCAACTTATCCTCAACAACCAACATATGGAATACATCACTTCTTTCAACCATGGCCACTAAGTAAAAGACCCTAATGCAAAAAAAATGACAATATCTCAAAAAGTTGAAAAGAATTATCCTATTGAGTTTTGCTAAACCTATAATAGACTTTGAGATGCTTATATTGGCACACCAAAACCTATATATATCTATGAAACAAAAAGACAAAATTTCCTACACAAGCATTGTGAGGGCTTTAGGAGTCCAAAACAAGCTCATATCATGATTTCGACACCACAAAGTGAAGCTGTTATGAACCCTCATCATCGTGAGTATGCTCACCAAATTTCATGCAATTCTGCGACTATGATCGGAGCGATGTCAGCGACGCCCTCGTTGAAGCGGTGACCTATTGTGATACCAACTGTTGGAGTTTGAGGTCTGCGGAAGCATGCAAATAGCACAAGGAAGAAGAAGAAGCTTTGAGCACAACACACAATACTGAATGTATTACCACTAGAATGTACAAAGATAAGTAGCCCATTAGGCTAATAGGCCTATATACAAGCAGGGGGGGAAAACCTCCTAATGAGGGAAAAAAGTGCCCCAACGGTCCTGGAGTGTTTACACACATCACTACATAAATATATCAACAGGAGTGTGACCCCAAGTGATAGTGGGGTTTCAAATCTTGCAAGTAATCTATTCTCTTCCCTTCGAGCTCCTTCTTAGAGTACAAATTCAATAGAAATCCGTATAATCATTGAATTGATGTAGCTCCATTCAAAATAGTGAAGGTTTGAGGTACATTCATAGATATTTTCAATAGCATAATAAAGGATATCATGGGTTCACAAGGATATCATGGCTTGTTAAAGAACAATTTAGAGTGGAACTAGATTGAGTTATCTAGTTAATAAGCTAAGTTGTTATACAAAATTATTAAACCAAAGAGGAATGGAGATGAGACAATAGACTAATAGGTTTCATAACAGAACATTGATGAATGCTCACAAGACTCAAATATTGCTAAAGAAGGTGATAGAGATGGCACTAGATCTATGACAAAGAGCATAGGTTCCTACTTAGAGTGTAAGTTTAGGATTTTAATATGTGAAGTACCTAGTTTTGGTAGTTTATTGTTAGTTGTCTTGGTATAGTCATGATAGAATGATCATGAAAAAGCTTGTTATGAGTGAAGGGCAAAGGTAAATAGAGCTCTTCTACTAGTAAGCAAAAATCTGCTAATTCTTCACGATCAAAGAAGGATGACAAGGATGAGAGGAAAAAAAAAGCAAAAATTGTTTTACAAATATTGTAAAGGAAATGATCATGTTATAAAGATTTGTCCTAAACTGGTTGCTAAAGAGGCAAGGAAGAAAGAGGCTGGAATGGTTATTGTAGAAGCCTCTACACCCAAATAGATTCTACTAACATTGTGGAGAATGAAGAATGGGCATTTACCACTGTTTGTAGTTATGAACCATCTTCTCATGAACTATATGTCTACAATAGACTCATATGTTTGGTACTTTGATAGTGGGGCAACCAAACATATTAGCTCACAGTGCAGTTTCTTCACTTCATTGGAGCTTGCCTCTACAGGCAATGCTCTCACATGTGCCAACAACTCCTCTTATCCTTTCATGGGAGTTGATAAGATCATTTTGACTATTGTTGATGGTAGTTCTTTTACATTGTTGGATGCTTTTTATTTGTGCTAGGGATCAAGAAGAATTTGTTACCAACTTTAGCTTTAGCCAAGATTAACTTGGTTATTAAATTTGTTGATGACATATGTACAGTTCATGATCTCTCAAATGGTGATGTCATTATTACTTCTAGCATTTTATGGGGTGGGTTTTCTAAGCTCGTAGACTATGAAAAATCTTTGAATGATTCGGCATGTGAAATACATGAGTCTTAGGCTATCTCAGATGTAAAGCTGCATGCTTTAGTCACGTGAATTTTGCTAGTTTGCTAAACCTGCAAATATCTCAAATGGTGTCCTCTCTACCCAAACTTAAATCACTTGCTAAACATGTGTATGAAGGCTGTATCTTGGGCAAAATGCAATCTTCCTCATTCCCAAAAGATGGTTCCGTTTAAGCTACTCAAAAAGTTGCAACTTGTCCACACTAATGTTTGTGGTCCTATGTAGACACCCTCTTTTAGAAACTATCTTTCCTTCGTGACTCTCATTGATGATTTTTCCAATCATGCATGGATATATCCATTAAAAGCAAAGTCTGAAGTATTTATGTGCTTCAAATAGTTCTTGGTTTTGGCTAAACCAAGAACTATTTGAAGCACATAAACACATTTTGGTTAGCCATGATGTTGTTTTTGTGGAAGATGTTATTCACCCATTACTTTCATGTACTAAGGAGAGATCAGTTAGCTCGAAAGACATGTATGAAACTTTGTTGTCTCTTTTTGTAGGTGGACAGTCTAGTCTGGTCCTAATAAGGCAACTTTTCAGCCTTTACACATTTCATGTGATGATGTAGATCATTCCATTTTTTATGTAGATTTACATGATGCACTAGTTGATGAGAGAGCTGATATTGAGGAGGCAAAAACTATGCCAAAATGGTTGGTGTAGAATTTGCATGATAGAAAATTAGATGCACCTATGTAATAGTGTACTTATTCAGAGACTCATAGTGCCTCTTTTGCATTAGATTGCATGCTATGGATGCCTCTAGTCTCTATGATGAGAATGACCCTATTTTGTTTGATGAAACACAAAATTCTAAAAATTGGATGGTTGTTATGCAATTAGATTATGATGTTATCATGAAAAACGGTACGTGGTCCTTATGTGACTTGCCTCCTCGCAAGAATGCCATTGGCACTAAGTGGGTATACAAACTGAAGTGTAAGCCTGATGGAATAGTTGGCAGGTACAAGGCTAGGCTTGTTGCAAACAGTTATGCTCAAGAAGAGGCATTGATTTTGATGAGACCTTTACTCCTACATGCCGAATGACTATTGTTTGTAGCATCTATGCACTTGCAGCTCATAATGGTTGGAATGTACATCAATTGGACATTAAAACTACATTTTTGAATGGTGACTTGCATGAAGAAGTGTATGTTTTTAGCCCTATGGCTTTGTGCAAAAAGGGCATGAAAACCAAGTGTGCAAGTTGAAAAGGTATTATATGGCTTGAAGAAACCACCATGTGCTTTGTATGAAAAGATACATGCCTGCCTAATTGCGCATGGTTTTGAGAACAGTCCAATCGAGAGCTTCTCAATTTCAGAGAAAGAATGTGATTATGGAGATGAAGGATGACTCTTTCCAAGAAACTAAGGATGGATGGAGCTTAAGATGAAGCCAAGTATTTCATTTACTTTGCATAGATTCATTATTGAAACATAGAATAATTTTTCATTTATTGATTAACGTTATGTAAAGATGCAAAGTAAATGAAAGTTAAGTATACAAGATTCAAATGGACACACATCTACGTACTTGCATGTATCCATAGTACAATTCTATTGGAACATCAAGATTACACTATGCTTGAGGTGGATTTGATCTACATCAAAGGCTATCGCGTCGAAAGAATATCCGTTCGAGAGTTCTCTTTCATATGCTCATTTATTGTATTTTTTTGAGAGATTTTTGATGGTTCATTTACCGTTGTAAAGCCTTGAGCTTTACACATGTAAAGGTAGAAAGATAGAGCACAGATCCCACGAATTTGTGGTGGTTGAAGTTGCATTCAATCAAGCAATCAATCACCTAAAAGTAGATCAAAGTAGATCTTCACTTTTCCTAGATTGTAGGAAAGTGAATTGATTCCCTCCAAAAACCATTCCCACCTTCATTTGAATTCAAATTCAACTTTTAAAAGTCGTGGAACACTCCTAGCGGCTACATAAGGACTTTAAATCACTTGTACATTACAAGGAAGCAATATACATACACTTGTGACCATCATTGTCTTGCTCCTTCAATTTTCTACATCATCTTCTTCGCCAACAGTAATCTTCCAGAGGCTCTGCTCTCTCTCGAGAGCTTCAAATTGCGTGAAAGATGCATCTTTGGAAATGTGTAAGTGTCTAGTTTATGCCTATAAATTTTCATAGCATTTGGTTCTGTAGATTTGGAGAAATCTGCATTTTTCTATCTCGGGGTCAATCTCTGCGTATTCCTGAAAAATAGGAAGTACCACCGGTGAATGTCGCATTCATTCCTATAGCATATTTTGCTTATTTCTTATACTTTTATGCATTCTATACACTCAAACCTATGTGTATCACTCCCAAAAAATGATTTTTTCTAATTGTAATCACGCTGGTCGCTATGGGCATTTGAAGTTCATTGTCTCTTCCATAGATAATAAGTTTTTTGAGCTAGTCGAACCGCGAACCTATCTGTTTTGTATGGACTCATTCTCCTTGATGCACCAAAGTACATAGTGTGTTTCTTTGCACTTATTGCATGAATATAAGGTCTATTTGAGTCTCCATAAGCTCAAGGGCTGGTCTTGTGCCGGTTGGCTTGACCAAACTTCGTCGCTTCGAAACGCACTTTTCTACCTTCTACAAGCTTCTCCAAGTTCTTTCAGTGGTATCAGAGCTAGATCAAGATGGGTGACGGCTTTCCCTCAATGATCGAGAAGCTTGATCGACACAACTATGCGGCTTGGCAAATCAGAATGGAGGCCTATTTGCAAGGTAGAAATCTTTATGGAATTGTAGCAAGTGATGAAGCTATGCCTATTCCAAGATCCAAAGGAGGACCTACACAAGAGGAGACGGATAAGCTCACACTTTGGTGCGTAAGGGATGCTCAAGCAAGGTCGTACATACTAAACTCTATCTCTGACTTTCTATTACCACATATTAGAGGATGCAAGACATCTCAAGAGACTTGGGATGCCCTCGAGACTTTCTTTTTTGCTAGTACCAAAGCAAGAAACAATCATCTTTGGAACGAGTTCAACCAAATGAAGAAGACACCTAAACAAACCATCACAGAGTTTGTTACCAAGGTCAAGGAGGTTGCGGATCAGTTAGCATCCATTGGAGAGCTAATTGAAGAAGAGGTCATCATGAGGCAAATTCTCAACGGCACTCGAAGTGACAAGCAATGGCAATCCTTCAGGACGGCTTATGATCTCATCATGGATGTGCAAACTCCATACTTCAACATCTTTCTTGGACAACTCTTCAATCAAGAAGCCAACAATAGCATAAAGGAAGGTAACTCTTATCATGGTAATTCAACTAGTGCTCTATATGCAAATAAGAAGGATAAGAAGCAGAAAGGCAAGAAGAAGGAAGAAGATGAAGAAGAGACTTTTCAAGCCAACTTTACAAGCAAGAGCAAGTGGGAAGGGAAGAAGAAAGGACCAAAGCAAGACAAAGCCAAAGGTCAGAATGTTCAACCTTGTGCCATATGCGATAAGACCAACCACACCACTCAGAATTATTGGTTCAATGGGAAGACCCAGCAAGGAAGTGGAAGAGGTGGATATGGCAGCAATAGAGGTAGAGGTGGACACAAGTTCAACAATAACAATAGATGCTATAATAGAAGGGAATACAACAATTATTTAGAAGATCAACCACATGAAGACTCATTGCTTCTTATGAATCTAAGCCACAAAGAAGGTAAAGAAGATGATCATTTGTTCTAAGGATGTTCAAATCATGTTGCAGGCAACATTGCTCTTCTATCTGACTTGGAAAGTCCAAAGCATAGACATGAAGTGCAAACAGGGGATGACACAAAGCACAATGTGGAGAAGATTGGTAATGTCAAAGCTTCCAATGGCAGGACAAACATTTTGAGTAAGGTTCTCTATGTACCCACTATCACTAAAAACCTAATAAGTGTAGGCCAAATAGTTGAAAAAGGCTTGCAAGCTAGGTTCACCCAACATGGAGCTTTTGTGGAACATCCATGTCAAGGCTTCAAAAAGATAGCCCGAGGTGAGAAGCATGGTAGGCTCTTTACTTTTGAAGTAGGAGAAACCAGGAACATAGCTCTATTCAACTTTGGGTCTCAAACCCTAAGTGAGCTTGAAGTGTGGCATAAGAGACTTGCTCATGTGAATGAAAGAACCTTGAAGGATATATGCAGGGATCAAAGTGTTCTAGGACATGCCATATATATCAAAGCAACACATGATCAACAGGTGTGATGCATGTCAAATTGGGAAGGCACAAAGATAACCATTCAACCACAAAGGCTACATCCACAACAACTTATTGGAATTAGTACATACAGATGTATGGGGACCAAGTCAAGAACCTTCATTGGCAGGATCAAGGTATTATGTCTCATTTATTGACGACCATAGTAGATGGACTGTTCTATACTTTATCAAGAGTAAGAATGAAGTGTTTGATTTCTTCAAGAAGTATCTTGCACATGTGGAGAATCATACAGAAGCTCAGATCTGATGGAGGGGGAGAATACTTCTCCAAAGAGTTTGATGAGTTCTTGCAGGACAAAGGTATCAAAAGGGAAGTGACTACTAGGTACTCTCCTCAACTAAATGGAATTGTAGAGAGGAGAAACAAGACATTGGTTGGATCAGCCCGAACAATGCTTGAAGAGAAGAAGTTGCCACATATCTATGGGCAGAAGCTATTTCAACTGTTGTGTACCTTGTCAATAGACTACCATCCAAATCACTTCAAGGTATGACTCCTTATGAAGCATGGCATGGAAGAAAACCTAGTCTTGGACATTGCAAGGTTTTTTGTTGTTTAGCTTATGTTCATGTACCATCACAAATAAGAGGTAAGCTAGATGAAACGGCAACGAAGGTAGTGTTTATTGGATATGATTCGACTCAGATGGGTTATAGGTTCTTCAATCCTTCAACCAAGCTATTCACTACAAGTAGAGATGTTGTGTTTGAAGAACACAGGTCTTGGTATGATGAAGACAAACAAAAGGTAACACTACCATATGATCTTGATTCTGACTCTCATCAATTAGGAAGCAAGCATGATACACAGGTCCAGGATCCAAGAAGCGATACAGACGATGACCACAATGAAAGAGAAAAGGATTACAAGCTATGGAAGTCAAGAGGCAAAGCAAAGATGCAAGAGGTTGGAGAATGCTGCAAACAAGCACCTAGAAGATCATCAAGAGAGAAGAAACAACCAGAAAGGTATGGATATGATCCCACATTTGTTACGAAGCATTCAATCTACTTGGCAAAAGACTCTATTTCAGAGGAACCCTCAACCTATGAAGAGGCAAAGGGAAACCCTAATTGGGAAAAGGCCATGAACAAAGAGATAGATGCATTGAAGGAGATGGGCACTTGGGATTTGGTTCCAATTTCACCAAATCAAAAGGTAATTGGTTGCAGATGGGTATATAAAGTTAAAAGAAATTCAGATGGATCAGTTTGCAGGTACAAGGCAAGATTAGTTGCCAAAGGATGCTCACAAACTCATGGTATAGACTATGAGGAAACATTATCACCAGTTGCAAAGATGACTACAATCAGGACATTGATAAGTGTAGCTGCTGTAAGGAATTGGAGACTCCTCCAGCTTGATGTGAAAAATGCATTCTTAAATGGTTGGATAAGTGAAGAGGTATACATGTCACAACCACCGGGTTTTGAAAACCCTAATCATCCATCTTATGTTTGCACACTTAAAAAAGCATTGTATGGATTGAAACAAGCTCCTAGAGCTTGGAATTACAGGTTGGTTACATATCTTCAAGATCAAGGGTTCAAAGCTAGCAGCTCAGATCCTTCTCTATTCATCAAAAGGGATCACAATGAGGTTATCTATCTATGTGTATATGTAGATGATATTATTGTGACAGGTGATGATCTAAATGGCATTGAAAGGATCAAGAGACACATGCAAGAGGAGTTCAAAATCAGTGACCTAGGTGAGCTCACATATTTCCTAGGTATGCAGGTGATATACACAGATGAAGGAATGTATTTGACTCAAAGAAGATACATTCAGGATCTTCTTCTCAAGTTCAAAATGGAGAACACTAAACCTGCAGGTACACCTTTGGAGATGAATCATAAACTTAGTCTTTATGAAGGTGAGAAAATTGAAGACATTAAAGAGTATCAAAGCTTGGTAGGTAGCTTGATATATGCTACTCATACAAGGGCAGACATCTCATATAGTGTGGGAGTGCTTAGTCAGTTCATGCACTCACCGAGAAGACCACACATGGATGCAGCTAAGAGAGTACTTAAGTATCTCAAAGGTACAATCAACGAAGGTATATTCTATCCTTATTCTTCAGATTTGGAGATCAAAATCTACTCAGATGCAGATTGGGAAGGAGCTAAGGATGATAGAAAAAGTACATCTGGTTACTTAGCATTTGCAAGTTCAAAGCTACTGTCATGGAGTTCCAAGAAGCAACTAACAGTTGCTTTATCTTCAACTGAAGCAGAGTACAGAGGCTTGACCATAGCAACTCAAGAGGCAATATGGTTAAAAGCATTGTATACAGATTTGGGACTTGTGAGTTCCAAACCTCACATATTTGGAGATAATGTAAGTTCCATGCATCTAGCGGCAAATCCTATTTTTCATGCGAGAACCAAGCACATAGAAGTCCATTACCACTTCATCAGGGAGAAGCTCATGGCAAAGGAGATTGACATTTCTTTTGTTCCTACTGGAAAGCAAGTAGCAGATATGATGACGAAGGCACTTGATGGAATAAAGCTTTGTAGATTCAAAGCTATGGCAGGTATTCAACCTATCAGAGAATGAAGACTCAAGCATACTTTAGCTTGAGGGGGAGCTGTTGGAACATCAATCTTACACTATGCTTGAGGTAGATTTGATCTACATCAAAGGCTATCGCGTCGAAAGTATATCCATTGGAGAGTTCTTTTTTATATGCTTATTTATTGTATTTTTTTGAGAGATTTTTGATGGTTCATTTACCGTTGTAAAAGCCTTGAGCTTTACACATGTAAAGGTAGAAAGATAGAGCCCAAATCCCACAAATTTGTGGTGGTTGAAGTTGCATTCAATCAAGCAATCAATCACCTAAAAGTAGATCAAACTAGATCTTCACTTTTCCTTCATTGTCTTGCTCCTTCAATTCTCTGCATCATCTTCTTCGCCAACAGTAATCTTCCAGAGGCTGCTGCTCTCTCTCTACAGCTTCAAATTGAGTGAAAGATGACTCATTGGAAAGGTATAAGTGTCTACTTTATGCCTATAAATTTTCATAGCATTTGGTTCAGTACATTTGGAGAAATCTACATTTTTCTGTATCAGGGTCAATCTCTACATATTCCTGAAAAATAGGAAGTACCACCGGCGAATGTCGCATTCATTCCTATAGCATATTTTGCTTATTCCTTATACTTTTATGCATTCTATACACTCAACCCTATGTGTATCACTCCCATAAAAGGATTTTTTCTAATTGTAATCATGCTGGTCGCTATGGGCATTTGAAGTTCATTGTCTCTTCCATAGATAGTAAGTTTTTTGAGCTAGTCGACCCGCGAACCTATCTATTTTGTATCGACTCATTCTGCTTGATGCTCCAAAGTACATAGTGTGTTTCTTTGCACATATTGCATGAATATAAGGTCTATTTGAGTCTCCATAAGCTCAAGGGCTGGTCTTGTGCTGGTTGGCTTGACCAAACTTCATCGCTTCGAAACGCACTTTTCTACCTTCTACAAGCTTCTACTTGCATGTATTCATAGTACAATTCTTTTACCCCATGCTTTGAAAAGAAAAGGTTTATGTGCATTTGTCATTCCAAAAGAATAGATTTAATTAATCAAGTAAAAGTATAAAGAATTCATTTATGCTTCTTAAGCTTCCTTATTGTTATCAAAAGTTCATGATGCACTCAAGCATGTGCATTATCATGTTCATTCATAAAAGTAGAAGAAAAAATATATTTTTTGTGCATAAAACAAGGTTCATGAATCGCATGCGTATTAAACATACTTTAAGCAAAGGAACGCTTGAATCAATTTGGGGTACACAAGAGCTGGCAAACCACATGTATTTTCGTGAAAAAAAGACATAGTTGTTTGGTAAATATATGAAAATAAGTATGTGAATATTTCTTTTGAAGAATTTAGCTTACTTTTAAGTTGAAGAATGACATAATGGAAGAAGAGCAGCAAGATAATTGCAAATTCATGCTTTGACAACTTTGTAGCTCATGTATACGGAAGATTCCTTTCAAAACAATGCATAAATATCAAACACTTAGTGTAAACCTTAAATGAAGTCAAAAATGTTTTATTTCTTATTAAGAAGACAAGAAGTGAAATTATGAAGCTACATTGAAAAAAAAACTTAAGTTTCCTTACCATATTCATGGCCAAGAATATATGTACACTTGCAAAGATACAAAACTTCAATGATTACTCTAATAATAAAAATACTTAGAGAGTCCTTTGAAAAGGTTATAAAGACAAGTTTCATATGCAATTTTACACTTCTTTGTGGAACTTCTCATGCATCCCAAGTAGGATGGTAACTTGGCATAGTTTAAAAGTTTCATGAGTAAAGTTTTGATAGATCTCACTTGATTCCATCCATGGGTTGATGGAAATCAACTTTAAGAAATTGAAATTGACCACAATTTGAGCTTTGAAGTTCAATACATTTTTCTTTAATTCATGTTTGCATCTAAAGATATGATGCATAGTGTGAAGGAATCATGAAAATTTCCAAATCCTCTCTTCTTAGAAGAGTTTGAGAGTTTCTTTGTGGCTCCTTCATTATGAATTGGTTGACTAGAATAGATCTTAGATATAGGGAATTCAAGTAAACTTGAAACTATCTTTATTTTCTTTTGTAGACCTAAGAAAATAAGGATGGATGTTTATTTCATCAAAAGGTTTTGAGATTCCTAAGTAAACGTATAAGTCAAAGCATAAGATCATGGAATGATCTTTTAGAGCAAGCACTTGAAACCTAGTAAAGATCAAGATAGAGGTATCACCTTGACTTCAAATTTTATAGAAAAATTGAGTAAAAAGGTACTCTATAGAAATGTTTTTGAACTTCAGGATATATATCATTCACACATCAATACCTTTAAAGTATGGTGGCACAGGGCACCATATTTTAATATACTCACTTTGATGTAAGATTAATGGTAGGGGACATCATACCAAGGGATTTTAATTAACGTTTAGTCTTGGAATGAGTCATGATATGAGTGTGATTCCCCAAGGGGATTGAAAATTCAAAATTGAAGTTCAAGTTCAAGATGTTCAATAGCATGATCGGAAAAGATGCTTCAAGAACAAGTTAGTTAGAAGATCATGAAATGATTAACTTTGAAGATCTTCATTTAGTATTCAAGTATCACAAGCATGCTCTTACTTGAATTGTGAAAACTTCAAAGTAAAGTTTTTGTATAAGAAATATAGTACATATTTATAAGGAAAAAGCAATTAGTTATACTTAGTTGTGTCAAGTTTGAAGCACTGAGTTGATACTACCACTCAATAAAATCAGTCTCTTGACTCAAAACAATGCATAAGAATTGCATTCCAAGTAATGAGTCTTAAGAGATTGTGAAAAGGAAAGATTAACCTAGCCATAGTTAAAGCATTAGTGTTTTGAGTAAAGGATTACTATCATCAAAATCTTAGTGGGCCGACACATCAGTATCTAGTGGCTTGATGATGTTTCATCTTCACTCCAAGAGTCCTTTTGAGAATCCAATTTGATTCTCTTAAAGATAGTTAAGATGCTTTGAAACATTGACTTGAACATAACTTTCAAAGGTTAAATTTATGAATATCATAAAGCTTGACTCAAATCAAGTTTAGAATATCTTAGAACCTTAGATTGGTTACGTAGGGTTTGATTGTTCCTTCCCACTTTTCAAAAAACTTGGAATTGACTTAGATAGAGTATCTGACTTGCAAAGATGTTAAGTCTAAGTTGACTCATCCATTTGTGTTTCCTTCAAGAAAAGTACCTATGAAGGAACTACAATAGATAAAGAAGGATTTAATAGATCTCTATAAGAGGTTAGAGCCATCTTAAAGAGAAAACAGTTAGGAATTAGTCACGGATTTGATAGCTCCCAATACGTTAAGATATTTTCTTTTAATGAAAGTATCCTCAATGGGGCCATTTTCATTTAGAATTCCCTTTGATCTAGGTCAAAGGAAAAGTTGATCAAAGGTGTTAGGAACAGTTGCTCCTAAATTCTTCATAGGAATTTAAATCGAATCTGGAAAAATTGTCCTCAAGTTGGGTAATAATTCAAGAAACTCTTGGTCGGAACTAGACTATGGTACAAACATCTAAGTTAGATATTTGGGTCAACGAGAGCTACAATTAATTTTCCAAATCAAATTCAAGTGAATTTAAAGTAAGTTCTCAAAGCCTTAAAGTCAAGAAACCCATCCATATTGCTAGATTCATGTATTGATAATGCCCAATAATTGACAAGTATAACAATTGGGCTTTGAATATATTGACTTCATCCACTTCATCTGTTAGTGCCGAAACAACATAAAGAAAAAATAGTGAATTTGATAGGGATGCTTTCTGATCCATGATTGCCATTCATTCCCTATGTTGCACTTAGTTCAGCTCATCAATTGCAAAGCCAAAGCATTTGGGAAGGCACCAAACCTTAGATTCCCCTCTATTCATTTGGAATATGATGTGAATCCCACCATAGAGATGAAAACATGTTCTTATTGAATAGAACATAAGGCTTTAGGGTATGTCTACAATAGTGTATAACTCCATTTTTGAGGAAGAAATGTTTTCCAAGGGGTAGGAATATAATAAACTAATCAGATTATGTCATGAGCATTGCATTTCTCTAGATATGTCTAAAATAAATCGAACATTGTTGGTCATTCTTTTGTAGATCCAAAGTCTCAAGATGAACTTCAACATAGGTTCATGTGCTCTTTCTTTTAAACAAGTAACAAGCTTGACCTAGAATTTAAGTCAAATGGATGGGGAGGAGTTCTTGGGTTCAATTCCTATAATAGTAGTGGGAGAGTATTTTGCCTCGAGAGCTCTAGAGCATTTCAGAAACATCCACTTGAGTTAGCTCTAGTTAACTCGGACACTGAAGCACATGCAATTAGTTACATGGCCTACACTTGGATAGATAGTATCAGCATGCCAAAGGATAGTCCCTTGGAGAGAGCTATATAAAGAGGCATAAGGTTGGGAGGAGATTCATCTCTCTAGTAGGTTCTGGTCCTAATCTTCTTGTTCTCAGTATGAAGTCTTTTGAGTGCAACATGTGGACCACTTGGGTGGAAGTCAAAAAAATATCTCTTCTCTCCGCCTAAGTTATAAAATAATATGTATTCTGCTTTTCAAGGTTGTCCATGGACTATTTGTTCTTCAATCTGGGCTGACTGTCCCTTTCTATCAGAGAACACGTGTATGAAAGCTGGATTTATTTTTTGGAAGAATTTCATGAGTGATGGTGAGGTGGTATCCAATGACTTTATTTTTCCTCTAGCTCAATTATCCTCTAGTTATCAACAGATCTTGATTAGACACATGATATCCTTGCTGCTGTCCTAGAAGATACCAATGCTAATAAAGAGGCGAAGCTTTCAACCATTGTTCTAGAGATGCTATAAAGTTTCAACTTGGAAAGAGGATCGAAAGAAGTCATTCTTTCAAAAATTAATGACAGATGGCAAGTGCAATGAGTAAAGCCCGATGGAACTACCGGTTCAAATGTATCTGATCTTTCCCTATAATTATCAAACAATCCTTTTTGCAATGGCTTATATTACATATAGGACTATGTAGTAAGAAATGTGCCATTAATGATTGAAACTGTAAACTTTGTGGTGCAGTTGAAGACCTACAGCATCTTCATCAACTGTAAGGTAGATAAAACATTTTGGAACATCCTAAAAGGCTGCAAGCAATTCATTGCTCCCCACACTTTGGGTTACCTGGAGACTCTTATTTGCTGCTGTTATGGGAGGAATCTGGTTCTTTGGGACTATTGGAGACTAGAAGTTCTCTGCTATATCTGGAAAACCAAAAATCAAATTGACTATGACAATAATTGTAAATTATTTTATCTTTCTTGCATGTCCACGACTAGGAAGATGGGCCTGACCAGCTTATAGGCCATAAAAGAAACCCCTTGAGCTGGTTTCTCTATGTTCTCTGTAATCAGACTCCTGTCCCCCAATAAGTCAAAAGAAACTCTGCTTGAATTGTATTCCCCCCAATATTATATTCAGCATGGACTTTTCCTTATGTTAGTCATGCTTTCATATGTAATTTTCCATAACTAAATCACATTTCTTTTTCCTTATGTTAATCATGCTTTGTATGATGTAATTTTCCATCAGTTATTCACATTTATTTTTCTGTTTGGTCAAGAAAAAGAAGAACGCAACGGAGGTTGCTTTGCGACTTTCATTACTAGCACATTCTTGGTCAGGCTTTCTTCTAGCACAGATCACCAAGCACCTTACGCCGAGTAGCTTAGTGCTGATAGCTGCCATGCATGAATGTCCTATTGAAACTATGCAGGTGCACTCTAGTCATGAGCCACCCTCACTAATCTTATGATCACAAAAACATACTTGCAATTCGTTTTTGGACGAGAAGTTTTCTAAACCGGAGAAAAAGCTCAGAACATTCAGAATATTCGTCTCGCTAGCTTACAGAACACCAATCTAATGTTCTGCTAGTTTTTCTCAGAGAACGTGACTATTTTTCTTTAGCCAAGGTAATTTGCCGAAACTAATTAATTATTTTGAATAGCATAACTGGTCTTTAATGCCTACGGGCCATGAAGAAGAAGTTAATATGTGTTAGGATAAAGGATTATGTATCTTTCAGTTTACAAATCACTCTTAAGATGTAAATTGAGCAAGCATTTCTTCTTCACAGAAGGTGACAATAACACACTCTAATACATAGCCAGGCCCTTTATGAGTACGAATCGCAAAGTTGACAATGAATAATCTTAAGGCAATAAGGAAAACAGAGAATCTGTAGCTGTATGATGCTAAGCACTGCGCTATACCGCGCTTAGATCGCTGATGTAGCCATAGGCGAAAAAATTCGTCTATAATGAGACGATCTTGAAGAAAGATTTATATACAAATCGGCCTAAAAAAAATATACAGCACTTTCCTCCAACTCCCGAGTACAATCTGAGATATGTCGATCCCGGTATGATAACTCACTGCTCCCGGGAGAATTCCCTACTCATGGAGCTTTCAACTTCTTGTTCTGGCGATGCACCACTTGGCTCTGAGGGGAAAATTCTGCCTCTTCCTTTGCTGCTATCTCTACTCAGCAAACGTTTGATTGCAAACCGGAAGCTCAGAGATTTCGCAGGTTGCAAACCGTGGCCCTCGCTGTCTTCAAGATCGGTCCTCTGCAAGCTTAGGGACTGGCATCTGAGGGCCGATGCTTCTTCTAATTGGACTTCCTCTCCAGCGTCCATAGTTAAGCAGATTGCACAGGGTGCGCTCGAAGCACAACCTTCGTGCTTGTATTTACTTAAAGCGCTTCTATATGCGGTGTTGCTGGGCGAGAGCTGCTGGTTGCTGCTGTATTGAAGCACCGTTTGCTGATCTGATCGGACATGAGTCGGTCCAGGAACAGAAAGGATTGCTCTAATTTGCTGATTCTGGCAAGGGGTTTGACCCGTTGGAGGAAATGAAGTTGGCGTTCTCTGGTCGATCTCATGCTGAAAAATGGCGGATGCAGGAAGAATATTCCGAAATGGAAGCGAAATCAGAGTTGATGGCGTCCACGGAGTTACAGGTGCCCTGCAAAGCGGGCATGTAGAATGAGAGCGGAACCACATGTCGATGCAAGCAACATGGAAACTGTGTTTGCAGCTAGGGAGTAGCCTGCCTTTCTCAAGAGGTTCAAACTCTGACAAACAGACGGCGCATTCCAGGAGTGTTTCCTTACTACTATGATCCTGGCCGAATGGGTGGTACACAAAAGTGGGGAGAGAGTTTATAATCAAGGGATCAAGGCCAGCCTCCAAGGTCGACTGGACGGAAATGGCATCCGCAGTGGCAATGAGATCGAGGGGAACTCCGTGGAGGGGGGCGTGTCGGCGCCAGAGGTAACGTGGGTACGCCGAAACTGTGCTTCTGGTACCACGGCGCCAGAACCATTTGGCGTAGATGTGCAGGCCGACCACGAAGACAACCACGATAAACAGAATGACCATGGCCGCAATCATCACCTTGCTGTTGAAGCTGTAGCCGAACGAGGACGGTGGCGGGTTGTGGAGCATCGACGGCGGAGCCGCAACGGATTGGGATGACATGCTTTGCGTCTGCGCGTCCTTTCTTACTGCCCTCTCTGTGCCATACACACACGCACGCCCACACACACATACGCAGGCGCAAAGCACGCTCACAATGTTCGTCGCAGATCACTTAGCACTTCAATGGTGACTTGCGAGTGATGCACAGAGACTACAGAGTCTTTCGCTATCGCATTTCTCCTTCTCTCTCCTCCGGGATCCAAACTGGCTATGGAAGTAAATGACGAGACTCGTGTTCACACACAGACACAACCACCTACGAACAGCAACAATAATTTCTTATGTTTGCTGACTGCGAGTCGAGTAAGACGCAAGACGCGAGAGAGAGAGAGAGAGAGAGAGAGAGAGAGTGCGCAAGGGGGAGCTGGAGAGCTGGAGAGGACCTGCAATGTCGGGATCTCAGTGATCAGTCAAGACTCAAGAGGACACAGACCCCGGCGGTATTCGATTCGACGAGATGCTGGAGCCCATGATACATCCATAAGAGGTCAAAGCGGTGCTCATCAGTCATAACTGCGGTGAAGGACGCTCTGCCTGCCATTCCACATTGTATACGCACGATATCAGCGCAAACGACACAGTCACTGATAACGTGTAGGAGGCACTCGTGAACCCACAGAGTTCGTTCAGTTCTGAGTTTGACTTTCTCCATCTGAAGATATATGTATATTAGAGAGAATTTGAGAAAGAAGAGGATGGCAGAGCCTCCACTTAAAAAAAAATATATATATATATATATAGTAGGTCATCGAGGTTACATGCGTCATAGGCAGAGAATGTTAAAAGGGAATATCTGTCACGAGATATATAGTAGGAAGGTTTTTATAAGGCTAAAAACAAAATCTTATTCACATTCGCAAGAATTGAAGGCCATCTTTTAAGGAAACTCTAAGTCTTCCCTTCGAAGAGATGAAGTCTTGGATGAATTAGCTTTTTTCTTTTTAATTGAAGAAAATCATTTCTACTATCCGCCATTTACTTAAACACTTCTATATTTTTTTTCAAAAGGAAGTTCGGCACAACCTACTTTTTCACACTTTAATTAATAAAGAATACACTTGTACAAGTGAACGGCCTAGCACCCATAGGACTTTCTTGTATCCCAGAAAGGAGGGGTTGCATATAGATTACTAAAGCATTTTACAAAAAAGATTGATAACCCTCTAGTCTCCCTCATGTGGGCCCACTTAGTTTTGATCTTGTTGCTCTTTAAGAAGAACACTCTATGATGTCTAAAGGGCGGGGGCTTCTTACAATTTTAGTCTCTCCTCTTGTAGCATTCCACGATGCTAAGGAGCATCCGATTGCTTCACCCAGCAAAACTTTTAGTCTCTCCTCTTATAGCATTCCACTTTTACTAAAGAACACTTTTAGTCTCTCCTCTTATAGCATTCCACAATGCTGAGGAGCATCCGATTGCTTCACCCAGCAAAACTTGCTTCCAGTTGATTTGTCCTTGTAACAACATGATTCTCTCACGAGCCTGTCAGACCTATATAAATTTGGGCCACGAATAGAATAGGTGTCCCAAGTCCTCCATGACACGAAGGCATCATTTGCACCATGGGGGCCCCACAAATTCCACGGTGTAGAATTTTCCACATAAGCACATGCTTTTTTATCTTGATGAGGGGGTGCCAAAGGGATTGGAACTTAAAGTCCCCCCTCTAGCTTAACCAATCTAGACACCACTTCCTATTGAGCATGATATGAAATTCCACATCCTTCTTCAATCTCAAAATTTTCTCAAGGCTATTGCCATTGAGCCATCTCAAACCCTCACGGTGAGAAGAGTCCTAACCTATGAGGAGGCGAGTCCTTGAGCTTTCCCAAGAATTGAATCTGCTCTACAATAGATGTCATTCTTCATAGTCCACTCTTTTGGCCAGATCAATGTCCTCGAATCTAGTCCACTCACAAGATTCTTGGTTCAAGAGGTCCTTCCACAAACAAAAACCTTTGTTCTAAAGCTTCCTAGTTTTTTGGAGGTTTCAAGACTCCACACCTCTGATGTCCTTGATAGGTAACCAGATCGAATCATTCTGTCTAATATTGGCGACCCATTTTCAATCTTCATCGATTTTGATAAATTGTTTAACCTTGTTCCAACTCTTCCATAGAAAGCAAACCAAGTTAAAGCCTTTGGGAGTCGCTGAGAATGGGGAGAACAAAATGGTGAGAAAGTCGAGACCCTTCCACCCCGAGAGACCCACAAAACATTTCTATGTCTTGTAGAAAACACTGGTTGAAAATTAAAGAAACAAAACAACTATGGGTTGATTCAGAGTGGGGCTCAGAGTCAACACACAAAAGATCTTTCATCTTGAACAAAGCACAACTTAAGAAGTCCTCCGGCTTTTTATTCACACAGGCCGGTGGAACACAGCAAAAAGAAATTGCAGTGACGATGTGAATTGGCATCGTTATTGGCAACATGTAATTCTTTGAAATAAAACAGTTGAAAATTGTGATCTGTAGACATGGATCGCAGCTGAGAGCGGAGGGGAGAAGGTGTCTGTTGTGTCTGAATATCATTTTCAACCATTGTAGGGTGTTGTTTGTGTCGGAATAGTGTGGATCGACCATCAAAGCGCAATGTTAGATGATTGGGCCCCAATACATGATAAATACAAAGAATGATAGGATTTGGAAGGCTCTGCATCGTCCTTCCTTATCTCTTACAGATGAATAACAGATAGAAGAAGATACCAATCACCTTTGACTGCTGTAGCTATCGATATAGAAACAAGCATTCGATCACCATTAATGTAGTAGAGGAGAGGATGTTCGTACTCCAACTACTCCTCCTTGGGATCACCTTTCTATTTTGCGAGTGCATTAGAAGATAGTTGGTTTCATGACGCCCTTCACTATAGAATCGGCCTAAAGAAGATCTCTTGCATACGTGGCTTTCTTCACTTTAGATTGGATATGGTCAAAGCTTTTCAACTCCACAAGAAAACACTTCGGAATTCAAAAGGTAGCTCATACGTAGAAAAGCAACAAGTCTCCTATTTTATCCTCATTTCTTGATCTTGTGCACACAATTACGCTATTTTACTTGTTATACTGTAGTACTTGTTCAAATCATGTCATGTAAATCTAATTTAATAGGATGAATTTCTTAGGTATACTCAATGTTCCATCATCAAATGACCATGAATATGTAAACTGAACACCCTCTCTTCTGATCGAGGGGGGGAATATATATTTTTTGATTTTAATGCATTTTTGGCTAAACGTGGGATAAAACATTAGTGTACGGTCCCATATACACCTCAACAAAATGGAATTGTTGAAAGGAAGAAAAGTTCACTCATGAAAATGGTGAGATGTATGGTCAACAATGACACTTTACCACATAATTTCTAGCTTGAGGCTGTTATGTGTGCAACATATGTACTTAATAGGTGTCCCACTAAAGCATTGCAATCTACCACTCCATATGAGGCTTGGCATGGTCGCAAGCCATCCATTGCTCACCTACCTATCTTTTGTTATCTGGCATATGCATTAGTACCTAAACAACAACGTAGGAAATTGGATGATAAAGCGCTCAGATGCATTTTTGTTGGATACAGTTCTGAAAGCAAAGGCTATCATCTATATCATGCACATATTAAACACATTTTTGTTAGCCATGATGTTGTTTTCATGGGAGATGTTATTCAGACTGTACTTTCATGTACTAAGGAGACATCACTTAGCTCCAAAGATGTGTATTACACTTTTCTCCCTCTTTGTAGAGGTGGATAGTCTAGCATTGGTCCAAATGAGGAAAATCCTCAGCCTTTACAGGTCTCACATGATGATGTTCATTCCATTTCTAGTTTAGATTTAATTGATGCACTTATTGATGAGAGATCTGATATAAAGGAGGCAAAAATTATGCCTAAATGTTTGGTGTAGACTTTGCAAGATAGCAAATTAGATGCACCTCTATCATATCGTACTCATTCAGACTCTCATAGTGCTTCTTTTGCATTAGATTGCTCTGCTATGGCTGCCTCTAGTATTTGTGATGAGAATGAGCCTGTATTGTTTGATGAAGCACAAATTTTAGAAAATTGGATGACTGCTATGCAATCAGAATATGATGCTATTATGGAAAATGGTACCTAGTCTTTATGTGACTTGCTTCTTGGCAAGAAGGCCATTCGAACTAAGTGGGTATACAATTTGAAGCATAAGCCTAATGGAACAATTGATATGTATAAGGCTAAGCTTGCTACAGAAAGATTATGCTCAAGAAAGAGGCATTGATTTTGATCATACTTTTGCTGCTACATGTTGAATGACTATTGTTTCTAGCATCTGTGTACTTGTAGCTCATCATGGTTGGAATGTGCATCAGTTGGACATTAAAACTGCATCTTTGAATGGTGACTTCCATGAAGAAGTGTATGTTTTTTAGCCCTATGGTTTTGTGTAGAAAGGGCATGAAAACAAAGTGTGCAAGTTGAAAAAGGAATTATATGGGTTGAAACAAGCACCATGTGCTTGGTATGAAAAGATACATGCCTACTTGCTTGCACATGGTCTTGAGAAGTCCAACTGAGACTCGAGAGCACCTTATATGTTAAGCATACAAATGATGTGCTTCTGATCATTGTTATCTATGTTGATGACATGCTACTCCCTGGTCCTCATGAGAAGCATATTGCTAATTTTAAGGCTGATTTGCATGCTTCATTTGAGATGTCAGATTTGGGGCATTCACATCATTATTTGGGCATTTAGTTTATGCAAGTGAATGGTAGAATAGCTTTGTGTCAAACAAAATATATTGACACATTATTGTAGCATTTTGGCCTTGAAAACTACAAACGAATTTCCACTGTTATGGACACATGTCTATTTGAGTCATCATGATGCTCGAGATGCATTTGATGATATTCTCTATCAACAAGCTATTGGATGCTTAATTTACTTATGCATTTTTTGATCAGATATTTAGTTTGCTATCTCATAGATGAGCAGGTTTATGCATTTCCTATGTATCAAACATTGGTAGGCAGTTAAGTGCATCTTTCACTAGTTGAGTCATACCCAGCTACTTGGATTTTTTTATCCCAAGGGGAGATCACTACCGCCATATTTGCATGCTTTTTTTAACTCTGACTCGGCCACTTGCAATGACACTCATGTGTCCATCAGTGGTCTTTGCTTCATGCTTTAGATCATGCATATCTTGGTTGAGCAAGAATCAACCTACTATGACCACTTCTAGTTGTGAGGCATAGTATAGGGCAACTTTCACAGTCAGTGTTGAGTGTGTGTTGCCTAGACACCTTATGGCTGATTTGGATGTTGGTCAATCTTGTGTCACCACCATCTTCACTAATAGTCAGAGCACATTGTTAGTTGCGAGGAACCCTGTGTTCCATGCTCGCACTAAGCACATTGAGGTGCACTATCATTATGTTAGGGAGAGGTTCTTTGTTGGAGAGATCAGTTTGGCATATGTGCCCACATAGGAGAACATTGCTGACCTTTTCACAAAGGCTCTAGCTAGGGAGAACTTTGAAGTTTTCCACAAAGATTTGGGCTTACTTCCTTTTGTGGATTGATTCCACATAGCTTGGCACTTCCTTATACATGAGTGCCATCTCCTTGTTCATCGCATCACTCCTAGAGGGGGTTTGTAGATATATTTAGGTAGTGATGTGTGTGAAAACACTAAGACTGTCGGGGCACTTTTTTCCCTCTTTAGGAGGTTTTTCCCCCATTCTTCTATATACGCCTACAACCCTAAGGGTTCACTTATCTTTGTACATTCTCTCGGTAAAACATTTAGTATTGTGTGTTATGCTCCAAGCTTCTTCTTCTTCCTTGTGTTGTTTGTGTGCATCCATAGACCTCAAACTCCAATAGATCCACCCCACAAGCATAAAGTCATTGGGGCCAAGTGGGTCTAGAAGCTAAAGTACAAGGTTGATGGTAGGATCTAGGATTCTCTCTCGGATCATTAAGAAACAACCGAATATAACTTTATCTTCTACTAAAGTTGAGTACAAAGGAGTGTGTGTTGCAGCATGTGAAGTAGTATGGTTGAGGAGGATCCTATGGTACATAGGAATACAAGGACAATAGGCTACAGGGTTGAAGTGTGATAACAAAAGTTGCATAACTTGCCAAGGCTGCTATTTTCCATTCATGAACTAGGCACATAGAAATTAAATATCACTATGTATGTGAATTGATTGAGGATGGAGTTGTGGAGATAGGTTGTTGTGCAACAAAAGAAATGTAGCAAACATCTTTAAAAAGGCTCTTGGGAGAGAGCAACTTCATGGACACTCTCCAAAGCTTGGGATTGGACCAAGGCAATAGTTCACCATAGGGTGGACATTGAGGGGGTTGTTAGATATAATCAATACTCCACCCTCAAGTCACCATGAATGATCCATGGTTTTCTAAGTTGTAAGACCCCCATTATGAGGTGAAACTAGTGTGAGAGCACATAAAATTGTGGAACCCTAACTTCCAAGTTAGATAACATCTCTATGTGATCATTGATGGTGATAGATGATCTTTGTGAGCTTAGCTTGTTGATATATTTTGATAGTGATGTGTGTGAGTGTTGGGACCCCGAGGCACTTTTTTTCCTCTTTATGAGGTTTTTTCCTCCGAATTGTATATATGCCTATAACCCTAACGGGTCATGTATATTTGTACATTCACTTGGTAATATATTCAGTATTTTGTGTTGTGGTACAAGTTTCCTCTTCTTCCTTGTGTTGTTTGCGTGCTTTTGCATACCTCAAACTCCAACAATTGGTATTAGACTAGGTCATTGTTTCGTCTAGGGCATCATCGACACCCCTCTAGTCACAGTCTGAGAACCACATGGAAATTGGTGAGCATACTCAAGGCAATTCGAAGTTCGAAATAACTTTGTTGTGTGGTGTTGAAATTTTGATCTAAGCTGGATTTCACCTCCGAATGTACTATCACACTACTTCTACAAGTGATTGTGTCCTTTTGTGTGAAACATATATACAAGTTTTGGCTCGCTAGCACAAGTGCTTGAAAGTTTTCTACAAGTTTAGCAAAGTTGGATAGAGTAGTTCTAGTCTCATTTTTGAGATACAATCATTTTTCTACATTTGGGTATTTTACTTAGTGGTCGTGGCTGAAAATTCCTTAGGTTGGCTATTGAGGACCAATTGGATAGCACTAATTACCCATTATGGTCATGTATTGGTGGCAAACCAATTATGGAATATTGTGCAGGGTGTTGAAAAATGACCTATTAGACCTGCAAATGTAGTTATTGAAGGTGATACAAATGGCATTGAAGAGGAAAATCTTCAAATTCCTATTTATGTTGTGGTTCCTATGCCAACTATTGCAGAGAAAATTTGATGGGATGGTAGAGATGCGCAAGCACATGCATTGATAGCTTTGCCTATCAAATGTGCCATTATCCCTCATATTCATTCGTGAAAAATAGGAAAGGATGCTTGGGATGCAGTTAGCACTTTATACCACGCAAGAAATGAGGCTCGTGTTGTTTACCTTTGAAAGCAATTGGCAAGTGAGCATATGAATGAAGGAGATTCTATGGATAGGTTTTTGACAAAGATCAAAGATTTGAAAGACTAGTTCATTTTTGGAGATGAAGTCTTGCGAGATAGTTCACTTGTGCAGATCATTCTTAATGGTCTTCATCATTCATATCACAGTTTTGCTTCTAGTCTTCGATTGATGAAGGAAATCCAAAGGCCTTAACATTTGAGGAGTTATTCTCTATTTTATTGCATGAAGATCAGTCTAGGAAGAAGAGGCCCATTATGGTTGTTGTAGATCAAGCTTTTTTAGCTAGTCAAATGGGCAAAGGTAAATGGAGCTCATCTTATACTAAGTAGAAGCTCATTAATTCTACACATTAAAAAGGGAAGAAAAATCGGAGATGGTTCTACAAATACTATAAAGGAAATGATCATGTCATAAAAAATTTTCTAAAACTAGCTACAAAAGAGACAAAGAAGAAAGAGGCTAGAATGGTTGTTATAGAGGCCTCTACACCTAAAATAGGGTCTACTAATCTTGTGAAGAATGAAGAATGGGTATTTACTACTGTTAGTAGCTATGCTCCATCTTCTCATGAACAATGTATGTCTACAATAGACTTAGAGGTTTAGTACTTTGATAGTGGGGCCAACAAATGTATTACCTCACAACATAGTTTCTTTAGTTCACAACAAGGGTGAGTCAAGATAGAGATGCTGGTTTCAAGAGCCTATCCTATATTGGAGTTCTAACTTAAATTTGAAACTAGGTACTATACTCATACTAGCCCACCTTGGATCCTCACTCGCTCAACCGAGGGTGATCGTCTCAAGGAAACCGTAAGCTAGCAAGAGCCCTATGGATGCCTAACAATGATGCTCTAGGAGTTTGGAGGGGAGTTTATATCGTTTTTTGAATGAATTTGGGCCCTTGGATCTAGAGAAATCAACTCTCAACTCTAGGATCACTACTTTCGATTACAACCATTTGATTAATCAAATCAATGGCTTGGAATTGTTCTTTCTATCAAATCTAGTGTAAAGGAGTGAAATTTAGGCACCTTCATTCTCCACCATTGGATCTGGGGATGATCTGGACCATCCGATCAGTGCTGACATCAATTCGGATAAGATAAGCCACTATTTTTGGAGAAACTTTGCATTATTGATCTTTAACTGTCAAAAAAGTCTTCTTTTATGGAAAAACTCGTGGATCCTCCTTGCTTTAAGCATAAGTGCATCTCCACCCTTGAATATGAGCTCATCTTGATCGTACAACATGGCTCAATCAGCTTTCACCATGTGGTAGCCCTTCAACCCTTCAATTTGCTTAAACTAGAAAACTGCGGTGATCTTGAAAACTGGACTTTGTGCTCTTTGACCCTCCAAATAGGCTTTGATGAAGATGAAACTTTGTAGGACTATGTTTCCAAAGAACTCCTTAAGGAATATGCAAATAAAACTCCCATCTGAATCTCTCTTGTACAAGTTTGACTACATTCGGAAGCTTGCAAGGTGGCATTAAGGTGTCTAGGAAGCTCTGATAGCCTTGAAACTTTGTACAAATATGTAGGCTTATATGGTCTTTATACCTGCCCAAACCATATGGCTAACATAAATTTCTATACAAGAATTTGTAGGGTCAAACTAGAAAAATTACATTTTTACAAAATGAATATAGCATATCATTGTGCTACAAAATCCATTTTCTGCTGAAATTTGGGCTATAGATTGCCTTTGACAAGTATATGAATTTTCATCTAATTTGGTGACAATGAAATTTTTGCCCTAATTTCCCAACTTTGACCAGCTTTGACCGCTACCATGGACTTTCTTGATTTCTTTGAAACTTTGTATGTGAGCTTCCTTTGACATCCTTGATGCATCCTGGACTTCTCCGGGAATTCCGGCTACCTTCACCAAATATTTCTTTTGTAGGCCTTCACAAGTGAGAGAGGCGAGAAAATCTCGACGACATTCGCCTCCACTAAAACTGCGGTTCCTCCGAAAGCGCCACTCTAGTGTTCCTAAAAAACATAAGTTTCAAGCATCATATTCTTTTAAAGGAAAATAGGCATCAGGAAGGAGAGATTGATGAGATGCATGAATGAGAAGGCAACTTGATATCAAGCAACATATGTATGAAAGGAAAAATTAAAACAGGCAACATGAATATGCATAAATAAATAGGTAACATTTCTATAAATGAACATGCAACATTGTTATGAATGAGTAGGCAACGTGACATGAAGCAAAATTTGCATGAAAGAAAGAATTGAAACATGCAACATGAATATGCATGAACAAAAAGGCAACATATATGCAAATGAACAAGCAACATTGACAACAAGAAAGAAAACAAACAAGCATCAATATGAAGTGGAAGTGGATGTATTGAGTCATTTTAAGCATCAGTTCCTCTCATCATGAAGAAAAATTTGTACCTTTTTCATAAAGCAATCTACCTTAAATACGATTATAAACAAAGATTTAGGATTTTCAAGAGACATCTTTCATCTTTAGCTTATTTTAGATCAACTCCTTTCCTACATAAATATGAATATGCTCTTTCTCTAATAACATGCAAGGAAATCTAACTAAACTCCACTAATGCATAAATCTGCCTATATAGCCCGTGATTTATTCTACTATGCCTCTTTATCCTCCTTTGGCTTGCTCTTTTTTTTTTTGTTTGATGATGATGATTCGGCATCTTTATGGTTACGATCACTTTTTTGAGGTGGGAGAAAGTGTAAACTTCCTGGTAATATGTAGTAGTTTCTTTCTTTTTTTTCTTTTCTTTTTTTTTGATGACGGGGAAAAATTAAACCCCGATACGAGGTACAACCATTTTTGATGACGGAGAACAGCCGTTTAAACTCCGATACAAGTGTTGTGAGATGGACTAAGGATGTAGAAACATGCAATAGCAGGAGCTAGGATTTCAACAATTATGCTTTTGATACAGGATACATATGCATGTTTATATATGAAAGTCATGTCACCAAAATAAACCTCCAAATCTACATGCCCTATCTTTCCACAATCCTAGATTATAATCAATTTCTTAGTAGATAAGTTACTACTTAAGATACAATTTTACACAAGTAGAGAAATCATCATTTGCTTTTTTTTTTTTTTTGACTCAAGTGATGTGGATATGCAATGCAATGCAAAGACTGAAAACAAACATGCATGAAACAAGAACGGAAAAAAAATAGAATAAAAAAAACAAAGCAACATGAACTGGAAAAATTAATTATATTTTTATATGTTTTTACTTTTTTTATTTTTATTTTTATTTTTATTTTTAATTTTTATAATATGGATACTCTTGTTTATGAATCGGCCTCATTGTTGTCATCTTCTTCAATGTCATCATCCAAAATGTACTCGTCATTATCATGTTTCTTGAATAGCTTTATCCTTTTATTTGCAATCAAAGTTTTTAGTGCAACACCATTTAATTCACGAAGAGCATATGTACCATTGTTGTTGACTTTTGATACAATGTATGGCCCAAACCATTGTTGAGTGAGCTTTTTGCGTGCATCATATTGAGAGTCAAATGTACTATCATAAATGAGCACCCAATCTCCTACTTCAATTGGCTTAGGACGCAATCGATGAGTTTTATCAAAATAATGCTTGTTCTTCATTCTAGATTCTCTTAATTTTTCAACGGCATCATCAAGTCTTAATTTACCTTGTTCTAACTGTGTAATGCGCAAACTCAAAAAATCATCAGTAGACATGTTTTCAGACCAAGGCAAATTTGACCATGCAAAAATATGAGACTGAATTGGAAACAATGATTTTTGATAGTACATGAGTTCAGCAGGCATATATCGAGTAATACGTATGCATGTCATTCTATCTGCCTAAAGTGCAAAAGGTAAGAATCTAGGCCATTGTTTGATGTCACCGTTACATGCTTTTGATATGGCTTTCACAATAGGTGGATGCCCTCTCTCTATTTTACCATTGGCCTCTAGATTATATGTAGTAGTAAGAGACAAACAAATACCGTGATGTTCAAAGAACTCTTTAGCTTCTCTCGCATTTAACTCTCCACGATCGGCAACTACTTTCTCTATGTACCCAAAGCGACTTATGACATCTTCAAGCAAGAATTTGCAAACATTGGATGTGGTCTTAGATCTTAGTGCACGTCCCTCTACATGATTAGTTAAATCTTCTCTTGCAAGTACAATGTAACGCATTTTGTCAATACCTTTAGGCATAGTTACAAGATCTAGTACCCACTTGTAGTGAATACAAGGTGGATAAGTAGGATGCAACGGATCTCTATGTTTGACTGAAGAATGAAGTTGGCAAGTAGAACATGTAGAAACATAGCTACTAATGTCAACATACATCCTAGGCCAATAATAGGTACTTGTAATTTTTTCATATGTTCCAAAAAACCTTTATGACCTGCCCATAACGTCTCATGCATCTCCTTCATTACTTGCAATTGAAGACCTCTCTTTCCTAGGACTCGTTGTGGATTCTTAACCTTACCCTTAGCATGTCTCCAAAGATAACTGTTACGTAGGAAAAAATTATAAGCTTGTTTTCTAATGGTACGGAATCTATTCGTAGTCCAGCTAGGTAATGGTTGTAGTGTACTTAGATACTTTCCTATGTCTCTCCATTCATTTTCGTACTCAGAATCATGAAATTTTTCATACTCATATATTTGTGGAACATAGTCAACTAAATTCACATTCTTTATTAGATCACTTTCAAGATCATCATCAAATCCAGCTCTCGATAACATATCAGCAACTGAGTTTGACTTACCTGAAATATGAACTAACTCAGGATTTATGAACTTAATATATGAGATCCATCTAAGCATGGCTATATCAGGAGATGAACAATTCGCTATCATTCCAATGAGAGGCAAACAATCAGTCTCAACTTTGATATTTGCACCAATGAAATATTCTTTGTCTGTTTTCAAAGTTGTTACCATACCCCATAGTTCTCGTTTGATCTGTGGATATTTTCATTGTGTTTCATGTAAAATTTTGGCACCAAACCTAATTGCATATCTATTCCCTTGACTATCATCTTGACTATCAATATAATAGGTTTGTTAGCAGAATAGTCTACACGCTTAAGGATGGGAGCTTCAAGCAATAATTTCTTCAATTTACGCATAGCTTGAGTGTGTTTGTCAATCCAAATAAATTTTCGTTGCTTCCTCAACAAGTCATAAAGACAATCAACAACATGAGCAAAGTGTGGGATCTAAATAACATAAAAGATGCAAGCACCAAGAAATCTACGTACCTCACTCACATTGTTACATGTTTCAGAAATCTTGCTAATGGCATCAACTTTTTGTGGGTATGTCTTTCGACCATAATGGCCACATAAATGTCCAACAATAAGCACCTCGTTGACACCAAAAACAGATTTCTCTATGGAAAATGTGAGACCTACCTCTTCAAATCGTTGAAATATTCTTTCACAATCAGAGATATGGTCAAGAGCAAATATACGACATCCAGATGAATCTAAAGTAATGTCCTTTGCATGTTCCTCACTCCCTTTAATTGGAATATCATCAATGAATGGGATGGTTATATGAGGGATAAAATCATGTAAGACCATATTCATAGCACTCATCATATGAGCCACAGAATTAGCTTCGCCCCTTACCAACATGGTTTTGCTTCTTGCCTTGAGGTAAAGTACACATTCGCACTAAGCCTAAAGGAGTTTTCATTGTGGTTATGTCACGACTATCAATTGCTAATTGGAATTGGTCATATCCCGGATATAATTCACCCATTGAATAGATAGAATGTCCTGAAAATGATTCAGCAAACTCATCGACAATGGGTCCTGTTCCTACATTCCTTATGGTGACTTTACTGACAGGTTGGAGATCTTGAATGAAACGTAGTTTCCCATTGTTTTTAGGCACAGTGAACCATCTGTTTGAGTAAGGTGCAAAAGATGGCTCTAAAATTCTCATGTTTATCTTCTCCTTAAGTAGTTTCATTAGCTCAGGTAAGTGAGCCTTTGGAACTGGTATAGGGCGAAGATTCCATGGATTATGTGGAATAGTAAAGATTATCATGGGTGCAACTACCTTAGGATCTACACAACCAATCTCATGAGGATACATAGTAAAGGCTTTTTCATGGCTCCGTATAACTCTCTCAAATTTATCTCTCTCTCCTAGCAAAAGAAAGTCATCATCTCTACCAATTTTCACCTGTTTGATTGTCTCGTCCGTGAATGTATGTCCTATGTTTTTCTTATGCCGAAGAATTGGATCATTTTTCACATCAATAATTTTTTCATTACTTCCTTGGGGTAATGGTTGAGCTATGGGTTTGATTTTTTTTTCTACAGTTTTGTACTTTGTTTCAACTAAGGCATCATGTGTTTGGTTAAATTTTGAGCACTTGTCAACATTGAGAGCATATTCCTGAATTAGAGCATCCTCATCAAGGGAAGAAAGAAGAATAATATGGGAATTAGAATTTTGTTGAAGACATAACTCTAACCCCTCAAGAGTAGAGAAACAATGAGATGTTTCAATCACATGCTCAATGTTCTCATCATGTTCCATGATTTTGTTGTTTTAATAATTATTTTGGGTTTTTTGGATAAAATACTTGGACAATTGACTCTTATGAAGAAAATCTAATCTAGAATGTGGAAAACAAAGTGAAAAACTATTGTACATGTTGGTTGGATGCGAGATGTCAAACCAATATCCACTGTTGTCTCGCTCAACAATGGATTCTATCCGAAATTTTGATCATATGTAGCTCCAAACATGAATCGAGGTGCACAATCATTACAAGCATGCTCATGACTCTGAGTAACAATAGGTTTCTTTCTAATTGACAATCGATTCCTAGGATGATTCACTCCTACCGTCATGACTTGAAGTGATTGCATTCCATCCTTAGAGTTAAATCTAGCATAGGTAGACCCATCATCCATGGCTTTAGTTTCCATACGACTCTCACAAATAAAGGGTTGACCTAAGAGAACTTCATAGGAGCAATTATCTTGAATAAAAAAGTGACACTCTTCTGTGATTCCTCCTATGGATATGGGCACACTAGCACAAGCTCCATACAGGGTACCTACACCATTATCTGTAGTTCTCATATGCCATCCACAATCTTTATCTATGGGCCATCGAAACTTATCATAGACTTCTCTTGAAATCACATTGATTTCAGAGCCAGAATCTACTAATGCATTTACAGTGATAGTGTTCTTATCATTTCCTATTTTAACATGCATCTCTGATGTACCTCTAGAACAAAATTTTCTTTTAAAGTGACTTTCAGGATTATTTTCATGATTGTCATGGTCAGGGTGAATAGGTCCTATGAAATTTTTATTAACATTTACTTCATCATCATCAAAGTCCTCTTCATCAGATTCATCAAAGTTTAAGGCTTCATTCATAGCTTGATCTTGATCTAGAGAATCTTGCATCTCAGTATCTAGATTAAGAGGAAACCTCTTCCTTTTAATTAGGCCGATAAAGTTATCTTTAAAAACAAGCTTTGCAATAGAGAAAACTTGTTCTAAAGACATAGTCACTTGACTCTTAAGCAAAATGTCATCTAAAATCTCCATAGGATCTATTTTTCTCTCAATTTCTGAAATCAAGATTGCTTTAGGTTTTCTCTTTGGTTTCTTTTGTTTTTGCTCATGGTCTTGTTTTTGTTCATGTTCTCGTGTTTGGTCTTCAGTTTGTTTTGATTGTTCTTGTTTATCTAAAGGCTTTGGTTCTATCCCTTTTTGTTTCTCCTCTTGTTTTTGTTCATTGGGTTGTGATTCTTGTTTTTTATCTTTGGATTGTGATGTTTCTCCCTCCTCTATGATTGTTTCTATTCCCTCTGAGGTTTGTTTTCGCGTTACTCTTCTTTCACTAGGCTCAACTTCATCTCTTTTTCGTTTTTCTTCTACATTGGATATGTGAGAAATAAGAGATTGATCTTCTATCGGTGACTCCCAAGCCGTTATTCTCCTAATCTCATCTTGTGCTCTTACTGAAGCTTCTATGGAAAAGTCACCTTCCTTTGTTTATTGGATTCTACTTGTTGTTCATCAAGAGCTTCTAGTTTCACTCCTCTAGTTCCTACGTCCGTTTGGTTATATTTTCATAGTGTTTTTTCATTCCTCCCTTACCATAATTTCCTTGCAAAGGTAGCCTAGATCGATAGTCACAAATTTTCTTGTCTATGTCTATTACTAGTTGTTGCTCCTTAGGAGCCTTCAACAGTTCACAATCTCTCAAAAAGTGCTCTAATGAATCACACCAAGGACACCTACGAGGGCCACGCACAAAACTATTTTGATTAACTTATGGTGGGAAATTTTGAAATTGAGGATTTTGTTGATAAGGTATTGCTTGAACATGATAATTAGGATTTTGATAAGGCAATTGATGTATTTGAGGAGCTTGGGGAGCAACATGCGGTACTTGAGGTGCAAGAGGAGCTTCATATTATACGGTTGATGATTTTGAAAATTTTGATTTTGAGGATTTTGAAAAGCTATTTGTGAAGCTTGAGGATACATGTTTTGATACATTTGAGGATTTTGCACATGAGGATGAGGATTTTGCATTGAAGGATTACGCATGGGAGGAACTTGATATGCTTGAGTAGGAGCTACTTAACACTGAGTCATAACAAACGAGAACAAAGACATGTTCTCCTTTAGAAATTACAAAAGTATGCTAAAAACAAGGAAAAATTAGCCTATTTTCAATTGTTTCATAGAAATGATAAGGCCCATTTTAATTAGGGCATGAAAACCATATGATTTTATTTCATGATACTTTGTTTCAATCTTTATTTCAATTTTTGTTTATAAAAACATGCTATATTCAACATTACAAATTCCAATTAGAACTTTAACGAATCTTACATGATTAAAACTACATGATTTCATGAAAATGGAAATTGAAAAGTAATTCATTTTATTTCAAGCCCTCATAAAGCATAATTCTATGGCATTTTAAAAAGGGATTAGAATACGCACTTGACAATACAAAGCATAATCATACAACAACCAGGTGGCCATATATGTGTACTAGTAATAATAGCCAATTATGCCAAAAAAAACACCATGAGATCAAAATGAAATAGATGAGATTAAATTGACTATACATATTGAGAGAAAACACCATGCATATCATCATACATGATTCTTTGATGTCTAATAATCCAAATGAAAGAGACTTTATTGTTCATCATTGCAAATTCTATGAAATAAATCTATTAGGTTTTACATGCTAAGAGACTTCAATAAAACTTTGTTCAAGTTACGTTAATCAAATACTCTAAGACATTGCTTTTTCCTTTCCTCCAGTCTTTATCCTTTGAAAAATCGCATTTCTCTCCTCTTTCTCTCTCTCTAAGCATTATCATTGTCAAAGTTAAAAAGCAAGACAATATATCACATTTGGTATTACTTTGTGAGGACATATTGCATGCGTTGAAAGCAAGACATGTAGTCTTTTTTACTTTCTTAAAGTGAAAACTATACTTTTCAACGAGAAGTCGATGCCAGGCATCGAATTGTCGCTGAAGTCGATGCCGGGCATCGACTTCAGCGAGAATTCGATGCCAAGCATCGACTTCTCGCTGAAAACTATACTTTTCATCTATACTTTGTGGGCATGGAAAGACAACCTCCTTTCTCTCTCTCTCTCCATGTCTTGTGGAGGCAATAAGCATTGTTCAATTGCCTATGACCCACTCAGAACATAGGTACTAGATATGCTCCTCGACCCTTTTTCTCTCTTTTCTATCACTTGTCCCTTACTTACCCTCCTTTCCCTTTCTCCCCCACTTCCTCTCCCTTCTTCAGCCATGACGAAGGAGCATAACAACTATTCTACATGGATCATCAAGTTTCTACATTTCCTCATTACTGCACTTTGATTCCCTTTTGCATGCACAAAGAGGTGTGATCATATTATCCATAATCAAAGCCTTGCCACAGACTATCTATTTGTGCAATAATGAACAACATACCCTCATTTGTTTTCCTCTCATTTTCGGTGAGATTTTGATGTCTAGCATGGAAATCTTTCCAAAATCTATATTTGTTGCTCTAAGAAAGTATGGAATATATATTTCCATTAAATAAATCTAGAAGGAAGAGTATGACGTAAGTGTTGATGTGTGAAACATCACAAGAAATTAATTAATGTGACACTAGACAACCTCTATGGTCACCATTAACTCATTGCCACTCAAAACTTTGAGAAATGATAGGCCAAACCAAGAACTTCACTTCTTCAGATTTTTATAGTCACTGAAATGATATACCTTTAGTATTTTGCTAATTTATCTTTGCAAAATGTTATTTTTCTAAAATCTTTTGGTGGATGAAAGTAGAAGAGTAGAGCTTTCCAACAAGCTATGATATGCAAGAAACGGATCTCTAGAACTCAAGATATAGCCTTCACAAGATGACTTTGTATGACTTCCAAAAGTGGAATTTTTGCCTGTTTTAGTAACTCTGAGTGTCCAAAAATGAAAATTCGATGCCTAGCATCGACTTGCAACCAAAAGTCGATGCCAAGCATCGACTTTGAGGTTTTTTAGCCATTTTTTTGTTCCTGAAATAGGCGCGTTTAACACACATATGATGAAAACCACTTTTATGTGGGAAGTCGATGCCAGGCATCGACTTTATGCTGAAACTCGATGCCAGGCATCGAGTTGCTCCACAAAACTCATGTTTTTAAGAAGTTCTAGCAGTACATAACACTCAGAGAATAAAACATGGACCTATCAACACAAACTCGATGCCAGGCATCGAGTTGCTTGGAAAACTTGAACTTTTGAACTCATCATACAGTAGACAAACATGGAGATGATGGAGAGAGTGTCATACACAAAACTTTACTTCTCATAGCTATGAAAAAATTAGAAACTTTACAGATGCTTTCTCACTCAGAGAAGCCCAACTATACTCTCTTATATAAAATGATCTCCTTCTCACATTCTGTCACTCTCTTCCACTTCTTCTCACTCTCGCGCCACTTGATAAAACTAAGTTATATAGATTGTCTCATTCTGACTCGTGATTTTTAAAAAACTTTTAGAACTAAAGTGAACTAACTTTACAAATATATACACTTGTGAATTTGTCCCTTCACATAGGCATGTGGTTTTCTTCTAAAGCTTTGACCTTCAAATATATGTCCAATTTGTGAGTGTTTCTCCAACAGTAAGATCAAACTTCCTCTCACAAAGTATATATCTTTTTGCTTATACAAATTTTCTAAAGACCAAAGACTGGGGCCAAGGAAAAACGCAATGTTTTAGAATATTTGATTAAAGTATCTTGGAGCGATGCAAAAAAGGCCAAAAATTTACAATCTCAACCAATTCATTTCACACCAAACAAAATCAATTTCAATCTACTAGCTAGATAGGAAAGGATATACAAATACAAATAACTTTTATTCATTGAATCAATTGCACATGGACACAATTCATTGTTTTTCCTAAAATTATCTAATGTTATCAAATTAGTAGCATCAATTTTTAGTCTTTTCTAGCTCATTTCCTTTTTGTTTGATCCAAGCTAAATGAGTATTCCCTTAAAATAAGGCTTTTTTTATCCATTTCATAATTCTCTCTTAAAAGTGTTAGATAAGGTACTCAAAAATTAGCAAAATTTTGCTACCCTAAAGTAGTCAAAATTATGAAAATATGTTCAAAATTTGCATGTTTTTGGGGGGTTTTAGAAAACCTTGTATACTGGTATCAAGATTTTTTTCACATCATGCAAAAAAAGGCTATTTTAGTGCGTAGAGTTTCTCTTTTTATGACATAGTTCTCGTTTGTTATGACTCACTGTTACTTGTGGATTTTGATTGGTAGCTATAACATGTTGATTAGGCTCTTGAAAAGACATTGGGATCATTTGATTTTGGAAAGTTTTGGTGTAATTTGATTGTAAAGCATCTATAGTCTTGGCCAAATTGGATTGTGTAGCAATAAGATTTTCCATTTGCTTAGTGAGAATTTCCACTTGAGATTGCTCAGCTACACTTTTATTTGGCTCTACATTAAAACCTTGAGTAGGCTCCATCATTTGAGGAATAGGAGTAGAGTCAAAAAGCATAGCATGGGATTGTTCTCTAACTTGCTCCTTAGTTTGTGGAAGGCTAGCTTGAGGAAGACTAGTTTGCTCATAAAGCATGGATTGTCTTTGATGTCTATGGGCTACAGCCTCTACTACTTTACGCACTTTTTGCCAATTGTCAGTAAGACCATAGCGCTTATCCGGCTCTTCTAATCGTCGTTCAACTTCCCTACGAGTTTCAGGATGAAGAAGCTTAAGAAAATTGATCACAAGATCAGGTTCCAAAGTTATCTTATCCTCATCAGGAAGTTGTTCATAGCGTCTAATATACTCATTTTGTAAGTGAGTAATAGAGCTACTAGGCTTTGGAGAATTGACCCATCCTAAGAATGCATCTCGATTATGTTGGCTATAATCTTCAAGATAAAATTCTTTGAGCATCTCCTTTCTAAAATCACTCCAAGGAAGACTATCATATTGAGTGACACGGTTTATGATAGAGCTATCAACAATTCGTTCAAAGAATGATATCAAAAGATCTTCGGGAAGACCAAAAATCATAGCTTGCTCTTCAAACAAATCTAAGTAGCTTGTGATGTTGATGCCATTGAATTTTCCCTTCTCTCTCAACATGGAAGAGACTATTCTTTGGCCTTGTTTCTCAACAATACGGGATTTGAATCCTTCCTCCATCTTATGTGAATAAGCAAGTGATGCACGATGCTCTAGATCTCTCACAAATGCATTTACTTCACGGCGAAGATGTGCACGATACTGTGAGAAATCCAGTGCAACACTCAAGATTGATGATGATGATATGATGAGGATGAAAAATATGAATAAAAGAATATGGATCACAACCTCCCAACAAGATCATAAGCAAATGCCACGAAGCGTTTCACGTCGGGTTCAAATGTGGAGGTGATCACAATCCGGGTGGATGGGGTCCGGTCGTGGCACACACAGGGTGTATGAAGCTAATGAATGTTGGAAGGTTTAAGGACATGAAAGTGAAATTAATGTTGAGTATGGATAAGAGAGAGATGTTGAAATGATTATGGGAATGGGATTGTAGGAGTGCAAGTTAGATTAATGAACATGACTGATAAGACTGAAAGAGAACTATACACACGAATCAAATTTGGAAGGAAGAATGGTCCATTGAAGGAGCTTCTTAAACACTTCCTAATTCTAATCCATATGCATAGTCTTCTTTGGATGATATGTATGCATGAAGAGAATAGATGGAATCCTTACACATGAATCAGTTTTGAAAGGAAGAATGGCCCAATATTGGAGCTTCTTATACACTTTCAGAAAGTAATCAATATGTATGGGTATGTATGGATTATATGCATGCAAGTGTAATATGATGATAGAGTTTACTCACAAGCTCAATGAAACATCCTCACTGGTTCAATGCAATACTGTGGAGCCTTCTCACACATAGAAGAAAATAGAAGACATGTAAAAACACTTAAGAGAGTGAGAGACAAGAGAGAAGAGACAAGTGATAAGTGACAAGAATTAAAAGGATTTGAATTAAGTTACATGTATAAGATCGTCGTGGTACGTCAAGCTTAACAGTCTACTGATCAAAGGCGGTTCCGACCTTCAAACCATGACAGTTCAACCGAATGTCATACGTAAGAAGGTGAGTTCCACTTCATTGAACCTATGTATGTCTAGGCTCGTAACGTCTAACTAAAGAAGTCTAAGACTCATTAAAACCATCTCTAACTCACTCACACGCTCCACCGAGGGTGAGTCAAGATAGAGATGCTGGTTTCAAGAGCCATCTAGGAGTTCTAACTTAAATTTGAAACTAGGTACTATACTCATACTAGCCCACCTTGGATCCTCACTCGCTCAACCGAGGGTGATCGTCTCAAGGAAATCATAAGCTAGCAAGAGCTCTATGGATGCCTAGCAATGATGCTCTAGGAGTTTTGAGGGGAGTTTATATAGTTTTTTGAATGAGTTTGGGCCCTTGGATCTAGAGAAATCAACTCTCAACTCTAGGATACTACTTTCGATTACAACCGTTTGATTAATCAAATCAATGGCTTGGAATTGTTCTTTCTATCAAATCTAGTGTAAAGGAGTGAAATTTAGGCGCCTTCATTCTCCACCATTGGATCTCGGGATGATCTGGACTATCGGATCAGTGCTGACATCAATTCGGATAAGATAAGCCATTATTTTAGGAGAAACTTTGCATTATTGATCTTTAACTGTCAAAAAAGTCTTCTTTTATGGAAAAACTCGTGGATCCTCCTTGCTTTAAGCATAAGTGCATCTCCACCCTTGAATATGAGCTCATCTTGATCGTACAACATGGCTAAATCAGCTTTCGCCATGTGGTAGCCCTTCAACCCTTCAATTTGCTTAAAGTAGAAAACTGCGGTGATCCTGAAAACTGGACTTTGTGCTCTTTGACCCTCCAAATAGGCTTTGATGAGGATGAAACTTTGTAGGACTATGTTTCCAAAGAACTCCTTCAGGAATATGCAAAAAAAACTCCCATCTGAATCTCCCTTGTACAAGTTTGACTACATTCGGAAGCTTGCAAGGTCGCATTAAGGTGCGTAGAAAGCTCTGATAGCCTTGAAACTTTGTACAAATATGTAGGCTCATATGGTATTTATACATGCCAAACCATATGGCTAACATAAATTTCTATACAAGAATTTGTAGGGTCAAACTAGAAAAATTACATTTTTACAAAATGGACATAGCATATCATTGTGCTACAAAAGCCATTTTTTGCTGAAATTTGGGCTATAGACTGCCTTTGACAATCTTTACAAGTATATGAATTTTCATCTAATTTGGTGACAATGAAATTTTTGCCCTAATTTCCCAACTTTGACCAGCTTTGACTGCTACCATGGACTTTCTTGATTTCTTTGAGACTTTGTATGTGAGCTTCCTTTGACATCCTTGATGCATCCTGGACTTCTCGGGGAATCCCGACTACCTTCACTAAATATGTTTTTTGTAGGCCTTCACAAGTGAGAGAGGAGAGAAAATCTCGACGACAGCGTGCTGCCATAATTTCTACACACATGTCCTACAATGAGAACCTTTTTGACTCCAAAAACCAATTTCTCTAGAGAAAATGTTAGCCTTACCTCCTCGGATCTCTCAAAGATTTCTCAGAACCTAAGATATGGTCACTAACAAATTTCCTATAATCAAAAGCATCTAAATTATCATCTTTCACTCTTTCCTAATAGCCTTTTATTAGAATATCATCAATAAAAGGTATAGTCATTTTAGTATAAAGTCATGTAGGACTAGATTCATGTTATTCATTATATGAGCTACATAATTCTTGGTTCCTTTAGAAAAGTACACATGCATAGAAGGCCAACCCATATCACAAGCAAGACGAGAAAGCCACAATGCTTCCTTACATGCCTCACCTGCTGCAACATACTCTGCTTCTATGGTGGAAACCGCTGTACATTCTTGAAGACAAGATCTCCAAGAGATAGCACCTCCAGCAAAATGAAAAATGTACCTTGATGTAGAATTACGATTGTCTACCCAACCAACATAGTCAAAATCTGTGTAACCAATAATGGATGCTTTCCCTCTACGTAAGCATAGACACTTGTCCTTAGTGCCACTCAGATATCTCAAAATCATCTTGACCGCTTCCCAATGTTTCTTTCCAGGATTAGACATATATCTGATCACAACTCCCACTACAAATGCAATGTCTGGTCTTGTAGCTACCATAGCATACATGAGACTACCAACAACAGACTGATAGGGAGTTTTGGTCATGAATTCCTGATTTGGGGCAATAATCCTTTCTCAATTTCACATATGTGGGTAAAGATGTACTCAATGCCTTTGCACCCTGCATATTGAACCGGTGAAGTACTTTGGATATGTACTCACCTTGAGACACGTATATGCATCTTTTACTCCTATCACAAGTAATGTGCATGCCAAGAATATGTTTGGCATCCCCAAATCCTTCATATCAAATGTCTGACTCAATTTCTTTTTGAGAACTAACAAATCATAAGAAGACTTCCCAGCAATCAACATATCATCGACATAAAGTATCAAGCATATCAAGCTTCCATCTGAGCATCTCTTTGTGTAGAGACAATGATCCTCATTGCTTCGAGAATAGCCTTGAGATTTCATAAAAGCATCAAAATTTTGGTACCATTGTCAAGGGGACTGTTTAATTCCATATAAGCTCTTCTTAAGCTTACAAACTAGAGTTTCCTTGCTAGGAACTACATAACCCTCCGGTTGTTCCATATAGATCTCATCTGTAAGATCGCCATGCAAGAAAGAAATTTTCACATCCATTTGGACTAGCTCTAAGTCCTCCATTGCAACGAATCCAAGCAACATGCGCAGGGTAGTCATCTTGACCATTGGAGAGAAGATTTCCTCAAAATCAACACCATGTTGTTGGTTAAAACCCTTTGCAACGAGTCGTGCTTTATATTTTGGAGAAGCACTATCTGATGTGAATTTCAACTTATATACCCATTTACATGGTAAAACTTTCCTTCCCTGTGGCAAAGTTACTAAATCCCAAGTACCATTTTTGTGAATAGAATCCAACTCGCTCTTCATGGCATGCTCCCACTTGACATGATCCTCTGTCTGCATAGCCTCTTTGTAGCAAGAAGGCTCATTGGCATCTGTTAGCATAACAAAATCTAAACCTAGAACATATCTATCAGGTGGATGTGAGACACATGCAGAACATCTCAATGTTTGCTGAACAGGAACATGTGCAGACTGATCTGAATGGACATTCTCTTGAACATCCCTATGTGCAGCATTTTTATGCATGCTAAGTGGAGGACTAGTATCCTCAAACACCACTCTTCTCACTTCAACCTCCTTAATGGGTTTTTTATGCATTTTAGACTCATTAAAAATGACATCACTACTTCTGATCACTGACTGTGTTTCAAGATCCCATAAGCGATATCCAAATTATCCTTCTTGACCATATCCAAGAAAAATGCATTTCGTTGACTTATGGTCCAACTTTTGTCTAAGATTCTTGGGGTATATGAACATATGCTTCACACCCAAAAACTCCAAGATGATCATAATATGGTGGCTTCCCTGTCCACAACTCTTGTGCCACTTTTAGACCTTTGGCAGTACTAGGTGAAAGGTTAATCACATGAACTGTAGTCAATACTGCTTCTGCCCAAAAACCTTGTGAGAGGTTTGCATGATGCAACGTAGAGACTACTCTATCTTGAATAGTTCTATTCATCCTCTCAGCTACACCATTCTGTACTGGGGTATAAGGAGGTGTAAACTCTCTACAAATCCCTCTAGACTGACAAAAAAGGCTGAATTCATGTGAGGTGTAGTCACCCCCATTATCTGAATGTAAAGCGTTAAGCTTAGTTCCTTTTTCAGTCTCAAATGAAGCAAGCCATTTTTGAAAGTAGGGAATACCTCATCTTTGGATTTGATAGGATATACCCAGACTTTTCTAGTAGCATCATCTATGAAATGTGACAAAGTAAAGAGAACCACCTAAGGACCTAGTGGGCATAGGACCACACACATCTGTATGAATGAGATCTAAAGGCTGAATTGAAGAGTCAATGTGCATTCTATGCACATTTTTGGTTTGCTTTCCATATTGACAGGGCTCATAAAATGAAAAATCAGAGAAAGATAACACAGGTAAGTAGCTAGAACGAGAAATATTTTCCATTCCACTACAAGATATATGGCCCAAATGACCATGTCAAATACAAGCCATAGGTTGTTCAATAACAGCTAACAAGTGTAACTTTCTGTGATACAAATAAAGGATAAAGTGAGCAAACTTTGCTTCCTTTTGCAATAACCATATTGCCCTTCGATATACGAAAGGAATGAGCATAGAAGACCACCTTGTAACCAAGGTCATCAATTTGATCAACTCACATCAAACTACGTGATAACTGAGGTACATGGCATACATTATGCATAATAAATTTTGAACCATCAATGAACCACACAACCACATCTCCAATCCCCACAACATCACACTCGTAAGAGTCACCAAGTCTCATGGTACCAAGAGACTTTGCTGCATAATTAGAGAACCATCATGTTGTGTCACATGGAAAGAAGCACCAGAATCTAGCAGCTAGGTGTGGGAAAGAGAATCAGCCATAAGCGCCTCAGTTGGCACAATACTGTCAAGTGTCAACACATCAGCATCATCAGAAATAGCATTAATTTCTTCAATCTTCACAGTCGAAGTAGATGGTGCAGGTAACTGTTTAACATGCCCATCAACATTCTGTCCTTTACCTTTAGCATTCTTTAATGCATAACACTCTTTCTTCATGTGTCCTTTATTATGACAATAATGGCATTGGATATCCCTCTTCCTTGATTTACTTCTACTCTTATTCTGTTGACCATTCTTTTCCTTGTTCTTGCTCCTGCCACGTTGCTGATTCTTTCCTTGGTAAGAATCATGAACATTATATGCATCTCCACTCTGAGTGCCAACCATAGATTTTCTACGAATCTCCTCACTCAAGAGTGCTCCACATATGTCATCATAGATGAGTTTACCACCAGGTGTGCTATTGCCAATAGCTATGCAAAACGTATCCCATGATGATGGCATGGTGCATAATAGCAATACTGCTTTCATTTCATTATCCATATCCATTTTTTGAGCCTGTAACTGGGAGAATATAGCATCAAACTCATTCAGATGGGCAACAACACTATCTATGTCCTTCATATTTATATAATTTTCTCATTAGATACACTTTATTTGATATTGTCTCTTTTTCATATGTACTGCATAACTTCTTCCAAAGCTCCTCTGCACTTTCACAGTTTAATACTGTAAAGTAAACATTATCTGCCAGGTGCAAGTGAATGGTAGACCTAGCCATTTCATCTAGCTCATCCCAATTATCTTCATCCATGTCAGCAAGCTTTTTTGAAATCCCATTTACTAGCTTCCATTGCCTCCTTTGAATCAGCATATCTTTAATTTGATTTTTCCATAGAGCAAAGTTTGTGCCATCAAATTTTTGGATCTCAAAATGATCTTTGCCCTGCAAGTTATAGCTCCTCCTCGGAACACCAGCACTAGACCCTGATCCACCGGATGTGCCTAAGACCTCTGATGCCATGATGGTAGAGAGCTGAATAGAATGATAATGGAGCTAGAAGAGTGTGAACACCAACGAATAAGTTTGTCAAGGAGTAAATTGACCACTATATAGTTGACAAAACTAGAATTGTGTTCGTCAATGGATGGTACAACTGATATCCCTTACTTTCAGCACTATAACCAACAAATATACATTTCTTTGCCTTGTCATCAAGTTTGTGACGTTGTTGTGATGGCACAAGAGCATACGCCAAACAACCATACACATGCATATGACTAACCATAGCTTATGACCATTCCAAGCCTCATAAGGAGTGATGACTCTCAATGCTTTTGTAGGGCAGCCATTCAACACATAGTTTGCACACATGACCGCTTCCATCCAAAACATATGAGGAAGATGCTTTCCTTTAACCATACATCGTGCCATTTCAAGTAGAGTTCTATTTTTACGCTCGGCAACACCATTTTGCCGAGGTGTATATGGCACCGTACATTGGTGTGAAATACCTCTTTCACGAAGAAAAGCACTAAATTCATGTGACATGTATTCACCACCACGATCCGTGCGCAGAGTCAAAAGCTTTTGTGAAGAAAAATTTTCAGCCATAGCTAAAAATACTTTGAAGCAAGAAAATACCTCATTCTTTGCTTTCATAGGATACACCCATGTATGGCGAGTAGCATCATCAATGAAAGTAACAAAATATACATGCTTCCCAAAAGATGGAGTCTTGGCGGGACCACATACATCACTATGAACAAGCTGCAATGTTCTTGTAGTGTGTGTATGACCATCTTTTGGAAAAGAAGCACGATGCATTTTTCCAAGAATGCAACCTTCACATGCATGCTTTTCAATGGACTCAAGTGTAGGCAAGCCAATAACCATGTACTTCTTTTGCAAGTAGAGCAAACTATTGAAGTTCAAGTGACCAAAACGAGCATGCCAAAGCTCCATTTCAGCCATGGAAGATGTATGAGCAACTAAGGCATTCGAGACAGCCCTCTTGTATGTATCCATGTGATACAAACCATTACATAATTTACCGGATATCATGATAACATCGCCATTGCTGAAACCATGAACCATACACTTATCATCAACAAAGTGTACATGAAGTCCCACTTTAGCAATCAATGGAACTGAAATTAAGTTCTTCTTGATACCGGGCACATACAATGCATTTTTCAAGAGGATCACACCTCCATTTGCAGCCGTAAGCTCAATTTCTCCTACTCCAATGATAGGATAAGAGGCATTGTTTGCACACACCACATGTCCTCCTTTAGGTGCATCTTTCAAAGAGGCAAAAAATCTTTTGCATGATGTTATGTGCTTTGAAGAACCACTATCAAAGAACCAATCCGAATCAGCCTCACTCACAACCATACATTTAGAATGTAAAGAAGCATCATAATGACATGTAACAACACATGCCCAAAAATCTTGATCCATGTTAGCTTCATCATTCTTTGCATTTGCTAAATTTTCAGCAATAGACATGCCGGATTCCTTCTTCTTTTCATTGCGTTTAGCAAGCTTTCTACACTCATCAATAGTATGACCAGCCTTTCGGCAATATTTGCATCTCTTCTTCTTTTGCAAATCACTATCATTAGAGGAATGAGTGGAAGAGGAAGCTTGAGGCTTTGGTTTTGATGAACCCAAAGCTGAACCATACTTGCTTTTCCCCTTTTGTGAGATAGCAAGTGCTTGCGTTCCCTCAATCAAACCACTCCTATTCACTCTAGATTGCTCTTCTTGCAAAAGAAGAGACACAACCTCATCAAATGCATACATATTAGGATTTCCTTTTGCAACCAAACGAAGTGTAGTAGCAAAGCTTTGAAAAGATTCCGGTAATCCTTTCAACAATGTAGAAATGAGTGATACATCCGGAATGATCTCATCTATGTTTGCCAATTACTCTTTCAAGTCCTTGATGCATGTCACATACACATCCATCGACTCATTTTCAGCCATACATACATCCTCAAGTTGCTTCCTCAAGTATGCAACAGGTGCTTCATTATGCACGGCATACAAAGAAGCAAGAGTGTCCCATGCCTGTCTCGATGTAGAACATGACCGAATGTGTGGAACTATATGACGCTTCACTGAAAGCGCAATCAAAGCATGAGCTTGAGCATCTTTTCTATCCCATCTAAGCTGCTCCTGTGTAGGTGGAGAAGGAGAAACCATTGTACTCGAAGAAGAAGCTCCATCTGTGACAGTAGACTATGAAGTAGAAGACCCTGCCGGTCTTCGATCTACATCTGCCACTACGTTCCAAAGTTGTTTTGCAACAAGAACATGCTTCACCATGTAAGACCACATAGGATAGTTGGTCCCATCAAGCTTATCTTCAGCTTGAAGCATGCCAAACAAGTCATTGCTGCCCGCCATTTCACTAAGGAACAAGAATGTGACAAAATCTTCACTTCGATGAAAGTTGAAATGAGTGCTAAAATTTCAGCTCACAAACAATCACTCTGATGGTGATTCTGACTGCATGAATGGCTTCGAAATGGGGGTAAAACCCGAGCGCACCTGATGGATATGTTTGCGGGCTGCTGAAATTCACACTTCTATGCTCCGAAGTCGATTTGCACTGTTAAAGTGCACGCGCGCCGCGATGCAAAAAACCAAAACTTGAGAGGAAGCTGAACCTACTCTGATACCAGTGTTGGGTGTGTGTAGAAGTGCGAGAGACACACGAGAATCACACACAAAGAGCATAAAGGCAGCAAGACACATGGAGAAGACGATGGCTGGAATAGCTCTCTCTATTGATCGATGAACTGAATTGAAGTAAGAGCTGAATAATATCCCTGAGTACAAAGTACCACCACATATGAGAGTATCAAGTATGTGGTAACATGGGGAAAAAACCTCTAGCCAGCACTAGAGTAAAAAGTGCCCATGTATAGGGAAAAGGTTCATCACATCAAAGCTACTCGAGGAACACATAAGTGTAACACCATATACTGTTCTTCAGAGGAACTTGGAATGTTTGTTACCTTGGATGAATGGTGTTCTTAGAGTGGGAATTGCTTAACCTCATGACATACAAATAATCTATCTTTCCACTTGATTTCCTCAAGAAAATATCAAGAAAAAATAAATAAAACCATCCTCTTGGCTACATTCTAGTAAAATCTTGGATTGATCTATAATCTTGATGGGTTCTTATAAGTCTCTTTTGTACAGTCAAGAAGCATTTTTCAATTCTCTTTGGAAATATTAATTGTGCTTTCTAAATTGTATTCTCAAAGTTTCTCCCTTATCCTTTATAAATTCCAATGTCCAAACCTTCTTGATGTCCCCTATATTCTAGAAGATAGAAGGAACTTTATCACTATTTCACATGAATACTTCTTGAGGCTTGAATCTTTTTTAGTGAGCTTTAAAATGCTTATTTCACTCATCATCATGCTTTCCATTTGAACATACTAGACATAGGTTTAAACCAAACCATCCTTAGGTTTCCTTGCCCTTGACCTAGCCTTTATTTCAATGAAGCTTGAAGTTTTCACCCTCTTGGCATAAGCCTTTGCTATTTGGATTTGTTCTTGAACTTGGATTTATCCTATTCGAATTGATTTAATCTTTACTCTTAAAGAATAACTTGATTGATGCTCCAAAGCAATGTTGAGTAGGAGTCTTCTTAGCCATGGAAGAATAACTCTTGAGTGGATTCGATTTCTGTTCCCCCAAACAAAATAAATATTTATCTCATCCACCAAAATACATTGTAACTTAATGGACGTAGGTACATGGATTATAACTCAAGAAGCTACATCCCATTGACATTTGGCAAGCCTCCAACACGGCTCTTGCAAACCTAGCTTGCAGCCAATGAACACCTTACAATTATTCAACTTTGAATGCATGCCACTCTTTCCTCAAGAGTCGGATTTCAGAGATCTTTAGTTCTTGTCTTGCATGCTTTCCATTGAAATGCATCCCACTAGAATCAAGGTTCATTTGAATTTTCTATGTTGCAAAATAGAATAGAGTTGTCAATTGATGGAAATTTTGTAGATGGATCTAGTAGCTATGTTGACTATTTCTTGGAATGATAAGACTTCCAAATATTGGCAAGAAGTATGTCTACATAATTTAGTTTGTATAACATGTTGTAACTTACTACTGAGGCTTAGTAAATTCCTCTAGTTGTTCCTTAGAATTATGTTTTTACCTTCCAAATTATTATATATGCACAAATTATAAAAAACATCTTATTTTTTAAATATTGGTTCATCCATAAGGGAACCACATGGTCGTATTTATACAAAAGGAGGTAAGAAATGCCTACCTCCAATATATGGTTTTATTTTGATATGAGAAGCTAGATAAATCCTATCTCAAGTATGGGATTTGGACGAGTAAATGAACGTGTTAGAGGGAATGGGCATGAGTGAGTACATGCTCACATGCACATGAAAAATTGACCAATGATTTCTTTGTCATCCATAGATGCATCATGCAAGCATATGATACTAATATGTGCAAAACATATTTTGAGCACAAACAAAAGAATAATTCGACTATAATTAAAAGTGTTTGTAAAAGAGAATAATAGTAAAAGAATTAATGAGGAAATAATCAAGAAAAGAATATTCCAAAGTTCATAAACAGAGGTATCTTCTGAGATATTGAACTTATTCCAAGAGGTTTAATAGTTAAGATTGAAGTAAACATGAAAGAGGTAACAACCATTCATTTTAAAGTTATACATTCAAGTTATAGTGAATCTAATTAAGGATCTAAAGTAAACACCTACATAAAGTTTAAACAACTCCTTAAATATTAGGGATGTAAGGGTCATGTGACCTTACCCCCATATTCATATATATACATCATATATAGAGCATTGCCTCAAGAGAAATCATTTTGTGGGTTTCGAGGCTCCCACGCATATTCGCACGTCGTTCCTCTATTCTCTCTTGTTCCATCTTATCTTTTCTCCTCTTGTTTTGCACACCAAAGCCCTTCATTGGTATCAGAGCATGCTAAAGGCTTGTGTGCAAGACGCTTCAATGGAAGCTTAGGTGAGAAGAGGTAGAAGTGCAGGTCGGCATCTCTTGACAACAATTCAGTATTTTGGTCATAACTCAAGCTAGAAAGCTCCGATTGATGCATTTTAAAGTTCTGTGCGTAGTTAACACAGAGTGCTCAAATATACAGAAGGGTGCAAAACATGGTTCGGAGTTTTAAACTTCCGAAAATGCGAAAAACACAGATTGTTGTAGAAGGCGAGTCTATATTCACTATGACAGCAGGTCAGTTTTTGCATCATAACTTGAGTTGTGCAGATTGGAATGCCATGATTTAACTTGCTATGTGTAGCTTGTAAAGATAGCTACAACTTTCTAGAAGAACTCAAATTCAGATTCTCAGTGCAAGGTCGCCAAAACTGCAAAATACAGAGCAGTAGTGTTGCAGGTGAAAGTGAAATTGACAGCAGGTGCTTCTTTTGTGCGTGTCTTGAGCTACACACCTCCGATTGAGGTGTTCTTTATCTCGTTATGTAGCCAAGAATGGGATCTTGAAGTTTTCTGAAGGGAAAAAGTTCAGATTCAGAAGTTATCACCTCTGAAACAGCAAAACACAGAGCAACACATTTTTTCTATGAGAACCCTAATTGCACTTGGAGGTTGAATTTGCTTTGGAACTTCTTCGAGAGAGAATTTTTGGTGTGAAAGCTCTTATTTTCAGAGCTTCAAGGCATTGTACCTGTATGATCACTGTGGTAGCTCCTCCATATGAGATTAGAGCATGATCTTGTCATGTGTTTGGCATGTAAGATGACATTGTGGTATACTCTTTTTTGAGGTTTATGTCATCATGAGTTCGATCATGGATGTATAGTGGCATTGTGGTCTATATCTTGCTTATGCCACTTGGTTATGGATTTAGTTATGAGTTGCACACAATTCTGTGAGAGTTGATTATGGATCTTGGTTGGTACTTGTATCTTTGTTTTTCTTTGCAGATACATGATTCAGATTGGAGCCTCAGTTACACATTCGTTTGTCACCGTTATTAGCATTTGGTCATTGATTGATATCTATATGCCAGTGTGATTCTTGGCATATGTGGATGGTGATTTCCACATGGTTATTTTGGTTTTAGAGTCCATTTTACAGAGGCGATGCTGCCGAAATTTTGATAGCTTTTATGCTAGAAGAGAGCTCTAGTGGATCTTGAAGCTTGTGTGATAGCTTTGGATAATTGATTATCTCCATTCAGTTGGACTTGGTCATAGGTTGTTTGTGACAGGTTGGACCATCTTGCAGGATTCATTCTTGAGTGGGAGATACATCATCATTGTATTGGCGTGTATTGCCATCAGTTTTTGGCATATGTAGTTGCCATTATCTTTGGTTGGATCATTGATAGGTGGTGACAGGTTACTCATTGTTCTTTGGTTATTGGTTATCTTGTTTGATTGCTCAGTTTACAGGGGATACTCTGTCGAATTTTTCCAAGGATTCTTTCACATCTACTTGATCACTTTGGAGACTTGGTGAGCAGGCTTATGCTCATGGTTTTATGTGCATGCTAGATGCATGGTCATGTGACAGGTGGTTCACATGGTTTTCTTCTCCACAGAGACATATGTGATGTGAGTTATGCATATGGATATGGAGGCGTGATCCTATTGAGGATAGAGTATTGTTCTAGTCTCTTGTTACATTGCTAGTCTTGGATTGCGAGCATGGTGTCTTCTCGATTTGATGGCACTGACTTTTCGAGATGGAAAGCTCAGATGTGGCATACGTTGGTTCGTGCAGGGTTACATATGTATGTGCATAGAGATGCACAGAGGCCTCGTGACATGCCCGACCACATATGGATGGATATGGATGCATTGGCCAGCTCCACTATCTGATTACAGCTTGTGGATTCTATATATGAGTCTGTTATGTATGAGGAGACAAGTAGTGCATTATGGCAGAGACTACATGATATGTATGCAAGTCCATCAACTCATGTTAGACACAGATCACATCGATGACTTCGATGTTAGCACTGTGGTCATGAGGGCCATATTCGACGACGTTGCTTCATGCGGATGTGACGACGACGTCAGAGATATGCACCTGATGCAGATCAGGTAGTGATTTCAGGAGAGTCTATGGCTATTGATTATGGTAGTGATGGTGATATCATTTTCTCCTATGGTTCATCTCAGGATTCCTCTTGTTCTTTGGATAGCACACATATGGCTTGGTTGCTTGATGCATTAGCTAGTTTTCATGCTACTCCACATCGTGAGTGGTTTTGTCGATTCTCAGGTGAGAGTCGTGGATGTGTGCAGTTGCCTGATGGTACGACATATGACATTGAGGGTGCAGGAGATGTATGCCTTATGCTACCTAGTGGAGCATCACTTATGCTCAGACATGTACGTTATGTGCCTTCTTTCCCTATGAGCTTGATTTCAGTTAGCCAGTTACAGGAGAGCAGATGGTATGCATTCCTTGGTGAGCATCATTTTCAGTTGCAGTTGGGACAGCTTATGCTTGTCAGAGGTGCCAGGATTGGGCACAGATATCCACTGCACGTACTTTATGTGAGAGATAGTCTCGTCTCAGTGGGAGTTCAACCTTATGTGCAATGTGAGACTCATAATGTCTCATTTTGTCTACCTACACATATGCCTATTGATATTCATGATGCATATGTATGGTAGGATTCAGATGCTCAGATGGATGCACATGTAGAGCATGTTTTAGATGCTCATGTTGCTTATGTAGAGCATGGTTTGGTTGATCATGTGGATGCTCATTTGGAGCACACTTTTGATGATCATTTGGATGCTTTAGAGCATGATGTGGATGCTCACATAGAGCATTGTGATGATACTCAGTCAGAGTTTGATCATCAGTTTGACCTAGGTGTTGATGTTGTGCAGTTAGCTCATGTGGAGCATCATGATACACAGTGTATGGTAGAGAATATTAGCTCTCATGATGCACAGCTAGATACATCCTTGGTTGCGAGCATGGCTGATTTAGATGCTGATGAGTCAGCAGTTATGCAGTCATTCTTGGATTCGCTCATGCCAGATGTTGACACAGACATATCAGGACATGTTGATCTTGATGATGGAGCTTTGGATGCCTTGGATACACGCATGGCTGACATACTTAGGTTAGCCATGATAGCACATGTTTCGTCAGCATTCGAGAGTCTGATGTACGAGTTGTTATGCTCGAGACCAGACATTGCAGTTGCTATTGGAGCATTTGCACTTGGAGTTTTCAGTCGTTCGATGATTGACATAGGCATGGAGCGAGTGGGAGCTTTGCAGGAACTTTGTCAGTTCTTGCATCAGTCATATGTGAGCTCGACTCTTGTCAATATGAGTCTAGAGCAGTTTGAGGTGCATGGATACACCTTGTTTGAGGCAGTTGGTGTAGGCTGATTGGTATGGGTAGAGATCGAGACTCTTCCTGTACATTATTGTATAGTCCTACATCATTCTTTGTATATTTTACCACTTATGGTCACATTGACCCTTAAATGGAAGATTGTTGGGGATGTAAGGGTCATGTGACCTTATCCCCATATTCATATATATACATCATATATAGAGCATTGCCTCAAGAGAGATCATTTTGTGGGTTTCGAGGCTCCCACGCATATCCGCGCGTTGTTCCTCTCTTCTCTCTCGTTCCATCTCCTCTTTCCTCCTCTTGTTCTGCACACTAAAGCCCTTCATTAAATATGAGATAAGGAGTAAAGAAAGCAAGATTAGTGCCTAAGTAATCCTATAACCATGTGGTACTTAAGTGTTGGGGATGGTGTAACCAACATGTATAAGATTTTGAAATTTGAAAAACATTAGTGGATGCTTAGATTTGGATTTTGGAAAGCATTAGGAGATGCTTAAACTTCAATGGAGGGGAAGATCTCTAGAAAATCACTTGGGTAAGCTATTGAGAATTATAGATAGAGAAGAGCGATCTTGAGATGAAGACTAAGTCTTTATTACTATCACTTAGTCAACAAGGAATGATGATACTTTGAAGAAGGATTATCCAAGTAGTTGGTATTCGAACTACAATAATCCTTGCTAGGGTAGTAAGGTTTGGAGAGATAAGAATAGATTTCTCCCTCTTAAGAAAAGAGTCTTAAGATGGGTTGGAAGAAATCTTGGGAAGAGTTTTCGAAGATGAAATACAAGAGATCGAGAGATTCCTAAGGAATTTAGGGTCTGAGTTAAGATTAGTGTTCTAAGAATATACAAAACATCTTAAATTTGAAGATAAAATAGTAGTCTTGTATGCTTTATTTAAAAGCACGGAAGGAAAATTTCAAACTTTGTAGCAAGACATTGAGTTACACATAAACTCAAATTATTAGCAATTAGCATAGTGATTAGTTTCTAGTACAAAGTTTTGAACTTAACAAAAGTAGAGTTAAGGCAAAAAGTACTACACGATGGTGTATATGTGGGGTTTGATGTTCCAAAACATTAAGGTTTACAACAATATCAAAGTGAGCATAGTTTAGCTTCAAGTCTTTGCATGTCCCAAGTTTGTGTCCTAAGTTGGACACTTGTAAAATTCATGTAGGATTTGTTTTGGACCAGTTGCATTTCCATTGATAGTAGTGAAATGAACACTTGCTTCCTATATTCAACTAGGACCATAAAGCCTAGATTCGATGTTTTAGTAGTGGTTGTAAGTGGACCGTAGTAAAAACCATCCAAGTTTGATATTTTCATTAACTCTAACAAAGCTTTATTTATCAACAAAAATTTAAAGTGAATTTCTAGAGAACTATCAAAGTATTGTGATAAATATATTCCACCTATTTCACATGTTTGTGCTATGGATGCCTACTTTGCACACAAAAAAACAATGCATTAGGTGGGAATTCGTTTTCCACCCTTATCATTATGTCCATACTTTGTACTCGATTCATATTATCAGGTGAAAATCTAGATGGTGCTTTGAATGATTTGGGCAAGGATGAGGTCATGCAAAAATTGCCTTTTTTCTAATCGAGTCCTAGAAAGGGTCCCCTTCTAATGAAAGAGGAAAATATGAGAGGCAAAAACCATGCTCATTATTTTCGACAATGGGGTCAAGAGAATAATCATTATATATTTGTACCTTGAAACATATTTTTGAGGAAGAAAATGTTCTTTAGGTGGTGGAAAGTAGCTTAGAGAAGGTTTAAAGTTATTATAACATTGTATATCTAAGGCGTATTCTTGCAACATGTGACCCACTTAGCATAGTTGTTAATTCTCAAGGATGCAAAGGAGTAGATCTTGGTTCAAACCCCAAGGAACATGGGGAGAGAGTTTTTCCCAAACATCTCTAACATTGAGTCATAATAAATGAGAACAATGACATGTTCTCTTTTGAATCTAAGAACAAACGCGTGAAATGTTGCAAAATAGCCTCACTTTGTTATCCCAATGTGAGAAACCTAAATTTTTGTTAGACAAGTTCCATGAAAGATGTGAATTTCCTGTATTAGATTCATGAAGTAGTAAGCCAAAGTGCTTTTTAGAACATAAAAAGCTACCTAATGATCAAGTTCCTCCCATGAGAGATTTCCATTCCATAGAGTAACCAAAAAGTGCCATGAAATGGAAACAAAATACAATCTCGATATATTGCTTTCTCCAAACACATAGATAATTGATCTCATTGCTATTTACTATTTCCATAACTTCGACATGGAAAAATAAAATAGATTTTTTCAAGACTCAACATATATAATACCACATCATTTGATACTACAAAGATTATGAGAAGCTTTTTTGCATACTGCTATTGATATTCACAAAGTTGCTCTTATTGCCACTTAAACATCACAACGTCAACCAGTCATAAATATAAACAAAACCGGGATACAACTATCTAATAGAACAGATCAGAATGGGGATATAAATAAGCACAAATAGAAGGATACGATGACCATTACATTCACACAGAGGGAGAGAGAGAGAGAGAGAGAGAGAGAGAGAGAGAGAGAGAGAGATGGGGAGGGAGACACATAGAGATGGGGAGGGAGACACAGAGAGAGAGAGAGAGAGAGAGAGAGAGAGAGAGAGAGAGAGAGAGAGAGAGAGAGAGAGAGAGAGAGAGAGAGAGAGAGAGAGAGAGAGAGAGAGAGAGAGAGAGAGAGAGAGAGAGAGAGAGGAATACATAGGGAAGAACCGACATGCAGAGATGGAGAGAGAGAGAGAGAGAGAGAGAGAGAGAGAGAGAGAGAGAGAGAGAGGTGGTTACAATGTTGTGCTAATAGAGGAAGATGCAATGACAGAGATGCACATGAAGGAAGGGGAGGGAGGGAGAGAGAGAGAGAGAGAGAGAGAGAGAGAGAGAGAGAGAGAGAGAGAGAGAGAGAGGGAGAGAGAGAGATTGTAGAAAGAGGGATCAGAGAATGAGAGAGAGAGAGGTGAGAGAGATAGATAGATGGATAGATAGACACAGAGAGAGAGAGAGAGAATGAGAGAAGAAGAAGAAGAAGAAGAAGAAGAAGAAGAAGAAGAAGAAGAAGAAGAAGAAGAAGAAGAAGAGACATACTACAAATACATAGAGACGGTAAAGCAGTAGATCCAAGGATGAGAGAGAGAGAGGTTCATTTTTGAGAATTTGTTTTTATTGTTGCTAATTAGATAGTTAATTATAAGTAAAAATAAAACAAACAACTTTATTTAACAATAATTAGTAATTAAATAAAACTAATTTAAGAATGAAATGTAAATAGATAAATAGAGATCTAAGAATAAAATAAAATGTATAAATAAATACAAGTAAATAAAAAAATTAGATGTAGATAAAATAAAAATAAGAACAAATAACAAAAATATAATTGTGTTAATAAATAAAAAGAGAGTAGCAGAAACGATAGAGAGAAGATATTGATTCCTTTCTAAATTATACCAAAATTAATTACTTTTCTTGTATCATTCACCATCACTTGGATAGTGATTTATTTTGTTTTGTTTTTAGTCGATCCTTTCATGATCAACCATCATGTATTAGTCATTTGTAAACATTTGATCTATTGTTGGTGAGTGTGGTGTTTCTAATTTGAGTGATTTATTTATTACCATTATGATTTCATCCTCGACGATCTACTCCATTGATTGTGTGAAAGTGTTTTTCGATCCCTCTTGAAGTGTAGATAGCATGCCATGCACCATACTATTTGCTAGGAAAGGGACCCAACATGCAAACACTGCCTGCCAGACACTGATGATGTGGCACCCCTAGGTCGTGATCCAACCCCACAGCTCTTCCCTCCAACAGCTTCAACCCAATGTGAAGCAAGCCAGTTATCCTAGAAATATCAGACCCTTGACTTGCCACCCACACCTTTAGTTGATAGAGAAAGCACTTTCATACACTTCTAGAATTACTTGTATTTTTAGTGCACAAACCCATAACCTTGGCTTTAAATTAGAGTTCTAGGTATTTGTTTTTAAAGTTCTATATATACTTGTATTGCTACACACATAAATAAGAAAGTCTATTTTTTTGCTTGAGTTTGGTCACTCATATTCTGTGTTTAGTTACTAAACGATTCATCTTGAGCAATCTTTACAGTTGTTATTTAGATAAAAAAATTGCCATTGTCATAGCTTATATAAAAAGAACAAAAACATTAAAAATATCATAAAAAGAGGAAAATTTAAAAACTCAAGAGCATGTCAAGTTTTGAAATTAATAAGCAAAAAGAAATCTAACTTAAAGTTCATAAAACAAAAATAAGAGGGATCAAGTTCAAGAAACAAATCAATTCAAGTAAACAAAATCAAATGAAGAGATAAATCAAGTCAAGAAGAGAAACTAAGTAACTCAAGATAATTCACAATCACTCTAAACTTAGAAATAAAGTCTCCTTAGGAAATTGGTATGAGATTAGAAAGAAATTTAGACCTGCTTTCACCTCTTGGCTCGAGACTCATCTAGTCTCTTCTCTGAAATCTACTCCAATTTAAGAGAAAAAGTCGAGCCACTTACCATGGACATTGTCCTTTGTACTAGGAAAAACCATAGGAAAGAGATGGAGGAAGTATTCAAAGAGTTAATGATAAAAACGTAGGGGGCTTGAGTGGTCCAAGCTATCTTAGGAGTCAAGAGGAAGTTTACTGGGTTGAACGTGACTTAATACTTGGATGTATTTGAAGAACAATCTCAGATCTATGGACTACTCGAAGAGATGTTGACTCATTTCTGCACTTAGGTAGTTTTAAGCTCAAATTTAGCATCCATATCAACACACATAGAGAAGACTTGGATATAGTTTAGAAAGGAATAACATAAACTCTTCTATTTGGAAGATTTCAGTCAGCATAATAGAGAGGGTATTTTGCGATGGTTTCATTCCCCAAAACCCACTGCATCTTTGACACACCTATTGAATGAGTTTCTTAGGAGGTATGCTCAACTTCCTCATGCTGACCTAGAATCTCTAAATCTTGACTCAGTGATTTCATTTCTCAAGATTGTAAGTCCTAAGGATATGAATGAAGTTGAGAGAAGGATTGAGGAGGTTGGGAAGAGATTTGGACTAATTGAAGATTGGGCAACGACTAGGAGAGAAGTAAAGGCAGTTGCCCAAATGAGTCAATGATGGATAGTGCTTTATGATAGACCTATATAGAGTGCTCCATTACAGCCAAGAGAGGCACCTATTCTAGTGGGTCTGAGTGTGTCTACAACACAAGCTTTGGCTAATGTTGCATCCACATCACACACAACAGTGGAATTACAATTAGATATCCTAAGCAGGCATATAGAAAATATTATGAAAATGCAAGCCTCTCTATCCAAAGAGATGGATACCTTACACAATAAGGTGTAGTCCGTGGGTTATCAAGACCCCATTCCTACTTAGCCGAGCACTACTTACATAGAACCATTCCAAAGAAATAGAATGCCAATGCATAATGTGTAGGGATACACAATACCTTAGGTTGTACCTCCAATGCAACCCACTGCTCAATAGATCCCTCTATCACAAGTTCAGCCCATGTATCAGAGAAATACTAGGCCATTTGATAGATCATGAACTAGGGGATTTTGAGGAGCAAAGAGGTGTGTCTCGTGTGATGCACAAGAATACTTTTCCTATGCATGTGAAGAGTTGAAGCAAGCTAAAGAACATCAATTAAGAATTGACATAGATAAGAATCTTTGTGACTTTAGGACTCGACTTCCTCTACCTGTGATTTGGGGGAAGGGAGGAATGAAGAAATTGTATGAGAATCTATCCAGTACAAATGCTAGCACATCAACCACACAACCAAAACTACTGGAAGAAGGAAATGAAGAAGAGCCTAGGCCACAACCACAAAAGAATTACTCAATAGAAGCTCTAGTCAGAGCTAGTGATGTGATAATGAAAAAGATTGCTTAGAAGTCTCCTATGGATCAATTCTCTTTCTACTCACACATAGCTAATGTTTAGGGTAAGAAATGAAATGCAAGATGAGGATGAGCCAAAAAGAAGAGTAACTAGAAGACAAAGTAAAAATGAAGAGGAAAAGGCTAAAGATACTCAAAAGAAAGTCCACTTTGAGGAGCTTATTGCTTCTCAAGAAGAGGCAAAAACAAAGGAAATAAGAGAGGGAAAGTGGCTAGCCAAGCCAATTAAAACTTAAGAAAGAAGTCAAGTAAACGAAAGAGCTTATAGGGACCTATTGAAAAGATCAAAAATGTTCAAGAGAGTTAAAAGAAGAAGAAGAAGAAAGCTCCAAAAGCTGTACTAATTTTGAAGCTTCAGAAGAAGCATGATGCAAAGGAAATTCTAAGTGACATTTGATTGAAAAGTTAAGTAACCATGTCCTTGGAATAGTTCTTCTCAATTGCAAAGCCTAAGTTCAAAGATAGCTTCATTAGACTAATTAAAAGAATGAGATTCCCATTACCTGAAGGCATAGAGATGGGAGAGGCATTTGAAGGCACTCATGTTATGAATGAAGTAGTTGCATTGTGTGACTCCTCTGATGATAAATTTGATGAGATTGCAATATGCCAAGGGAATAGAAACTCTCTAGGAGTGATCAGACCTATCAATGAGATAAGAAAATCTAATAATGATTATAATAAGAACCTCAGGGCAAGAGGTACACTAGAATTAAAAGTAAAAATTAGGAAATTATGGAGATTCGTATTTAGCTTTGGCCTTGATTGCCTTAGGGTTAGAGATAAATATGATATCCAAGAATTTGTATGACAAGTTCAGATGGCCCATAGACAAGGAACATGGGTGGAGGATGAGGACCACATATAATGGCTCCAAAGATTTGCTAGGAGCATGTGCTTTTGTATCTATGACAATTGCATGATTTTTTGAGGAGTTCCACTTCTTTATATAGGATAATTTTTTGTACAATGCTATTCTTGGGCAACCTTTCATAGCCAAAATGTAGATGGAGACAAAGGTAATGGATGACGGATCTACATATGCAAAGAATCTTATCGAGATCCGATTTGAAATCCTTACAAGTCATGACTATTTGCTTGAATCATGCAAGAAGCACAAAGAATCTAAGAAAACACCTCAATAATGTGGGAACATCAAGCTTACACTATGATTGAGGTGCATTTGATCTACATCAAAAAAGATATGGTTTGGATTATGCCCAAATATCCATTGAAGCATTCTTTTACCAATGCTTATTTATTGTATTAAAAAAAAGATTTTTTATGGATCATTTACCATTGTAAAAGCTTAGAGATTTAAAAATATGAAAGGAGAAACATAGAGATAAAATTCCATGAATTTGAGATGGTTGAATTGTAATCAATGAATCAATCAATCACCCAAAAGTAGATCAAACTAGATCTTCATTTTTCTTAGATTATAGGAAAGTGAATTGATTCCCTCCAACAACCTTTACTGCCTTCATTTGAAGTCAAAATCCACTTGTAGAAGTCATGGGGCACTTCAAATATCTATATAAAGACTTCAAATAACTTGTACATTACATGAAAGAAAAATACATACACTTGTGGCCCTCATTGTCTTGCTCCAGTTTTCTGCATCATCTTCTTCAACAATAGTAACCTTGTAGATGCTGGTGCTCTCTCTACAAAGCTCCAAATTGGAAGAATGAGCAAGCATTGGAAAGATACTAGTTTCTAGTTTATTTCTATAAAGTTTCAAATCCGTTGGTGTAGATTAGGAGAAAGCATAATTTTTCTATCTCGAGGTCTATCTTTGCACATTCCTAAAAAAAAGGGGGTACCACTATTGAGTGTAAGGTTCATTCCAAAAACACGTTTTTCTTACTTCTTGTAATCTTGTGCATTCTATACACTCAACATTATGTGTATCAGGCCTCCAAAAGGATTTTTCCAATTGTAATCATGTTGTTTGCTATGCGCATTTGAAGTGGATTGTCTCATCGAAAGATGGTAAGTTTTTTGAGCTAGACAATGTGCAAACCTATCTATTTTGTATCCACTCTTTCTCCTTGGTGCTCCAAAGTTTCATTTTATTGCACTTATCACATACCTATAAGGTCTATTTGAATCTCCATAAGCCATTGGTCTAGTCTTGTGCCAATTGGCTAGAGCGAACTTCGTAGCTTTGCAACTCAGTTTTCTACCTCCTACAAGCTTCTCCAAGTTTTTTTAGTGGTATTAGAGCTAGCACACGATGAGTGACGACTCTCCTTCAATGATTGAGAAGCTTGATCGACACAACTGACAAGAGCAAGGATTTATGTCTCATTTATTGATGACCGTAGTAGATGGACTATTCTATACTTTATCAAGAGTAAGAATGAAGTGTTTGATTGCTTCAAAAAGTATCTAGAACATGTGAAGAATCATACAGGTAGATCACTCAAGGATCTTAGACCTGATGAAGGGGGAGAATACTTGTCCAAAGAGTTGGATGAGTTCTTGAAAGATAAATTTATCAAAAGGAAAGTGACTACTAGGTACTCTCCTCAACTAAATGGAATTGTAGGCAGAAGAAAGAAGACATTGGTTGGATTAGCTAGAACAATGCTTGAAAAGAAGTGGTTGCCACATTATATATGGGTAGAGGCTATTTCAACCACTATGTACCTTGTCAATAGACTAGCATTGGAATCACTTCAAGGTATGACTCCACCTTTGGAGATGAATCATAAACTTCATGTTTATGAAGGTGAAGAAATCGAAGACATTAAAGAATATCAAAGCTTAGTAGATAGCTTGATATATGCTACTCATACAAGGATAGAGATCTCATATAGTGTGGGTGTGCTTAGTCAATTCATGCACTCACCTAGAAGACCACACATGGATGCAACTAAGAGAGTACTTAAGTATCTTAAAGGTACAACCAATGAAGGTATATTCTATCCTTACTTTTTCGATTTGGATATGAAAATCTATTCAAATGCAAATTGGGTAGGAGCTAAGGATGATTGAGGAAGTACCTTTGGTTACTTAGCATTTGTAGGTTCAAAGCTAGTGTCAGGGAGTTTCAAGAAGCAACCAATAGTTGCTTTATCCTCAATTGAAGCAAAGTACAGAGGTTTGACCATAGCAACTCAAGAGGCAATATGGTTAAAAGCATTGTATACAAATTTGGGACTTATGAGTTCCAAATCTCACATATTTGGAGATAATGTAAGTTCCATGCATCTAGTAGCAAACCCTATTTTCCATGCAAGAAGCAAACACGTAGAGGTTCATTAACACTTCCTCAGGGAGAAGCTCATAGAAAAGGAGATTGACATTTCTTTTGTTCCAGCTGAAAATCAAGTAGTAGATATGATGACTAAGGCACTTGATGGAATAAATCTTTGGGAACATCAAGCTTACAATATTCTTGAGGTGGATTTTGTATACATAAAAAAATCTATGGTTTGGATTATGCCAAAATATTCATTGAGGCATTCTTTTACCTATGCTCATTTAATGTATTTTGTTAAAAAAAATATCAACCATTTACTATTGTAAAAGCTTAGAGATTTACACATGTAAAAAGAAGAAAAAGAGAGATAATATTACACAAATTTGAGGTGGTTGAATTGCAATCAATGAATCAATCAATCACCTAAAAGTAGATCAAACTAGATCTTCACTTTTCTTAGATTGTAGGAAAGTGAATGATTCCCTCCAACAACCTTTACCGCCTTCATTTTAATTCAAAATCCACTTGTAGAAGTCAAGGAGAACTTCAAGATTCTATATAGAGACTTCAAATCACTTGTACATTACATGGAAGCAATATACATACACTTGTGGCCATCATTGTCTTGCTCCTTCATTTTTTTGCATCATCTTCTTCAACAATAGTAAGCTTGCAGAGGCTGCGGCTCTCTCTAAAGAGCTCCAAATTGGATGAATGAGGTCTCATTTGAAATTTATTAGTGTCTAGTTTATTTGTATAAATTTTCAAATTGTTTGGTTTACCAAAGTGGGAGAAATTTCAATGTTGCTATCTCGGAGTCTATCTCTATGCATTCCTAAAATTTATAGGAGGTACCATTGTTGAGTGTCAAGCTCATTCCAAAAGCACATTTTTCTTATTTATTGTAGTCTTGTGCACTATATACACTCTCAAACCCATGTGTAACACTCCTCCAAAAGTCGTTTTTTCATTTGTAAATATCATGTTTACTACTATGAGCATTTGAAGTTGATTGTCTCATCCAAAGATAGTAAGTTTTTTGAGCTAGTCAGTGTGCAAACCTATCTATTTTGTATCAACTCTTTGTGCTTGATGCTCCAATGCACATAGTGCATTTCATTGCACTTATCACATGCCTATAAGGTATATTTGAGTCTCCATAAGCTCGAGGGCTGGTCTTGTGCTGGTTGGCTGGATCAAATTTCATCGCTCCACAACTCACTTTTCTACCTCCTACAAGCTTCTCCAACTTCTTTCAATTAACTCTCATGATTGTGAGTGCGATGATTGTGCACCGGTGTGAGAGTATGGGGCTTATTTAGACCAAAAATTCTACTACGATCCACTGTTGAGCAAGACAATGATGGGGAGTGGTTTGATGTCTCACATGACTTTGTAAATAATTTTCAAAGTCTTTGTATATATTCTTCTACATTCGAATTAATTTACTTGCAAAAAGAAAAAATTTCAAATAAATTTAGAAAAATATATGAAAACCATTACAAAAACTTAGGATTCATGTTGCATGACGAAAATATTGAAAACATAATTGAGTTTGAAAGTAGTTCAACTGTTCTGGAAGAATTTGAGTAGGTACTTCAAAGAAATGGAAAATAAAAAATCATCATGCTCAGTTCTATTCAAGAATATAATTTGATTGTTGGGTTTTTCCAAGAATGTGAAGTGAATGTAAATACCAAGTACAAGAATGTTGATAAGAGAATAAAACCCATAGCTCAACCATTGCCATGTGATAGTTATGAAAAGTATCTGAGAGTGTGTGATGACTCTATGTTGAGAAGAAAAGAGCTTATAGGGCATCATTTTACTGAGGAGAGTGTTAAGCACATAAAGTTCGGAGACATGAAAAAGCATTTGCTCTTTTACCACATGAGATAGGCTATGTGGATCTGAAATAAGTCTTAGCCATGATCATCTTTAAAATGCCACATATACCATGGAATATTTGACATATTCCAGTCCCAAAGGTTCATTTACTTATGTTGATGAGACTTTTAAAGGAAAAGATATCCATGCAAACATTGGAACCATCTTCAGTTCCATATTTGAATAGGTCTTTCATGATACCGAAGAAAAATGGGAAACTTTGTTTCATCCAAGATTTGCAACCTGTGAATAGAGTGACAATAAAATATGTAGGGACAAGACCTATCATAGATGAGTTTGCAAAAACATTTTCTGGGCATTCCATCTACTCCATGGGTGATTTATATTCATGGTATGACCAGTTTTAGTTGGCCATTGTTATCGTTAGTGTCCATGTGAAAGGCGAAATGGCCACCGGACAACTATGCAGATGATCAAACTCAAGAGGACTCATTACTTTTGAAGAACATGACTATGAACCAAGGTAAAGCAGATGAACATGTATTCTATATAGACTCAGGTTGCTCAAATCACGTAGTAGGGAATGTAGCTCTACTCTCAGACTTGAAGGACCCAAGGAATAGACATGATGTCCAAAAGAGAGATGACAAAAGGCATACAGTGGATAAGATAGGAAATGTGAAGACTTTAGATGGTAATATGAACCCATTGAGCAAGGTATTGAATGTGCCAACCATCACTAGAAACCTTGTAAGTGTAGGTCAGATTGGTTAAAACAGATCATAGGCCAGATTTACAAAGAATGGAGCATTTGTTGAGGATCCACATCAAGGAATCAAGAGGATAGCAAGAGGAGAAAACTCAGGTAGACTATTTACTTTTGAGCTCACGGATACTAGGAACATTGCTTTGTTCAATTATGGTAGAACCCTATAAAAGTTGAAAATTTGGCACAAGGTTAGCTCATATAGGTGAAAGGTCTCTAAAGCAAATCAGTAGGGATCAAAATGTGCTTGGTCTACAAAAAATCTCCAAACAACACATGATTTACAAATGTAGTGCTTGTCAATTCGACAAGTCTCACAGGCAACCATTCACAAATAAAGGATACATTCATGGAGACCTATTGGAGGTAGTCCTTACAGATGTATTGGGGCCAAGCAACGAACCATCAATCTGTGGATCTAGGTATTATGTATCATTTATTGATGATTGTAGGAGATGTACAATACTATATTTTATGAAGCATAAAGATGAAGTGTTTTCATGTTCTAAGAAATATCTAGCACTTGTAGAAAAATAGACATGTAAAACCCTAAAGAGGCTAAGTTTAGATGGAGGGGGAGAATATTTCTCCCATGAATTTGATTCTTATGTCCAAGAGAGAGGAATCAAAAGAGAGATTACAACCACATATACACTAGAACAAAATGGAGTGGCAAGAAAGAAATAGAGTCATAGTGGAGGCTACAAGGTCAATGCTAAATGAGAAGAAGTTGCCCAATTACCTATGTGGCAAGAAAGAAATAGAGTCATAGTGGAGGCTACAAGGTCAATGCTAAATGAGAAGAAGTTGCCCAATTACCTATGGATGGAGGTTGTATCCACAACCACCAATCTAATCAATAGACTCCCATCAAAAGCATTAGATGGGATGACACCATATGAAGCATGGAATGGAAGAAGACCTAGCCTTGAAGATCGCAGGATCTTTGGGTGCATAGCATATGCACACATAACTTCCCAAATCCGAGGCAAATTGGATCCAAAGGTAGAGAAATGCATATTCATTGGTTATCACATAAATTAGAAAGGTTATAGGCTATATAATCCAAGAAATAAAGGTTTCATTGTAAGTAGAGATGTTGTTTTTGATGAAAGAAAATCTTGATTTGAGGACGATTGTAGGAAAATCAAACTTTCCTATGACTTAGAGGAAGAATTTCTGACATTGTCAAAGAGAAATGAGCATACACATGAAGAATCAAGTGATTTTGAAGAAGACTAGAAGAGTCCAAGAAGGGAAATCAAATATTGGAACTCCAAAAGCAAAGCCGAAGTGAAAGAGATGAGAGCTGTGGTAGAATCATCTCAGCAAACTATAAGGAGGTCTACTAGAGAGAAAAGGAAGCCAAAAAAGTATGGGTATGACACCTCATTAGGCACTGAGCATTCAATATACATAGCAGAAGACTCAAACTATGAAGAACCATCAACATATGAAGAGGCCAAGAAGAAAACAGAATGGAGACATGCCATGCAAGAAGAGATAAAAGCTCTACAAGAAAATTAGACTTGTGAATTGGTTCCCAAGAAACTATCTATGAAGGTCATTGGCTTAAGGTGGGTTTACCCATCTTCTTATGAGTATACTAAGGATGAATTTGATCCTCATATATATATGCATATTTGATTGATTCCTCCAATGTCTAAGATGTGTTTCGTCTCACTTTTCTATTTATAGGTTTATCCAAGCCTATCACAAATTACCTAATCTTTTGAAAGTCACTAAGCCCTTTTTTTTTAAGAATCATCTCTCTATAGGTGGACATATAAATAGATAGTATTCTACCCCTCCATGTAATCCTATCCCATGCATCCTAGTTCCTCTCCCGCTCATTCTTAGGTAGACACTCATTCAAGGAAAGAGTTCTGAAATTTGGTCGAGTCAATAGGGATGGATTTGGCCTCCTTGAGAATCATCTTCCACTTTTCAGCCCATGCGACAAGCAAGAGACTTGCTTGCAAAATAGGATACTTCTAGTACGATGCTCTTTAATTGATATAGGTCATTCAACTTCTATACAAGACTGTACTTCGAAGCCTCATTCCTCTTATGGTAATCCCACATAAAACTAGGTGTCCTGAGGTATTTTAAGATGGGATTCTCCCTTGTCTTCACCAATTTTATTTATCTCCTTCCTATCCACCTTCAATATATGAAGAGAAAAAGTCTCTCCTCCCTTTAACACAAGGAAAAATGTAACACATATCTTAAGAGAGACAATTTACGCTATAAGTTGTTTATATAGTAATATCATAATGCCTATGGGAGTCCCTAACTTTTGGGTTTGGTTTTTAAGTTCATTAAATTGAGCATATGTAATAAACTCCTTGTAAAGTTCAGTATATTTCTCAACCTTTTACGCAACTTCTCTCATGTTTTGGTGTTGCTCTTCTAGTGTTTGTTTGTTATGCAAGACGTGTGCCCTATCATCAATTGACCCTCTTGTACCAAGTTTCCCTAAATATCAAACTAGGTAGCTAACAATGATAATGAATCCAAAAAGTGAGAAATATAACACAAGAGAACCTCTTTGATCAAATCAGAGCTTTTGAAAGAAACTTTGAAGTTATGTGAGATGTTGAAGCTCTATTTGTACCTCTTTGCTACGTCCAAAATGAAATCGTACATAACTGATCGGAATGAGGACACTATTGATAGCATATACACATGAAATTGGACTCCAGAAACCAATTTAAACCTTCTCAAGAGCTTATATGAAGAAAACTTGAGCACTTTTGTTATTAGACTCCAAAGATGGTTGATCCATACCCTAAGAGGGAGTATTAGGAAGTAATCCTCAACCATGGATTTTGGGGAAAATACTCCTAGCTATTAGGTCATTTGTTGAATCCCATTTTTGATACAACAATTAGTATTAGAGCCTAATAAACAAGCTTGGGCAAGGCGGATAGATTCCATAATGCTCATGGGCATGTGATGGCCTCTAGAAAAGGCAATTGGGCACTTTGTATATGAAAGGGCACAAAAGTAGCACTTGTCACTTCCAAAAATTAGCCCACTAAATATTAGAGTGTATCTCCCTATCTATCAGTCCAATTCAGACATATAAGGTACTATTGAAAAGCCCTCGAATGAAATCTCCTATCAAAGATCCAGATTGATGTTCCAAGATACCTAGCATGGGCGAGAACCACATTCAACATACTAAGGTTGAGAATAAGGATTGAAGATGCCAATATTGTGAATAAGAAGCTTCAATACAACAACTCTCATTGGTGCCTGTAATGCATTTTAACACCTTCTCTTAACCTCCTCAAAGTTCCTCCAAGTTACAAAAGTGAAATTGGTTGATAAAATCCCCAAAAATGATAGCCAAAACTCGTTGAGTAGCTAGTATTGAAGTGTCCGAAACATATTTTCACCTATCAAGACTTATCTATTGCTATGTTATTTGTTGCAATGCAAATATTAGAAGATAATATTCAAATCAACACCAAGATATTCATAATACGAGCTTTGAGAACAAAGTTATGTCTCCTAGCAGGTGTAGATGCGGGTGGTGGTAGGTGAAATGAGATAAAAGAGAGGAGGTTTTGGGAAGCTCACCTAGATGCCAAATTCTCCATTTATTAATGAATCTTTTGTTACTTGTCCATGTTCACAACCCGTAGTACATGTAAATGTGATGATATATCTGACTGTCTTCCAAATTCTCTTGTAAAACTCTTCTCAAAGTAGAGGAAAAGCAAAAGAAGAAAAGAAAAAATATTTACCCTTGTAAAAGGGAAATGAATTATTCACACTTTGTATCTTGTGCATGCTTCTCTGTGAAGCCCGATTCCCCCATAGAAAATGAATTGAAGAATGTTTTGGTACGATATAGGGTGTATGTAAGCTTCCTCATTCTCACATTGAGGGGAAGAGAAGGAAGGAGCTTCGGCTCCTGTTGTGCCACTCACAGTAACCAGGATTCACGTAAACGAATTCTTTGTCTCCTCTATCCTGTACCTATTGAGTTGTCCACGTGTGAAGTCTTCCACATTCTATGGACCACTACCAGTTTTGATACCAACTGCTAGACTTCCAATGAGCCTTCCTTTTAACTAAGAGTGCAAACAACTCAAATGCCGAAAACAATTAGTCAAGCTTGCTAATAATTCAGAACTCATTCACACAGAGATATATGTTAGTCAATAACCTCCCAACCACATACATACGTGAATAATATCTCTCTTCCTCTCCACATAATGGAGCATCACATAGCTCAACACATGGGTGCTACATGACACTCATGTGAAGGACCATGTGTACATGACTCAAAAGGAGGTTTCAACAGTTGCAGACTGGTTTCGAAATTGGCTCATTAATCAGTGCTCTTGTTCAAACATATAAGACACAAACATCAATAGATGCAAGCAAACATATTCAGCATGCAAACGAGTGCACATAAACTCATATAACTTTATAAAATCGCACAGCTTGAAATCCACATTAATTAAGATCTGAAATCACGTATTCAATAGTGTTTAGAGATCAAATGTATACAAAACCGATTAATATCAATTAGCAATGTGATACATAATAGAGACGACTGATTATTATCAACAAACATGAATGCATCCAATCCGAAAATTGTGTAGATGGGGGCTACAAGCACAGTCAGCTGAGATGTACAAAATAATATCACTCTGTCTTGCTAGGAACAGAAGAAAACAAAGATTTTAAAACATAATTCTCTTGCACAGTAGCGAAGCTCTCCCTTGACACAATAGCTATGTGTTTCTTTTATAGTCCAACAACAATCTAAGTTTCTCAACTCAAAGGCATGAGCGGAGTAAAACTGGCATAAAGTTGATGATCTACCTCCATGGCAACCTATGTTCACCCCTTTTTGTCCTTGTATCATTTTTCGTCTTGCTTGTTGTATGTGACTGTTCGCCGAGTTAGCTTTGACACATTGTTGGTCTGAATGTCTATTATGTGGCACTTCAACTTCCTCCAATTGGAGACATCTCCATCATAAGTTTTTAGTTTTCAGCCTGTCATAGAACGATCAATTCGCAATCGTGTTTTTTTTAGAGCTAAATCCAAAGGAGATAAGAGCTTCGTTGAGTGCTATGCACGTGAGGCTCTGTACATCAGCCTTGGTTACTATCAAAATCTCATCGCATGCTTGATGCAATCCATTGTTGAAGATTCTAACTCTCCATTGGGGACCAACATGCCTTGTATTCCTAGGCACATGGCCAGGGATCAAGTCTCGCCCAGGGCTGGATGCTTTAGGTTCCCCAAGATGGATGCCTCTACCTTACGAGGTCGGGTGTGTGCATCTTTCCAATTCAATGTACTCTAAAAAAAAAAAGCTATAGGGAAATGCACATCAAGCTTTCAACAACATCTTAATCCTTTGTGTACTTTATTTTTGCAAATAATTCTCCAAAAGCATTTCCATTTCATCTTCTTCATCATCTGCTCCATTCTCTATAAGGCAACGTAGATGTCTTCTCATCATTCTTCTCCAAGTATTAGGGAAGTCCCAAGGATGGGAGAGAGAATCTTTCTCACATTCACCCCTACAAAATCTGCACATTGCCCTTGACGGGCCAACCTTGCAAAATAACAAAATGCGATATCAAAGCTTCTTTTTGACTCAAAATGAGAACTCAAATCTTTTTGTTCAGTTATGCTCAAATGCACATTGCCCTTGACGGGCCAACCTTGCAAAATAACAAAATGCGATATCAAAGCTTCTTTTTGACTCAAAATGAGAACTCAAATCTTTTTGTTCAGTTATGCTCAAATGAATGCAGCTTCCTTTTTTTGCCTCACAAATGATAACAACAAATGCATGTTTACTAGTAACCATTTCATGCAACACTTACTTGAAATTAAGTTTCAAAGATAAATTCCCTAATCCACTTGTTCAAAGTCAATCATTATTTCATATAAATTAGTGCATATAATGCATTCATACATATCTATGAAATATAAATAATTCCTCTCATACATACAACAACCTCCTTTGCCTAATTGAACTAGAAGTGATTTCACAAATAAATTTTCAAATCTTTTCTACTCTTTTTTGCTTTTGAGATTTCTTCATTTTTTATTTTGTTTTGAATCATTCGTGGTAAATTACTTTGTTGGTGTGGAAGAAAAGTATAAACTTCCATTTCTTCACAATTTTTTTGTATTTCATTTTGACATGCTTTTATGCACAAACCTGCACTGATTTATACAAAAAAAATCCATCGTCCCTTTTGAGCTTCAATTTTTATTTGTTCTTTCCTACCTTAACCTCATTTATAAAAACTTCAAGCCAAAGGTCAAGTCAGTGCATTCCTACTCGAGTGAAATAGCACCTGTAGTTTCAGACTATCAAAAACTAGTCTTTATAAGTTTGGAAAATATGAATGCAAAGGTGTAATGCAATGAAAAATAATCTAGACAAAGAGAAAAGAAGAAATAGCTTTTGGTTAATTTGATTCTGCATCAATCATATCATCTTCATCTTCATTCTCATCAATAGTCGATTATTCTATCAATACTTCTGGACTTTAGAACACTTGATCATCACATCTTTTAAAGAGTTTCACTCATTTCCTTGCAAAAGATTCTTTGAACACAATGTTATCTAGATCCATTAAAACATATGTGTTATTGTCATTCACTTTAAATACAGCATAAGAACCAAACCATCATTTCAATAATTTCTTTCTCCCTTCATATTGTGTGTCAAATAAACTATCCTAAACCAAAAGCCGATTGCCTTCTTGAATCTTCTTAGGTCAAAGACGATGTCATTTATCAAAGTAGATATTATCACTTTATCTTTTCTTTTGATTCCTTCAATTGCTTTTTCCCTATTCTAGCTGCTACAATCTCAAACATAACAATTCCTTTCTCATCATATTAGTAGTCCAGGGTAAAACGAAAAACCACATCAACACATTTGTTGCAATTGGAAATATTGTTTTATGTTAATGCATTAATTCCATAGGCATATATCTAGTCGTGCATGTACAAGTCATGTGATCAGCCCATAAAGCAGATGGTAAATTTTTTGGCCATTGATTAATTTTCCCTTCACAAGCTTTTCATAAAGCTTTTACTATTGGTGAATGACCTCTCACTTTTTTCCTATTTATTTTTTGGCGATTGATTAATTTTCCCTTCACAAGCTTTTCATAAAGCTTTTACTATTGGTGAATGACCTCTCACTTTTTTCCTATTTGCTTTGAGATTATATGTTGTGGTCAATTTTAATCGGATTCCACAAATTTGGAAAAAAATATCTAGCTTCTTGTGCATTAAGTTCTCCACGATCAACTACAACTTTCTACATAATCAAATCTACAAAATACATCCTCTAGTAAGAATCTATATACATTTACTATTGATTTGGTAGATAAATCTCTATCGTCAACATGATTTGTGAGATCCTTTTTAGCAAGCACAATATAATGCATGTTGTTTACTCCTGATGGCATAGTCACTAAGTCAACAATCCATTTATAGTGATTTCTAGGTGGATAGGTAGGTTGTAATCAATTATCATGTTTCACAGATGAGTGCATTTTAAATTGTTTATATGATACAACATAAGAAAAGATATAGACACACATTCCTAGCCACCAATATCTTTCCTTTATTTTCTCAAAGGTACCCACAAAGCCCCTATGGGCTATGCACAAAGAGTCATGTAGGTCTTTCATTAAACTTCTTTGAAAGTGCTTTGTTCTTAGTACATGTTGTAGAAACTTTATTTTCTCTCGGGCATGTCTCCATATCAATCCATCTCGTAAGGAAAAATTAAATGCATGCCTTCGAATATTTCTAAAATATTGTGAAGTCCAAGAAGTTCCCGTTACCACTTTACTTAGATAATAACCAATATAAAGCGAGTTTTCATCATAACTAGCTTCATTAAAAAACTCATGTACAAAAGATTTGAGTTCATAAGCAAGATGTTTAATTTCCCCAATTTTCTCTAGTTCAACTTCATTGTAGATAGCATAACTGCAACAACGTTTGTTTTACCTGAAATATGAACAGTTTTGGATTTATAAATTTAATATAGGAAATCCATCCCAACATAGGTATGTTTGGGCTAAACAATTATCAATCATGCAAAGCAAGGGTAAAAAATCAGTTTCTATAACTAAATTAGCACCAATAAAATAGTTTTTGTCACTCTTGAGTGCAAAAACAATTCCCTAAATTTCTCTTTTGATTTGGGGGTAATTTTTTGTCTTTCTTGCAATATGTTTGCTTCAAATCTTATGGAATATCTCTTGCCATTTTCATCTTCTTGATGAATTACCCAGACAATAGCAATTGGACTAGTATCTAGAGTCAAAACAATTACCTTTCCATTTGAGCAATCAACTTTTTTTAGAACTAGAGCCTATAACAAAAGAGACTTTAATTTCACATAAAAGCCACATAAATGTCCAAATGATGAGTACATCATTTACTCCAAAAGTAGATTTCTCAATGGAAAATGTTAAGCCCACTTCCTCAAATTGTTTGAGAATTTTCCCATAATCAAGAATATGAGCTTTCACAAATTTCCTACAGCCATCACTATCAACATTAAGGTCTTTATCTATTTCTACACATCCTTTAATGGGGATATCATCTATGGAAGGCATGCTAATCTATGGAATAAAATCATGCAATACCAAATTCATTGCATTCCTCATATGAGCAATTGAATTGGTTGCACCTTGAGGTAACATATACATTCTAACCAAATCAAGATGTGTTTTCATGGTGGTTATATCTATACCTTGAGCTGCCCAATGGAATTGGTTATAGCTAGAATAGAGATCTCCCATCGAGTAAATATCATGTCTTACAAATGCGTCCAAAAATTCATCAACAATTGGTCCAATACCAACATTTTTTATGGTTACTTTGTTAACCGAATGAAGATATTGGATATTAAGTTTTTCATTCTTCTTAGGTATACTGAACCTATGGTTGGAATAAGGTGGAGATGACAACTCAAGAATATGCATTTTTATCTTTTCTTTGAGCAATCTCAACCACTCAAGAGAGCTTTAGGCATAAGTATAGGGTGCAAACTCCATGGTATGTGTGGAATCATGAAAATGATCATTGGAGTAACAACCTTAGGATCTAAGCTACTAATATATTTAGGTAGTGATGTGCGTGAACACACTAGGATTGCCGGGGAACATTTTTCCCTCTTTAGGAGTTTTCTTTCCCCTAGCTTGTATTTATGCGTATTGCCCTAATGGGTTACTTATCTTTGTACACTCTAGTGGTAATACATTCAGTATTGTGTTTTGTGCTATAAGCTTCTTCTTCTTCCTTATGTTGTTCGCATGCTTCCAAAGACCTCAAACTCCAACAATTGGTAGCAGAGTAGGCTCTCCTTCATCTAGGGCATCGTCGAGACCCCTCCGCTCATAGTCTTAGAATTGCAAGAAATTTGGTAAGCATACTTAGGGTGATTAGGAAATCAAAATAACTTTTTGTGTGGTATCAAAATCGTGATCCGAGCTCGTTTCAGCCTTAGAACGCACTATCGTAGTGCTTGTGCAGGTTATTTTGTTTTTTTTGTGCCAAGACATATATAGGTTTTTGTTTGCTAGTATAAGCATCTTGAAGTCTACTATAGGTTTAGCCAAACTTGATAGGGTAATTCTGCTCAACTTTTTGAGATATAGCAAATTTTCGGCAATCATGGCATTTTAGTTAGTAGCCATGGCTGAAAGTAATGATGTATTTTGTACGTTGGCTATTGAAGATAATTTGGACAGTACCAATGAACCATTATGGGCTTACATGATGCATCATGTATCCACGCCAAGAGAACTATGGAATATTGTGTAGGGTGTCGAAAAAAATCCTATTACACCTGCAAACACGGTTACTGAAGGTGATGCAAATGGTGTTGAAGATGATGATATTCTTCATGTTCTTGTTTGTGTTGCAGTTCCTGTTGCACCTATTGTAAAGCAATTTTTTGGGGATGGTAGAGATGCTCAGGCACATGCATTGATAGCCTTGTCTATCAAACGTGCCATTATTCCTCACATTCACTCTTGTAGAAAAACTAAGGATGCTTGGGATACACTTACCACTTTATACTACGCAAGGAATGAGGCTTGTGTTGCTCACCTTTGAAAACAGTTGGAGAGTGAGCACATGAATGAAGGCTATTCCATGGATAGTTTTCTGACAAAGATCAAAGATCTGAAGGAATAATTGATTTCTACTAATGAAGTCTTAGCTGACAGTTCACTTGTGTAGACTCTTCTCAATGGTCTTCTTGATTCATATTAGAGTTTTGCTTCTAGTATTCATTTGATGATGAAAAGCAATCCAAATGCCTTGAAACTTAAGGAGTTGGTCTCTATTCTTTTGCAAGAAGATCAGTCTAGGCAAAACAAGTCCATTATGCGTGTTGCAGATCAAGCTTTCTTGGCTAGTCAGAAGAGCAAAGGTAAATGGAACTCTTCTACTAGTAAGCAGAAATCTGCTAATCCTACACAATCAAAGAAGGATAATAGAGACAAGAAGAAAACAAAAAAGTAGAATTTTTTTTGCAAATACTGTAAAGCAAATAATCATGTCATATAGAGTTATCCAAAACTAGATACTAAAGAGGCAAAGAAAAACAAGGCTGTAATAGTTGTTGTAGAGGCCTTCTCGTGAATAGTGTATGTCTGCAGTGGACTCAGATAATTGGTACTTTGATAGTGGGCAACCAAACATATTACCTCACAATGCAGTTTCTTCACTTCACTCAAGCATGCCCCTACAAGGAATACTATCACATGCACTAACAACTCCTCTTATTCTCTCATGGGAGTTGGTAAGATCACTTTGACTACTGCTGATGGTAGTTCTTTTATATTTTTGGATGCTTTATTTGTGCCACAGATGAAGAAGAATCTAGAAAAATGAAGCGTTCCTTCTTCCAAAAAGATGGTTCAGTTTGAGCTTCTCAAAAATTGGATCTTGTTGATAATGATTTCTATGGTCCTATGCAGCCACCCTCTTTTTGGAACTATCTTTACTTCGTGACTTTCATCGATGATTTTTCTAGGCATGCATAGGTATATCCACTAAAAGCAAAGTCAGAAGTATTTATGTGCTTCAAAAGATTTTTGGTTTTGGCTAAAAATCTGTGAGCATGTAAAATGGGAACCCTCCATTCTGATGAAGGGGGGAACACATATCTTCTTACTTTAATCCATTTCTGGCTGAACGTGGGATAAAACATACAGTGTATAGTGTTGTATACACCTCAATAGAATGGAGTTGCTGAATGGCAAAACAGGTCACTCATGGAGATGGCAATGTGTATGGCAACATTTAGGGTTTACCACATAGTTTGTGGCTTGAGGCTGTCATGTCTGCAACATGTGTACTTAATAGGTTTCCCACTAAAGCATTACTGTCTATCACTCTATATGGGGCTTGGCATGGTTGCAGGCAATCTATTGTTCACCTACATGTTTTTGGTTGTTTGGCATATGCATTAGTGCCTGAACAACAACACAAGAAATTGGATAATAAAGCAATGAAATGTATTTTTGTTGGGTACAGTTCCAAAAGCAAACGCTATCATATGTATCATTAACAAACTAAATGCATTTTGGTTAGCCGTGATGTTGCTTTTGTGGAAGATGGTAGTCAGCCACTACTTTCATGTACTAAGGAGACATCTATTAGCTCCAAAGACATGTATGATACTTTTTTTCCTCTTTTTACAGGTGGACAATCTAGTGTTGGTCCTAATCAGACAACTTTTGAGCCTTTATAGGTTTCATGTGATGATGCAAATCATTCCATTTTTGATGTAGACTTACATAATGCACTTGTTGATGAGAGAGCTCATATTAAGGAGGCAAAAACTATGCCAAAATGGCTAGTGTAGACTTTGCATGAAAGCAAATTGGATGCACCTCTATCATATCCTACTCATTCAAGCTCTCATAGTGCCTCTTTCACATGAGATTGCTATGCTATGGCTACCTCTAGTCTCTGTGATGAGAATGAGTCTGCTTCCTTTGATGAAGCACAAAATTCACAAAATTGGATGGCTTCTTTGCAATCTAAATATGTTGCTATAATGAAGAATGGTACGTCATCTTTCTGTGACTTGCCTCCGTGAAAGAAGGCCATTGGTGCTAAGTGGGTATACGAGCTAAAGCATAAACTTGATGGAACGATTGGTAGGTATAAGGCTAGGCTTGTTGCAAAGGGTTATGCTTAGGAAAGAGGAATGGATTTTGATGGGACCTTTGCTTCTACTCACGAAATGACTATTATTCATAGCATCTGTGCACATCAAGCTCATCATGGTTGGAATGTACACTAGTTGGACATTAAAACTGAATTTTTGAATGGTGATTTGCATGAAGAAGTGTATGCTTTTCAATGCCATGGATTTGTGCAAAAAGGGCATGAAAACCAGGTGTGCAAGTTAACAAAGGTATTATATGGTTTAAAGCAAGCACCACATGCTTGGTATGAAAAGATACATGTCTATCTGATTACACATGGTTTTGAGAAGAGTCCAACTGAAATCACCTTATATGTTAAGCATGCAAATGTTTGCTTCTGATCATTGTTGTGTATGTTGATGATATGCTGTCACTAGTCCTCATGAGAAGCATTATTGATTTTAAGGCTGATTTGCATGCCTCATTTGAGATGTCAGATTTGGGGCATTTGCATCATTATTTGGGCATTCAATTTATACAAGTGGATGGCATAATAGGTTTGTTTCAAACCAAATATATTGACACATTATTGTAGCATTTTGGCCTTGAAGACTGTAAACCTATTGCCACTCCTATGGAGACAAGTTTACGATTGAGTCTTCATGATGTTGGAGATGCATTTGATGTTGTTCTCTATCACCAGCTTATTGGATGCTAGATTTACTTATGCATTACTCGGCTAGATATTAATTCTATTGTTCACAGATGAGCAAGTTTATGCATTGCCCAGATGTCAAGCATTGATATGTGGCTAAGTGCATCTTACTCTACTTGAATGTCTCAACTACTTGGATTGTTTTATCCCAAGGGGGGATCACTACCATGAGATTTGCATGCTTTTTTTGACTTTGAGTGGGCTGTTTGCTATGACACTCCTATGTGCACTAGTGGCATTTGCTTCATGCTTGATAGCTCATGTATATATTGGTTGAGCAAGAAGCAGCCTAATGTGGCCACTTCCAATTGTGAGGCTGAGTATAGGGCAGCCTTCACAGTGACTATTGAGTGTGTGTCGCTTAGACACCTCATGTCTGATTTGGGTGTTCGTCAGTCTTCTGCCACCACCATCTTCACTAACAATCAGAGCACATTGACAATTGCGAAGAGACTTGTATTCCATGATCGCACTAAGCACATTGAGGTGCATTATCTTTATGTCAAGAGAGGTTCTCTCTTGGAGAGATCAGCTTGGCATATGTGCCCATCGAGGAGAACATTGCAGACCTTTTCACGAAGGCTCTGCCTAGGGAGAAGCTTGAAGCCTTTCACAAAGCTTTAGGCTTACTTCCTTTTGTGGATTGATTCCACATAGCTTGGCTCTTCCTTATACATGAGTGCTAGCTCCTTGTTCACCACATCACTCCTAGGGGGGATTTCTTGATATATTTAGGTAGTGATGTGTGTGAACACACTAGAACTGCTGGGGAACATTTTTCCCTCTTTAGGAAGTTTTTCCCCTCGCTTGTATAGATGCTTATTGCCCTAAAAAGTTACTTATCTTTTTAGATTCTAGTGGTAATATATTCAGTATTCTGTGTTATGCTCCAAGCTTCCTCACTTTCCTTTTGTTGTTTGCATGCTTCCAAGGACCTCAAACTCCAACATACACAACCTATTTCATGAGGCTCTAAAGTAAAATCTTTACCATACTTTTATATGATCTTTTATAAACAGTCTTTCTCTGCAAAAAGAAGAAAGCCACTAGAATCTATTTTCACAAGTTTTAGTGTTTCCACACTAAATTCATGGCCAATTCTTAATGGATCATGAAGAATTCGATCATGAATTACTTTTCGAATGATCTCATCACTAAATTTGGGAAGTGGTTGAGCTATTGGCTTCACTTTCTTGTCTATAGTTTTATATTTTGTTCTATGTTTGGTTCAAATCCATCAAAGCAATGATGCTCATTGATCCAATCATGTAAAATTGCATTCATTTTGAAAGATGGTAATGAGACATGTTTATTTTTAGCTTGTTTTTCCCTCATTAATGTTTCTATTTCATCTATGACATCATCATGAGACATACTCAAATATTCCACATATGTTTTCATTATCTTCAATTAAACCATTTATTTTGAGTTTTTTTTCATGTTTTCTAAGGGTTTTTGTTTAATTCTATTTGTAAGAACTGACCATGTTGAAAAGAAATTTGACCAAAAGAAAATCTCTTAGGAGAAAAATAATTGAAATGCCAAAAATCAAGGATATAGGTACTACTATTACCCCACATAACAATGGCACTTACTCCAAATCCTGTTCAAAATGCATGAGAGGATATTTCCTCAAAATATGATGATTTCTAGGATGTTTAACTCAGATAGTCATGAATTGAACTGAGTTCAACCCATCATGTGAATGAATTCTTGCAAAGGCACTACCATCATCTAAGACTTTAGTTTCCATGTGTTGTTTACAAATGAAAGGTTGTCCTAGAAAAGTTGGATAAGAACAATATTCATGCACAAAGAAATGATGATCTTATTTCAAATCACCAATACAAAGAGTTACATTAGCACAAGCAGCTAGAAGATGACCAACAACATTGTTAGCAGCTTTCATTCACCACCCATGATCTGTATTGATAGGCCACCTACCTTCTTCATAAAGCTCTTTTGACACTACATTGATTTCAGAGCTGCAATCTGTCAAGGAAAGATATCGTTTAGGATTGCTTTTGAGTTTGACCATAGTCTTAGTGGTTTTGCTTGCCCAATTTTTATGACAAAAATGGGGTTTCCATTAGACTTATCTACATTCCCAACCATAGGTCCTAAATAGTTTCTATGCCCAAACTTATCATCCATGTCATGCTCATTGATTTTTAGAGTGGTTACTTTTGGCTCATCCATCTCTACATCTTCCTCTTTGTTTGTTATCAGCTTTCTTCTTCTCCTTATCATATTAACAACTTCTTCCTCTACATCAGATCCGGACATTGCAAAAACTTTGTTTCTCATAGATGACTCTTTTAATGTCAATAATTTTCTCCAATTGAGAAATCAATCAATGAGATGGAGGTTTCTTTGTTGGTTTTTCTCCCTTTTCTTGAATTCTTTCTCCTTCTTGTACTCCTTTTGTTTTTAACTTCTTGCTACTGAGTTTCACCTTTAGGTGGTCTCCCTTTTCCTTTCCAAGGGCTCTCTTTAGGCTCTTGAGTTTGGCCATTTGGTGTTTGCTCGTGAGCTTTCTTCCTAGATCTAGCCACTCTCATATCTTATTCTTGTTTCTCTTCATCTCTCTTTCCTTTCTGTTCATCTCTCTTTTCTTTCTCTTCTACATTTACTTCATGTGCATATACCAAAAGAAGGTTACCAAATTCATTCCAATGTGTTTTTGCACATATAAGCTACATTGCTTAAGTGTTGCTCAATCAATTTACCCTAACAAGAAGCATCCTACACATTTGTCCAAAAACTATCATCATTCTCAACAAGATCCAATGTTTAAGAGTAGGAATTTTGGCTTGTCAACCTTCATAGAACTTCTTCGAACCTGCTTTCCTAAGGTTTCTTCCTAGAGAATGTTTTGTGGTAAAGTAATAAAGTTTTCTATCAATTTCCAAACCTAAATTTCTCTCTTTTGCCTCACAAAAACATGTACATGTCCAATAAGTGCGGTCAAGATTTTCACACCATATACATCTCCTTGGTTGGCTAAAAAGATTTTTAATTGGTTCTTGAATTGCATGTTTCACTTCTTGTCCTTGCATAGTTTTTAAGATAACAATTTCAATTAGCAATGTGTCAATGTTTCTAGCAAGGGAATCTACTTTAGATTCTAATTGAACAATTTTACACTTAACTCTAGTTTGATTTTTATGCCATGCTTTAGCCCTAGACACCTCCCATTTCAGTGATCCATCGTTTACACTTATGTGGTTAAATTTCCTTTCTTGCCATTGTGCTAAGCGATGAACCTCCACTTTACTATCTTCCAATCCACAATTAACCCATTGGTTGTATCTTTGTCTTCAAATCATGGTTCTAACTCTTTTTGTTGAGACTCTTCTAGCATATCTAAGAGGACTTGTATTTTATCAGTTCTAAGGCTGTCCTATCTGCATAGGGTAATTGTTTAAATTTTACTTCAAACTTAATTAGGCATTGCGTAATATGCATGTCACTTTTAGAAGACTCTATCCATTTTAATAATGTTGTTGTATTATTTTTACTATAGTCTTCATATGAAAATTTAGTTAAGAGCTATTTCTTAAAATTTCCCCATGTAAAATACTCCGCTATTCTTAATCAAATATGCTCTCATGTAAAGCCATTTGTAATTTGTAGGAACATATCTCTCTTACTATCAGTAGGTAACCCACATGGGTTTGAAAGTTGATCAAAATAGTGAGAATATGAGAATGCATTTAATCCACTAAATTCTTCCCTATCTCATTTGATGAAAATCCATAATCTTTGAGATTCAATGTTCTTCAAAATTTTTTCCCATATGGTTCCACTCAGAGACAATAGAAAGAAGAGAAATGTAAGAATGCAGTTCTTGAAGAATCTCTTCTATCTCGTCTTCTTTTTAGATATCTGTTTGGTGTTTTACAATGCAAATATGCAAGTGTGTAAAAACAAGTCAAAGAATATGCAAATTTGAACATGAAAAGATTCTTTTTATGTGGAACAAAAAATATGGAACTTAAATTATGTATACTTGACTTGACTTATAGAGGAGGTTCCAAGTGTGTGCATATGTGAACATCAATACATTTTTGGTTTTGTCAAAGGCCTGAATACAATGAAATATAAGAGTATGCTTTGTGTAAGAACATCAAAGCATCAATCTATCGATGGGAAAGGTGAAGTGAGGAGGCTCAGACACTTGAAAGTCTTCATGGAGGTGCTCAACTCAAATCGACCAGCCCTCAACACCAAGGAGATCATATAAGGTTGTGGTCTAGCAGTCACACCCAAGGATGAAGTGGCTATTGCATTAAATTCGTGAATCCTATGAATGCATATGCAACAGGGCAAAGGATATCCCCTCTGTCCCTGAAGTGCCATGGAATTTCATGTCAGGTTCAAAGCTCTTAAAGTGAATGCCTCAGTTGATGGATCAAGTCAACCGTCAGAGGTCCAAAGATATGGCACATAGAGGGTGCTGCTAGATGAGCTCAGGTGACCAAAAAAATTTACAAAAACATGACTACATCGCTACAAAAACAACGTGCCATATGGTCCAAAAATTGTTTCGCATCATACAATCACTAATCGTGATAATTTATCTACCATAAAATGCTATGCATTTTTTTAGCAATCTATCGAGTTGAATGAAGGATAAATGGTAAAAACCCAAGGTCTCATATTCACACAATTCAGGTAATGCTACAGCTCATTTACTTAGTATTCTAGCGTAATGAAGCATAGAAGTGCCGATGCATAAATGACTTGTCATATCCTATGGAGAAGAGGCACGTTCTCGGTTGAGTAGACACTTCAAAGAAATTCATGAATCAGGAAAAAGTTCCTATCACCATAAGGAAGAGAAGAGTTCCATGGAATGCATGCACTGACTGAAGTGGAGTGTGATCGATTCGAATACCTTTTAATGTCGTCTTAGCGCAACTCCTATATCCTCCGTTGGGATGACTTATGAAAATCGTTTGATATTCAGAAAGTCACCCAATATTGCATGTTTGTAGTCTGTAGACAATGAAAAGATGGTATGGAAGCTTGAATGACAATCGGATCAGCTAATAAGAGCTAGATGGACAAATGTTGCACTGCAAAACAAAACATTATTGCAAAGTGCTATAACGCAACTACGAACTGGTTTTGCAATTGGCTCATTAATCAGTGCTCTCGTTCAAACAGATTAGACCCAAGCATAGATAGGAGCAAGCAAACATATTCAGCATACAAACAAGCCCACACAAACTCATATAAATATATACAATCACACTTAGCATGAAATCCACATTAACTAAGAGCTGAAATCACGTATTCAATAGTGTTCAGAGATCAAATGTATACAAAACCGATGAATAAAATCGATTAGGACTACGCTAATAGAGATGACTGATTATCATCAACAAATATGAATGCATCCAATCTGACATTCATGTAAATCCCAAACGCAAACAGACAACTGAGATGTACACAATAATCTCACCCTCTCCTGATAGGAACAAAAGAAAGCAGAGATTCCAAAATAAAATTCTGGCATAGTAGCAAAGCTCTCCCTCGACACAACAGCTGGGTGTTTCTTTTATAGGCTATGCAGAGCTCTCCCTCGACACAACAGCTACGTGTTTCTTTTATAGGCCAACAACAATCTACGTTTAGTGACTGAAAGGCATGATTCAGAGTAAAAGTGGCATTAAGTTGATGATTTAACTGCATGGCAACCCATCTTCACCCCTTTTTTTCCTTGCACCATTTTTCTTTTTGTTTGTTGTACCTGACTATTCGCCCACTTACCTGTGACGCATAGTTGATGCGAATGTCTTTTATGGGGCACTTCAACTTCCTCTAATTAGCGACATCTCCACCATAAGTCTTTAGTTTTCAGCCTGTCGTAGAACGATCAGTTCGCAATCAGCTTTGTTTTTCCGGGCTAATTGCAAAGTAGGTAAGATCTTCGTTGAGTGGCATGCGCGCGAGGCTCAATACATGAGCCTTGTTGATTATCAATATCTCATCACGGCTTGAGGCAATCCATTGTTGAAGATTCTAACTCTCCATTCGGGGCTAGAGTGCATCAAAGCTATAAGTAACTCCACATCAAGCTTCCAACCACATCTTAATCTTTTGATTGCTTTATTTTTGCAAATAATTCTCCAAAAGAATTTTCATTTCCTCTTCTTCATCATCTGTTCCATTCTCTAAAGGCAATGCAGGTGTCTTCTCATCATTCTTGTTCGAGTATCGTGGAAATCCCAAGGACGCGAGAGAGAATCTCTATTTTTGCAAATAATTCTCCAAAAGAATTTTCATTTCCTCTTCTTCATCATCTGGTCCATTCTCTAGAGGCAATGCAGGTGTCTTCTCATCATTCTTGTTCGAGTATCGTGGAAATCCCAAGGACGGGAGAGAGAATCTCTATGACACCGTTTGACACATGCTCTAGACCAAGACGTATTAACACTAATGCCCCATTAAATCATCATCGATAAGGAAGGGTCTGTTCTAGGATGTGCCTAATGCTTTTTTGCAACCTCTCTAAAGCACTAGGACATGGCCAAAAATGATCTTGAGATTTTTTGACGAATTTGAAAAATGACATGGTAAAATGCATGAAGGACACGCAAAGAAAGTCAAAGGAAATTAGTTCAATTTTGAAACTTTATCTTCCAACTTTTGGAATAATGAAAGAACATACATGAAGATACATAACGTGGTTAGCTAAGAAGAATCTAGATGAAGACCTGAGTTTTCCACTAGACACATTCAACTACACACAAGAAGAATTCAACAAAACTAAACATGATTGGAGACATATATTTTTTTGTAAATGCGTACAACCCTGATACCACACTGGGTGGCTACTCCATATATCTCAGAGGGGAGTCCTTCACTTTGCTAAGTGCATGCAAAAGACATTGACCTGAGTTTTCATACTTACAAACAAAAGGAAAAATTTGTAAAAATTGATTGAACTAACCCCTGGTACCCTAGAGGCCACCTACCAGCAAAGGATTACATCTAGAGAATCAAGTATTGATTAAAACTAAATTGAATATCATCGATCTATCAAAATAACAAACAAAACTTTCACAACGATCATCACTATTTTTAAGCTTTTTAAACATGCAAATTTCTTATTTATGAAATTTATTGGCATTCAATAGGGAACATCAATGCTACTTTTTATTTATAGGTCTCTACAAGAAAAACAACACTTATGCCATATTTTTCTAGGATAAAAGATTTTTCTAGTCAATATTTGATGACATTTGAGGAAGCATCTTTATAGGGATTTTTTGAAAAGGATTCGAAATTATCCTTGTAGATCACTTTGAACCTTAACACCTTCATGAATTCAAATGAAACGCATTTTTTTTTGCATGCCATGAATACTAATCAACGTGAACAACCTACCTTTCAAAGCCACATGGGACAAGAAAAACATGCACTCGAGGATGAATGTGTTTATGAGGGTGATAATGTGAGAGCATGCAATGTTCAACATAAAAAAAACAAGCCTTGTCTGAACAAGTAGAGAGTAGGAAGAAGAAAAAGAAGCCCAAGGAGAAAAATGTGGGAACGACATAAGAAGAAACCAATAAATTCATATAGATAAAAGCTAGTCACTCATAGTAATATATGAGGGAGCTTTCCAAAGAATAGAGAAGACTAAGAATCATATATCCTACTAAAGAGGGTTGATGTCTACAAGTATAGAAAAGCCCAATCATTGTATAGTCCTCCAAGGATCCCTCCTAATTTGGAGAGGACTTTGCATGGGCTATGAGGTCCATTGATGAAGTTGAAGCTCGCCGACTCTACTCAGAAAACACACAAAGATTGTCTCTTCATCTTTCCGCCCAACCACTCGTAGTGGTCTATCTCCTTACACTTTCCACTTGAGGCTTTAAAGTGGCATCCCACATGAGTGCCACTCGACACTCATATGAGAGCCCATGTGTAACTCCAAGTAAATGGTGGTTCATACATCCCTTCCAAAAAGCTCTCGTATAACATTTCCTTACCCTTAACTCAATTTTTTCCTAAAAATTGGTATTGGAAGGCTTAGTGGAAGTAAAAGAATATACACCACATGCTCCCTCTAAACCCTATGTATCCATTTTACATGGTCATATCTCTGTGGTGTTTCCCCATATCCTTCCCCTTAAGAAGAATCTTGGGAAGGCAATCTAACCTCTCCCACTTCCCAACGGGTGGACTAGTACTTCACTCCTCAACCTTTTAGCTTTATTGACCTATCATTTACTTCATTTCAAGAGAATTTCTACGATGTCCTTATAAACTCTAGATGAGTGAAATTATCCCTTCAAAAGATCATAAGTCTTTTTAACTCTTGGGTGTCCCGTAGTAGGTGTCTCATAACACTCATCCAAAATGTGTTGTCGCATATTAAGGTCTCTAGGGACACACACCTTACCTTTATATAATAGATATCCATCATGGATACAATATTTCTTCCACTTGAATCCTTCTTGAGTACATCTCCATGCTCCATCCTTAATGGAAACCCATGTATTATGATCCCGTTTCTCAATGGCTTCCCAAATCTTGGATAATGCAAGATCAAGCCATAGTTTTCTCTAATGGACTCAAGTAGCTCACTAGCGATATGAGTAAAACTCAGTCCATTGATCATAGACACGTAGCTATGAGGATGGATTCGTACTTGATGAAAATGAAGTGGTGGTATAGAAATGTTGCACTACACTAGCCAAATGAACTCCAAAGATATGTAGTGGACCCTTTTAGCTTGTCAAAGGATGTATTAGACACCCTATGTACCTTGGAAGATAACTCTCAAAAAGATGAATCAAAATAGACATGTTTGACTAAGAGTCAACATGAAGAAACTTTCTATTTTGGTCATGTATGCTTCAGTATTTCACTCAGTGCTTATTCTTTGATTGCAATTGACCAGAGAGATTTTAGAGGGATGTAATTAGGAAGCAAACCAAACTATCGGGAATTATATCATAAAAAAATATTGACCATAATGAAAGACATAATTTTAGCAATTCACCTATGTAATCCCGACTTTTCTGGAAGTAGAATATGTAGAGATGTAGGCAACTTCTAGTGAATGTATATCACGATTGAGAACTCCGAATGCAATGAAACTTCGGGATTGTATAGTAGACTTAAAGAGCTAACTTTACCAAGTTAAATCCCTAAAAAGGATGGACCATGCTCATAGAAACCATCTCTGCAATCTGACTAAAAAACTGAGAAGTATGATAGTGAATAGTATGTCACTCACATAGGCATGAAGATATGGTCACAAATGAACATGAATTCAAATGTATATTGAATGAAAATTACAATGACCTTACTGGTACATGTGCCTGCCTTGAGATCACACTCTGATATGGCAAGAAGGTCAGCTAATGAGTGTGTGTACCCCACAACTAAATCATGTGTATATATAGTGATGATTGGAGCCAAGATTTGAATTTAAATCTTTCTCACCTAAACCACTTTTCCTAATTCTTAGTGATTGATTCTCAACTAAATCAGTCATGAATTTGGAGCTTTCCTTTTCCTTCTCATCAAGTGGATTCAACCACTTTTACATCACGTAAATATTCAAAGAGTTACAAGGGTGAGTTCATAAGTGAACTCTTAAAATCTTTACATTTGCCTAAATTATAGCATAAGTTTTTATGACATTTGAAGACTCAAGCCTTTGCTTTGACTTGCCATGAACTTGTTCCAATAGCTCCCCCTCAAGTCAAGTAATCTTGAGTTCTTCAATCTTCCAAGATTACATGCAAACCAATCATACCTTTGAATCTACCGAGTTTTGTGTAATCTAATGCTTTGGTTAAAATTTCTACATATTGTTGATGAGTTGACACATATGATAGCTGAATTTCCTTGCTGACAATCTTCTCTCTTAAATAGTGTTAATGTACTTCAATTTGTTTAGTTCTTGCATGAAAAATTGGATTGGTAGCCAAGTGAATGGAACTCATGTTGTGACAAAAAATCCTTGGAGTTCCAATCTCCAATCCAAGATCTGTGAATAGTGTCTTCATCCACATTGCCTCTTGAGTAGCTATAGCAAGACCTCCGCATTCAGCTTTTGTGGAAGAGAAAGAAAATGTGGGTTGCTTCTTAGGTGACCATGAGAAAAGTTTTGAACCTACAAAAGTAAGGTATCCTGAGGTGCTTCTCCTTTCTTCCTTGGAACTAGCCCAATCTGCATGAGAGAGCAACTTTAGACTTAAATTAGATACATAAGGGTAGTATAATCCTTCACTCATGGTCCCTTTGAGATATCTGCGTATCCTCTTGGAAGCATCCATGTGAGGTTTCCTAAGTGTGTGCATAAATTGACTTAGCACACTCACACTATAACATATACCTACCATTCTCAAGGTAGCATAGTTCAAACTACACACAAGTCTCGGATAACCTATGATATCTTCTATGTGTTCACCTTCATGTGAGCTCAATTTATGATTAACCTCCATTGGAGTACCTACAATCCTGCAATCTTGCATCTTGAACTTTATAAAGAAGTCTTTAGTATACTTCCTTTGAGTAAGGAATAGAACATTATCTATGTATACTACTTCCAATCCTAGGAAGTATGTGAGTGAACCCAAGTCACTTATCTTGAATTCTTCGTGCATCTACTCCTCTATCTTCTTTATCCCATCTTCATCATTTCTTGTAAGTATAATATCATCCACATACACAGAAAAATAGATGACTTTAGAATTAGTCTTTTTGATGAAGAGGGATGGATCTGCCTTGCTAGGTTGAAATCATTTCTCCTGCAAGAATGAAACATGCCTGTGATTCCAAGCCCTTGGGGCTTTTTTGAGTCCATATAGAGTTTGATTAAGCTTACACACATAATCAAGATGTACTTAATTCTCAAAATTAGGTGGTTGTGCCATATACACTTCTTTTGTTATCCATCCATTAAGAAATGCATTTTTTAATCCGATTGAAGTATCTTCCAATTCTTGGAAGAAGCAATGCTAAGTAGGACTCTAATTGTTGACATCTTTACCACAGGAGAGAAGGTCTCTCCATTACATGCCTCCACTCTGATTTCTTCTTTGCTTCCTCAAATGTTTTGGGTTCCTCTTGATTTATGTCTTGTGCTAGATAGATTGAATGTTTAGTAACTAGAGAAGTATCAAACCCATACCTCTGGTTTTTGTTTCTCCCTCATTGACTTTCTTAGGCCACTTTAGAGTTCCACATTTTGAGTTTTTGAATCTGAGTTGCTTCATCATCTTCTGAGGTATCTTGTTCTTCAATTTTAGAAGGGTTATCCTCGATAAGATTTGGAAAATCTTCGTCAAGATCATAAGGTAATTTGATCTTACTACCTGAGTCTTCATACCAAGAACTATTCTCATCAAATATTACATCTCTACTCAGCAAGAATTCTTTGGTTGTTGGGTTGTATAGCCTATATCCTTTTTGGTTGTTGTCATATCCAATGAACACACATATTTCAAATTTTTGATCCATCTTTTCTCTAACCTATGAAGGAACATGAGCATAAGCAATACATCCAAAAATCTTACAATGATCCAAGCTTGGTCTTCTTCCATTCCAAGCCTCATATGGTTTCATGCCATCTGGTGATTTTGAAGGTAACCTGTTAATCAAATAAGTGGTTGTGGATATAGCCTCATCCCATAAATAGTTAGGTAAGTGTTTTTCATTTAGCATAGACCTTGCAACTTCAACAATTTTCCTATTCCGTCTCTCTGCCATTGCATTTTTTCTTAGGAGTGTACCTTGTAGTAATTTCTCTTTTGATTCCACTCTCTTGAAGAAAGCAATCAAATTCATGGGAGAAGTACTCTCTACCTCCATCTGAACTTAGCCTTTTTAGTGTTTTACCTCTTTGGTTCTCCACAAGAGCCAAATATCTTTTGAAGCATGAAAAAACTTCATGCTGGTGTTTCACAAAGTATAGTATAGTCCATCTACTACAATCATCAATGAAGGACACATAATACCTTGATCCAAATATTCAAGCATCCTTGCTAGTTCCCCATACATCTGTATGAACCAAATCCAAGAGATCTCCATGCATGTATCCTTTCTTAATGAATGGTAACCTGTGAGACTTTCCAAATTGACATGCACTACCATTATAAATCATGTGTTGCTTTGATAGATTAGGGAGGCCAAGTACACTTTGGTCCTTGCAAATTTGCTTTAATGATCTCTCACCAATATGTGCTAACCTTTTGTGCCATACTTCCAATTCTATGAGTATCTGATTACCATAATTAAAGAGAGCAATGTTCCTAGTGTCTTGCAATTCAAATGCAAATAATCTACCTATCTTTTCACCCTTTGCAATCCTCCTTAATCCTTGACTTGGATCTTCAATGTGAACCTTACTTGTAGGCCTTTCTCCACAATCTGTCCTACACTTATCATGTTCTTTGTGATGGTAGGGACATAGAGTACCTTTCTAAGTAGGTTGATGTTTCCATCAGGTGCTTTTACATTTCCTATCTTCTCCATCAGATGCCTTGTATCATCACCTGTTTGCACTTCATGCTTGTTCCTTAGATCTTCTAAATCTGATAGGAGGGCCACATTTTGTGCCACATGATTTGAGCAACCTGAATCTATGTAGAAAACATGCTCATCAGATTTACCTTGTGACATTGTCATATTCATGAGAAGTAGAGAGTCTTCTTGATTTGCACCTTCTGTGTAATTGTTGTAATCTCTTCTCCCTTTGTATCCTCCTGGGTAGGTTGAATTGTTGTAGTTGTTGTGGATGCCATGGAAATTGTTGAACCTTCCTCTTGAGTAGCCATAACCTCCTCTGTTGTAGCCTTTGCCTCTTTGATTCTTGGAATTCCAAAAGCAATCTCAGTTGTGTCATTAGTTAATCCACAAATAGAACAAGGATTAGAGACTTGGGGTCTCCCCCTGCCTTGTCTTCCTCCTCTACCTCTACCTCTACCATGTCTTCCTCTACGGACATAGTTAGCTTGGTGTGTACCTGCTTCATCATCCACTTTCTTTCCTTTCCCTTTGTGGCTTTATTTTTATCAGTATACAAAGAAAAAGATTGATTACCTTTGGAACCTTCTTCAATTCTCATGAGCTTGGCCTCTTGAGTAAGTGGTTGTCCCATAAGTGTATTGAAATTTGGTACACACATATCCATGTATAGATCCATTGCTGTTGTAAAGGCCTCCTACTTGTCATCTGACCTCAGACCATTGATGATTTGCCTTACAATTTGTTCTTCATCTATCATTTCTCAAATGCTTCCTAGCTAATAAGCCATATCTTTGATCTTTGTGAAAAAATCAGTCACATTTTGCTTGGAAGATCTCTTGAGTGTTGTGAAGTCCAACCATAGTTGGTTCTTTCTGGCCTTTATGCTTGAAGAGAAAAAGGCCTCGTGCATTCCACACTTTCTGGGATATTTTACAACTTCTAATGTGAGGCAACAAAAAATATGAAATAGAGTTGAGGAGATAAGACCTTGCAAGTGCATCCTTGGAGCACCATATGCTCAATCCTTCTTGCTCTTCTTGTGTAGGTTGACTTTTATTCTTGAACTTAGCATAACTTCATCTCCAGCTATATAACCATATAGATTCCTACCTTGAAGATAAACTTCCTTCCTTAAAGACCACGCTGAGTAGTTACCTCTATCCAATTTATCAATTGATGAAGGAAATCCATCTGCCATGTTGTCCAACCTTGCTATGATACCACTGTGAGGATGGATTTGTACTTCATGAAGATGAAGTGGTGCTGCAGAAACTTTGCACTACACTAGCCAAATGAACTCCAAAGATTTGTAGTGAGACCTTTTAGCTTGCCAAAGGATTTATTAGACACCCTATGTACCTTGGAAGATCACTCTCAAAAAGATGAATCAAAACAGACAAGTTTGATTAAGAGTCAACATGAAGAAACTTTTTATTTTGGTCATGTATGCTTGAGTATTTCACTCAATGCTCATTCTCTAATTACAATAGACCAGACAGCTTTTAGAGCGATCTAACTAGGAAGCAAAGAAGCCTATTGGGAATTATTCCATTAAAAAATGATTGACCATATTGAGAGAAATAAGTTTAGCAATTCACCTATGTAATCTCGACTTTTCAAGAAGTAGAATATGGAGAGATATAGGCGACTTCTAATGAATATATATCATGCTTGAGAACTCAAAATGCAACAAAACTTTGGGAGTATACAGTATACTTAAAGAGAGTTAAATCACTGAAAATGATGGACCATGCTCAGAGAAACCATCTGTGCAATCTGATTAAAAAAAGAGGAAGTATGACAATGAACAGTACACTCACATAGGCATGAAGATATGGTCACAAATGATCATGAATTCAAATGTTTACTGAATGGAAATTACAATGAACTCACTGATACATGTGTGTGTCTTGTGATCACACTCTGATATGGCAAGAAGCTCAGCTAATGGCTGTGTTGACCCTACGAATAAATCATGTGTATATATAATGATGATTGGAGCCAAGATTTGAATTTGAATCATGCTCAGCTAAACCACTTTTCCTAATTCTTAGTGATTGATTCTCAACTAAATCAATCATGACTTTTTAGCTTTCCTTTTCTGTCTCATCAAGTGGATTCAACCACTTTTGATTCCTTCACTTTTACATCAAGTAAATATTCAAAGAGTTGATGGATTCAACCGCTTTTGATTCCTTCACTTTTACATCAAGTAAATATTCAAAGAGTTGCACGGGTGAGTTCATAAGTGAATTCTTCAAGGCTTTGGCATTTACTTCAATTATAGCATACGTTTTTATGACATTTGAAGACTCAAGCCTTTGCTTAGACTTGCCATGAACTTGTTGAAACAATAGCTAAGTGATTCGGCCACTACATTAAACTTTTCCTTCCTATACCTAAGCTTGTAGTCAAACTCTTGAAGGATCTCTTTTCATCGGGCCTTACAGTCTTTAAGGTCTGTTTGATTAGAGATCCACTTAATACTCTCTTTATCAGACACTATCATAACTTTGGCGCCATATAAATAATCACACTACTTCTTCAAAGAATGGGCAATTGCAGAAGTCCATCTCATAGATGGAGTAACTCTCATAAGCAGGGTCTATTTTCTTGCTCTCAAAATCCACTGGTCCACCATCATGAACTAAAATTGCTCGTATAGAAAAATCACTTGCATTAGTTTACACCACAAAGGGTTAACTAGGATCTTCTATATGCAAAAGTGGAGCTCTAGCAATTGATGCCTTCAACTTCTCCATATTTTTCTTTTGTTCCTTGATGAAAGGCTTTCCCTTTCCCTTTGAGCTGTTCCATCATCGCACAACTTTGGCATAATTTTTAGTGAATCTTTGATAGAATCATGATAAATGTAGGGAGATTTGTGGATCTTTGAGGTTCATAGGATGTAGCCATTCCATAATAGCCAGTACTTTCTCAAGATCCATCTAGAGTCCATGTTGGGAGACTATATGTTCAACTTATCGAATCTTTGCTTTGCGAAACTCACACTTTGACTCTTCAGAAAGAGTGAAATTTCCCTCAAAATTTGGAATACTTTCCTTAAGTGTTCGAGGTGTTCTTGTTATGATCTATTATAGACCATAATATGATCTACAAAGCCTACTACAAAGTGCCCTAGATATGGCCATAATACACTCTTCATGAGTTTTGTGAAAGTGTCAGGGGCATTGGTGAGACCAAAAGGCATCGCTAAGAACTCAGAGTGCCCATAGTCATCTAATACTAATCATCATATAGTCCTTCAAGGAGCCCTCCTATTTCCGAGAAGGCTCTACATGAGTTATGAGGTCCACACATGAAGTTGAAGCTCACCAAATTTACTCACAAAACACACAAAGATTGTCTCTTCATCTTTTCATCTGGCCACACATTGTGGTCTATCTCCTTACACTTCCTACTTGAGGGCTCAAAGTGGCATCTCACATGAGCTCCACTTGGCATTCATGTGAGAGCCCATGTGTAACTCCAAGTAAGGGATAACTCATACATCCCTTCCGCAAAGCTCTCAAATAACAAAAATACAACATGATGTGAAAGGACCTGCATAGAATGAAGGTTCAAGTAACACATGGTATGCAAGGAAGGCCGAATGGAGATTCCCATTACAGTGTACTTCAAGAATACACATAACTATCATTTCTTGTATCTTGAGTTCCCATCTCCTTCAAGATGAGGCATAAGAAGGTTGATCAAACATGGAAGACACAAGGAGGGGAGATTATTGTGGTGAAGAAAGCATTGAAGCCCATACAAAGATATAGACAAAGTGCATGCCACAATTTCTATTGTAATTCCCATTGTAATGTTACTTTTTATGTGTCAACTCTTGTAATATCCACTAAAAGGAGTCCTTTAGTGCCATATTCTCAATCATATGTCATAGTAGTCTAACCTTTTTTTAGTTTAGAACTTATTTTTTGAAATGCCTTTAGAAGTGTGTGAAAGGACATGAACAAGGGCACATGTATTTCAACCAAACTCTTCTATTTTGTGAAAGATCTTAGCATTTTGAATAAAGAAATAATTTTGAGAGAGCTACAATCCAATAACTACACTTTCTTAGGATCGTTTCTCCGTTTTTTGAGGTAATGTCTATATCTATGGCTTGGACCTCTTGCCCATCTTTTTCCAGACTCTTTTTTAGTATTATGTGTGTAGGAAATGTTGGAATAGGAGTAGGGGACTCCCAACACCTATTATTTTTGCCCATAACTTTCCATAGAAAACATAGAGTGTGTTTATACGATTTGCAATACATGCATTTGACCTGGAGCTTTGATAGAAATGCTTTGCTGCCCTATTTAGATTCTCAAGCCAAGACAATGTCCATTTTAGTTTTTGTTTCTTTGTGTGTGGAAAATTGCATGTCTTAATGTGTATCAAATTTAGACTCTTGCGCTAAGAAAGACGTCGAGTTTAGTTTTTGTTTCTCTCTATGTTCCAAATTTCATGTTTACTTACATTGCATGCTCCATTGTCGTATTTATGCATTAATCATCATGTTTGCACATGCTTTTATGTTTTTTACAGGTCTAACCTCACTTTTATAATTTAGCCTCGTGTCAATCTACCACTTGATCATGCACATAGGAGTTATGATTTCTAGCTAGGATCACTTTTTGATGGGTGCTCTGGGTTAAAATTATCATATGGACTAGAGCCATCATGCTTATGGAGTTGGAAATCTCGAGCTTGACAATAGTTGTGCAAAATAAGCTTATAGCTAATGAATCCTTCGAGGATAGAATCAATGTTTTCCACGTTCTAGAAGAGAATAGGTATGAAAAGTTTTATATGACTAAAAGAATAATAGATGCAATAGAATGAATGGCATGATTAAAATCTCTGAATTCCTATTCTAAAAGTAGGAGACATATTATTTTGCGATTCCAAATTGAAATAAAAAGCAAGAAATTTTGAGATTAGTTAGATGATTGCTTTCATTACAGAAAGAGAAGTAAATATTTATACTTTTAGGTCCAAAATGCACTATTGTATGCTCAAATATTTAGTGTTCATATGTTGAGTATTTTTGTTGGGATGTCTTTAGCTTTTTTATTTGAAGAGGTATGGGTTGCTCCTCTTGGATTAACATAGCTATGACTGCATATGCACTTGCATCTATGTCTACCACAAATAGTTTATTTTGATCTACGATTTGCAAAACCTAGTCCAATGCTAAAGGTTTTGTAAGTTATTCTATGCTTTCTTCTTGTTCTCTACTCCATTTGAGACGTCCTGACTTACCCTTTACTTGATGATGCATACTATTATCTTGACATAGCTCATAATGATTTTTTGATAATATACTACCATCCTAGCAAAACTTTGAAGCTCTTTTACTATCTTAGGATGAGACCATTTCTTTATGAACTTGATTTTACGAGAATCCACTTGAACTCCTCTTCCTAAAATCACATGGGAAATATATTTTACTTTTCGGATAAAGAATATATATTCTAAATTTTTCCATAAATTTTATTTTATTGAAGCACTTCAAAGTTATTTTGAAGCTTTTCCACATGTTGCAAGCAAATTTTCCAATAAATAAAGATGTCATCAAGAAAATTAGCCGTGAAGCTATTCAGGTAAGGTTGTAAGATCGTGTTCATTAGTATCATAAAAGTGGCAAAGGGACTGGCATGATAAAAAGCCTCAAATGACCATGATTAGTCTTAAAGGTTGTATTTAGGACATACTCCACCTTGATTTAGATCCACTAATATTCTTCACATAAATCATTTTGAAAAGATGTTTGCACTCTTAATTGATCAAAAAACATCATTAAATTGAGGCATCAGAAGCGTATTTTTGAATGTCACACTATTCAACTCTTTGGAAAAAATGATTTCTTGAGTAAGAACACTGGATCTTGACCTTGGGAGTGCGTTCATGCAAAGAACATCTTCTTCACACCCCAAAGTGCCCACATGCATGCTTAGACGACCAAAAAGTAGTTGGAAACCCTCTCAAGAGGCACCCACTCTCTTAAGGCCTCCTCTCACATTTTTTTAGATATGAGACCGAAGGAGCTCTTTATACTCCTTTTCCCCTTCTTCTTTTAGTTAGTATTGGATAAATCTCACCCAATTCTAGCTCTCCCACTCCAAAGGGTTGTTCACACGATTCCCTTGGCATTCTCTCCATTTGCTCATGGTCCTCCCTTCTATGCAAATAAAAGGGGGCCAAGAGTACTCTTTTGCCTCATCCTATTCAACAGAAGCATTATACTTATATTTTGATTCATCTACATATAAAGAAACACAATATCTCTTCTTTGCTTATCTGCATTTAGCCAATAAAGGGAATCTTGGCAAGATTGCAGCTTCAACCATATTTCGAGTAAGGAAGAAAAAAATTTGGAACTTCATAAGAAAAATCAAGGAAGACGAAGGCTTGGGGTGTGGCTAAAATTACTTCAAAGCTGAAGGATTGTAGAACATGTATCCTTTCTGATTCATCATACCCTATGAAGATGCACTTCTCTGCCTTAGGGTCGACCTTACCTCTTATTTGAGAAGGGATATGCACATAAGCAACACATCCAAAGATCTTACAATGATCAAGTGAAGGTCCTCTACCATGCCATGCTCCATATGGGGTCATCCCATCAAGAGATTTAGATAATAACCTATTTACAAGATAAGTGGCAGTAGATACACTCTCTACCCACAAGTAATTAGGTAATTTTTTCTTATTTAACATTGAGCTAGATGTTTCAACAATAAGTCTATTTCTCCTCTCTGCCACCCCATTTTTCTCAAGGGTATAGCTTGTTGTAATTTCTCTCTTGATTCCTCTATCCTACAAGAATGCATCAAAACTCATTTGAGAAGTACTCACCTCCTCCATCTGATCTTAGTCTCTTTAGACTTCTTCTTGTTTGGTCCTCAACAAGTGCAAGATACTTTTTAAAGCACCTGAATACTTCATCTTTGTGCTTCATAAAATATAAGTCAGTCTACCTGCTGAAATCATCCATGAAAGATACATAATGCCTTGATCCATAAATTGAGGGATCCTTACTTGGTCCCCATACATCTGTATGGACAAGCTCTAGGTAGTCCTCATGCATGTAGCCTTTCCTTAAGAAGGGTAACTTGTAATATTTTCCAAACTGACAAGCACCACATTTATACATCATGTGTTGCTTGGATACATTAGGTATCCCAAGCACACATTGATCTCTACATATTTGCTTTAAAGTTCTCTCACCAATATGCCCTAATCTCTTATGCCAAATTTCAAGCTTTAATAGTGTTTGGTCTTTGTAACTATAAAGTGCAATGTTCCTTGTATCCGCAAGTTAAAAAGTGAATAATCTACCCGTCTTTTCTCCCTTGGAAATTCTCTTGAATCCATGTTGTGATCCTACACAAATGCTCCATATTGGTTGAACCTGACCTACAAGCCCTTTTCCATAATCTATCCAATACTCATGAAATTCTTGATAATTGTAGGTACATATAGAACCCTACTCAACAGATTTCTATAAACATTTTCTACCTTGATGACATAGTGCTTGGTGTCATCACATGTTTGTACCTAATGCTTACCCTTTGGTTCCTCAAGGTCAAAGAGAAGAGCTACATTGCCTGCCACATGGTTTGAGCATCCTAAGTCATTGTAGAAGAGATGGTCATCATTTATACCTAGTTTTGAGGTCATATTCATAATCAGAAGAGAATCCTCTTGCTCTTCTGTATAGTTGTTGTAGTCTTTCCTTGCTTTGTAGCCTCTTTGGTAGTTGTTATTGTAGTTGTTGTTGTAGTTGTTATTGTAGCTTTGATGGTGGTTGAATCTTCCTCTTGATTGTGTATATCCACCTCTTTGAAATCCTGTACCTCTTTGATTCTTGTTCCTATAGCACTCATCTATAGTATGATTTGAGAATCCAGAAATATTACATGGTGAGGAGTTATAAGATCCCCCCCTAGCTTGCTTACCTCCTCTGCCCCTACCTCTTGAGGTTCTACCTCTCCCTGCATAGTTGGCTTGGGAGGTAGCTCCTTCATCCTCAATCTTCTTGTTCTTTCCTTTCTATTAAGACTTACTTTTGTCTGTGTATAGGACAGAAGAGCTATTACTTCTTGATGAATCTCCATTCTTGTTGACCATGGCTTCATGGATGAAGAGTTGACCCATGAGTGTGGTAAGATCTGGAGTCTGCATGTCCATGTACAAGTCCATGGTAGTTGCGAAGCTCTCGCATTTGCCGTCTGCTTCAATACCATTGATTTCTTGTCTTACAATTTGCTCCTCTTCAATTTCTTCTCCTATCCTAGCCAATTGATCAGCTATATCCTTTAATTTGGTCACATACTCTGAGATGCCTTGCTTGGGTTGCTTTCTTTGAGTGGTAAACTCAATCCACAATTGGTTCTTCCTAGCCCTTGTGTTGGAAGAGAAATATGAAGAAAATGTTTCCCAAGTCTCTTGGGATGTCTTACAGTTCCTAATGTGTGGAAAAAGAAAATCAGGAATTGAGTTAAGTAAGTATGACCTTGCTAATGCATCCTTGGCACACCATGTATTGAGTCTTTCATGCTCCTCTCTTGTAGGTTGTCCTTTGCTTCTGAATATGGGCATCTCCTCATCTCATGAGATATATCCATAAAGGCTCCTTCCTTGCAAGTAAGTCTTCATCCTCAAGGACCATGCTTAATAGTTTTTCTTGTCCAATTTATCAATGAAAGAAGGAAAAATCATCTCCCATTTTACCTTAGCTTTTCTTTGATACCACTGTTGGGAAAGGTGGATCGATACTCTAAGAAATGATTAGGTACTGCCAATCCGTGCTTTGGACCAGCCCCTTTTTGCTTCAAAGTTGTGTCGTAGGCCCTCTTGGATTTCCAATGACACTAAACAAGTGCCTATGTACTTTGGAAATGATGTGAGGAATGATTGAACCAAAACAAACTGCTTCCAAGTTGAAGAATCAAAGAAAACCTTCTATTTTTGTTCACACACCTGCTGCTTGTTAAGCTCAACACTTCGAGTACAATGGAATTAGAGAAATTCCTTTTGGAGATATCAAATGCGCGTAAGTGCTAATGATTCCAAGTGGAATCACTTAGAATGATGCACTATACACAAAGCAATCAATTTAACAATTAATTCATTACCCCTGATTTTTTAGGACCTCTGTAGAGTTTGACCAGTAGATACTTTGATGCGATTTTCTCCAAATTTGCTGAATGGATTATCTTCAAAATTTGTGACCATGTAGAGGACTTGGAGCTGATTCCAATATGCTATAGAACATTGAAAATAGTGAAGGAATGACTGGGATATGAGCAATACAAAATGATTGTTCTGAGTAACTATGACAGAGAGACCATAGATGAAAGAATTGATATATTGTATTATAAGACAATGTTGTACATGATTATTGGAATACTAATCAATGCCTAATGATACTTAGTAGTGTAAGCTATGATGTGTGCCTCACTTTCTTACAATGTCATCAAAAAGAGCTCGGAATTGAAGTCCTCTATCCCCTGAGTTTTTTCAACCATCTTTTATAGATGAGACGTCATCTGAATTTGAATTTGAATTCTTCATTGGCTCTCACTAAAAGTGATCCTTTAATCTAGGAGATATTCTCTTCAAATAAAGTCGTGACTTTTCCACCTAATAAACTCCACGAGTTTAGAGGTAGTTATTAATATTCCTTCAAGTCAAAATGGTAAAAGGTAATAACTTCATAGCAATGGTTCCCATGGAGCTTCAATTAGTTGCACATAAACTCTAGCCAAATCTGTAGGCTTGGTATTTGCACCAACACTCCAATCCCCATAACTTCACACCGGTAAGAGTCACCAAGTCTCACGATACCAAGAGACTTTTCTACATAATTAGAGAAACATTCTCTTTGTGATGTCACATGGAAAGATGCACCAAAATCTAGCAGCCATGTGTGGGAAAGAGAATCAGCCATAAGAGCCTTAGTTGGCACAATACTATCAAGTGTCAACACATCAACATCATCAAAAATAGCATTTATTTCTTTAATCTTCATTATCCAAGTATATAGTGCATGTAGCTGTTTAAAATGCCCATCAACATTTTGTTCTTTACCTTTAGCATTCTTTAAAGCATAATAGTCTTCCTTCATGTGTCCTTTCTCATGACAATAATGGCATTCCATATCCCTCTTCTTTGATTTACTTCTACTCTTATTCCCTTGTCCATTCTTTTCTTTGTTCTTGCTCCTACCATATTGTTGATTCTTTCCTTGGTAGGAATCACGAACATTATATGCATCTCCTCTCTAAGTGCGAACCATAGATTTTCTACGAATCTCCTCACTCAAAAGTGCTCCACATATGTCATCATAAACTAGTTTACCATTAGATGCATAATAGCTTTGCAAAATGTATCCCATGATGATGGCAAGGTGCATAGCACCCATACTGCTTTCGTTACATTATCCATATTCATTTTTCGAGCCTTTAACTTGGAGAATATAGCATCAAACTCATTTAGATGAGTAGCAACACTATCTCTGTCCTTCATGTGAAGGTCATATAACTTTCTCATTAATACACTTTATTTGATGACGTCTCTTTTTCATATGTATTGCATAACTTCTACCAAAGCTCCTCTACACTCTCACAGTCTAATAGTGTAAACTAAACATTATCTGCCACGTGCAATTGAATGGTAGATCTAGCCATTTAATCTAACTCATCCTAATCATCTTCATCCATGTCACATGATTCTTTGAGATTTTATTTATTGGCTTCCATTGCCTCCTCTGAATCAGCACATCTTTAATTTGATTCTTCCATAGAGCAAAGTTTGTGCCATGAAATTTTTAGATCTCAAAATGGTCTTTACCTGCAAGTTATAGCTTCTCCTCAGAACACTTGCACTAGACCCTGATCCCCTAGACACACCTGGGACCTCTGAAGCCATGGTGGAAGGGAACTAAAAAGAATAATAATGGAGCTAGAAGATTCCAAACCCCACTAAGGCTCAAAGAAGGATGACCAAGCATTAGATTCTTGGAGAGAAATTAGTAATCTTCCCAGAAAAATAAATAATGAATAGTAATGACCAACCAAAAGGAGTATCTGAGAATAAATGAGCTCACACGAATAAGTGTATCAAGGATTAAATCCACCATTGTATAGTTGACAAAACCCAAAAATCTAGAAAATTTTTGCCAAAGTATCCTCTGCAAAATGAGCATATGATTAGTGTCGAAATCTCATAAAACTACAAGTATTGACATGTTTACTTGCATAGTGAATCACGACTCCACTGCATATAATCAATTACTCGAAAGAAGCCAACTATGCTTATTGAGCACTTATGAACAACTATCATACATCTCCTATTCCAAGGCTGGGTAAGTCTTCCACCTACATCATCGAAGAGAACCCGACATCTATGTGTCTTCGAGCTAAGAAAACCTCACCACAACCCTCTTTATCAAACATAAACGGCTTTATGCAAAAATGTAACCGGTATATCAATGACCACATGGACGTACATAGAAGCATACATAGTGTGTGTGCTCAATATATGCAGTAAAATGACACGCGAAAGCTGAATTCACTACTCAAACATTGGCCAACAACACCTGCAAGTGTCTGTCAACTCTATTTTTTAGGCTTAAATCCTTGCATAGACTTGCGGTGGCTGCTCCCACCACAACTAAAACATTTCAAGAGACCTATAGATTAACTTGTGTGGCTAAAAGCACAGCCCCAAAAGGTGAACATTCTGTTATAAATTATGGAATGTGTTGAGCAAGGCATTCTTGGACTGTTAATGTATTAATGTATTAATGTGTTTTGGTGATTTGATATAGCAACTAAAGGTTCATGAGAGTGTGAAAGGCATGAAAGGATGGACATCAATAATCCGATCTATTTTTAAAAACAGTTCTACTTTTAGAATTCTATTTTTAGAAACAATTTTATTTTTAGCAATAGTTCTATTTTTAGAAATAGTCTATTTTTAGAAGTTCTATTTTTAAGCTAATCTATTTTTAGAAATATTTCAATTTTTAAAAGTAGTTCTATTTTTAGAAGCAGTTCTATTTTTAGAAAAGTTAGTAAAAGTAGTGGTTAGGATAAGAATTGTTGTAGACCACAATTTTTTATATTAAAAGCAAAGGCTTTCTACAAAAGTTACCAACTTTTAGTTTCACGTGTGCTTTTTCAAGCCGCTCTCATGTAAACACTATTTCCACATAATAAAAAATTCTTATAAATACATGCACTTTGTGGACTTTGAAAACAGAGTGCATGCCGGGAGGGAGATTGCATCCAATACTGTAGTTTGTCTCATCTCTTGACGTGTCTATTCTTTTGTGTGTTTTCTGCATTCCTAACCTCTATGCGCACGTGAGCAAGATGCTAATAACAGTGGTATCAGAGCCCTGCACGCGTCACTACGGAGGGATTCATTTGTGTTTGTTTTGGTGATTGATCTCTGTTTCATTGTTTTGTGTCCACGATCCGATTCCGATTCTGATTCCTGTTCCAATTCTAGTTTCCGTTTTCATTTCCATTTCCATTTTCGTTTTTGTTTTCAATTTTGGTATTTGTTTTTGTTTTTGGTTTCCGATTTTGATTTTGATTCTTATTCCCATTTTCGTTTTCGGTTCCTGTTCTTGTTCCTATTCCTATTTCAGTTTCAGTCCAATTCCAGAACCATAACCTATTTTTATACCTACGCTTACACCTCCATTTACACCTATGTTTACACCTATGTTTACTCCTTCAACTTACTCCAAGGCATTGACTAATTTGTGGACTAAGATGTAGAACTTAGGCATAGAACTTATGCATAATTAAAACATAACTAAGGCATTACTTTGGCATCTTTGGCACCCAAAGCTCCCTTCACGACCGTTGGCTACGTGCGAACCAATTTTAATTTATGAGTGGCAATAAGGAGTTTTATATTGACCAAGGTTGGAGGATTTGAACCCACAACCTCACTCTCACAAAAGAAGTGCTTTACCACTACACTATCTCTTTGTGTTGTAACTCTAGTTCTCTTTTATTATATTTAACACAACTTGCATCTCTTTCTTACTTTTTCAAAGGTTTGGGCACAGCCACAGTGCGTGGCACGAGGGAGCACGTCTCACGATACATCTTGTTAGGGTACATTTCATCAGGGTACATCCTATTAGGGTACATCACGTCAGGGTACATCACACCAAGGTACATCCTTCTAGGGTACATCTTGCTAGGGTACATTTCCCTAGGGTACATCTTGATAGGGAAGCACTATATTGAGGATCCAAGATAACTTGCATGGGTGAGAAGTAGGTTCAAGAGACCAAGGTTGAGAGCAAGGAAAGTCTGTATGCAAGTGGCCATTTTAATTCAAGGAATCTCAAAAATTATTTTTACATATCTAGCAAGAGGGTTTTGTTCTTTACATACTCATGGACGCTAGGAACACGATGGAGGATTTTGATGAGTCACCTCTACTTGAGGTAACACTCAAGCAACAACTTGAGTTCCTGCTACACGAACTTTGAGGTGCTCAAAATGAGATTTGACGTGATGAAGTACTCTAGAAGATGCAAACTAATGAAGATAACCTTACGAGGGTGGTAAAAGTTATTGTCTCTAACCAATAGGATGGCACACATTCCAAGATTGGTGTTAAAAATTACCAATTTTTATGTTTTGATAGCCGTAAGGATGGCCCTTTAGTTCTTTCATGGTTGTCATAGTTTGACGATTTTTATACTGATGAAACATATGTTGAAAGTGAAAAAGTCAAATTTTCCACTAACTATTTAGTAGGAAAACCTCATCTTTGGTGGAATCATCTTTGTCATAGTGTAGATTGTCCAACCATGTGGAAGGATTTCGAAGATAAAGTGAAGGATTCTTTTCTACCCCTATAGTTCAACTTACATGTTTGACAATTGTGGGCTATATTTATATGGATGGAAGGTGATACTTTCACAAACTATATGGACGGATTCCACCAATACCTAGTATTTCTCCAGTTGCTTGAAAATGTTTCCAATGATACTATGAAGAAGAAGTATGACGATGGTTTAGAGGAAGTGATTCAAGCAAAGCTTCACTCATGCCAACCTACATCACTTCATGAAGCTATTTCCTTTGCTCATTATGCAGAGAAAGAGTACCAATCAATTATCAAAATGATCAGTTTATAGTACCCATGTCAGCAACAACAAACTTTTCACTAGTCTAATTTTTTATTATATTTAATGCATTTACATATAGAATTTAGTACATAGGAGCATGCTTTAGTTACACTTCCTAAAATAAATTGGAATATTTAGAGTATATTCTAGACCATGAATGAATTAAAAACAACATTTTGAATAGTTAGTAATATAAGTTCTTTTATTGACTTATTTAGAGACTATGTCAGCACCTCATAAATAATCTTAATAATTTAAGGCCTCCATGAACATTCCCATGCATGTGTTTTTACATGGAACATGCTTATTTTTCGTTCAGTGATGGAACATGTGATTGGCCATCCATGTTTATTTTTTCTTTTATCAACTGAGGTGAGTTGCTTTTTCGAATGAGGGGCATGTTATAAATTATGAAATGTGTTGAAGAAGGCATTGATGGAGTGTTAATTTATTAATGTTATTAATGTTTTTTGATGTTTTTGATATGACAACTGAAAGTTCATGAGGGTGTGAAAGGACAGACATCAATAATCCAATCTATTTTTAGAAACAACTCTATTTTTAAAAACAGCTCTATTTTTAGACTTCTAGTTTTAGAAACAACTCTACTTTTAGCAATAGCTCTATTTTAAGAAATACTTCTATTTTTAGAAATAATCTATTTTTAGAAATAGTTCTATTTTTAGGACTACTTCTATTTTTAGAAGCAACTCTATTTCTAGAAAAGTTAGTTAAAGTAGTGGTTAGGATAAGAATCCTTGTAGATCACAATTTTTTATATTAAAAGTAAAGGCTTTCTACAAAAGTTACCAACTTTTACTTTCACGCTGTGGTCGAGATTCGAATTCGGGCTTAGAAATCAACCATGCGGACAATGGGAGTTCAATGAAGAAAGGGTCAAAGGCTCCTTTGTTCGAGTCAGATTACAGTCTCGGCTATCCAAGGATGTATTTTCGTATAGATACTGTTACAATATTAAGTGCTCATAATATCTGAATTGGCCTACTTACAATGGCAATATCATGTTGGAGTTGTTATGGAACTAAGAGACCGAGTGGAGACTTGGGGCAACGCATCACGTGATCTTCACGAGAAAGGAATTCGATGGAAGAGGAAAGAGATAGAAGAAAAAGGTGGGGAGCCTTCTGTTTTGGGCTCTCTCAGTTTTTGAAAAAGGAAGGCAATATTGTGGGGGCGGTCTCTGGCGTGATCTGTTTTTTTTTTCAGCTACTAGGCTCTCGCTCAGAACCGGGAAAAAAGTTTGGATCCATGAAAAAGATCTTGGAACAACGAAAGAGCTATGATCCATAGAGAAGATGTATGCATGCTGCTTATACGAGGTGGGAAGGTTGCGCGATCACTTACCACTCTGAGATGAGGGACAGTCTGGTAGATTGGCGGAGTGCTTATGAGCTTCGCAACAAGAAGTCGTTAAGGACCATTGATTGTAGAAAGAGAAAACAGAGACAGCAGTGAAGGTACAGGAGATACATCAGAATCATCTGGAGAGGACTGATGCAAAGGGATGGAGAGGAGGAAAAGGGGATTCTCTCAAAGGGGGGAGGAGCTCGGATGCTGGGCAGTTTGCTTTGAAGAAGAACAGTTCTGATGCAGCATGGCCAATTCACATCATCTGCTCGGTGGCGGATAAAGAGATGAAATGACCGTTCTCGAAGGGAAAGAGAGAGCGCCAGCCCTCTAGAGAACTCAGACATAGAGATTCGGAACTAAGTGTTAGAGGGGTGTCTTCCCCTTCTTCTGTGCAAGATAAAGTAGCTGTCTTCAGAATCTTCTCATGGCAGGGACATCTGAATTTTGATGCTAATTACTTATGGTGTGGAGTACCGTGTATCTTGAAGATGTCAAAACCCTTGAGAATGTGTTGGATTTCCGTATGCTAGTAGCTGGGGCATCCTGTTTCTCTCTCATCAGTTGCATGGAGTGAGGAGTTAACTCCGTTCGAGTCCCTGGAGCCTATAGCAAGTAAATTGTAGCTACATGAATACAAGCACCAGTTCAGTGAGTTGTAGCTTCTGTCTGGCGGCTTCTGAAGAGTTTCGACTACAAGCTTTTTTAGCGCCCTGGAGGGAGAATCTAGCATGCTACGTTTCTGTTCAACCATATGCAATATACGTGTTAGAGCATCTCACAAAACGGAGAGAATCAACACATACCAGCAAGCTTTGTAGGAGAAGAAGTAGGAAAGCTTATTCGACGCTGAAGAGAATTTTTTTTGAAGGGTATACAGATGTTCATAATGTATAATTACCAAGAGAGGATGGATGTCCAACTGCATGCTCAAGTCAGAGTTTTTCTGCGTATCACTGGAGACAGCATATGGGGCGGCTCAATAAAAGGAGAGTGTTGAGGAATAAGAATTTATCATTCTTTCCATTATGTATGCGTACTTGGGTTTTTTTTCTGCACTCAAGTTTCCCAGGACGGCTACTCATACGTGGACAATCTAACCAACTTGCGAGTAAATGAGAAGGCAAATAAGAAGCTGATGATGAGAACACAAGTGATGCTAAATTTTGGGAAGCCAAGAAGTGAAGAATAACGAGGAGCTTTCTGAAGATCATGAAGTTTGATGAAGCTGCAACAAATTCAAGGTCGGAGCAAAGGTCCAATCGTTTTATCAACCATTAAGGAATTGAATATCCATCTGAATGATGGGCAGTGGAGAAATGAAGTTATCTGGTTTAGTCGGCCTCAGATCGTTACAGCGCTTGAACTACACTAATATCAGGTGCAGATATCAACTTTCAATTCTCTCAATTCAATGGACACGCTTCACATCATGATTTTCTCCCGTTATTTTTCCTTTACGTTAACAATTATAAGGTGGTGGATGCGCTCTCTGTGCAAACGAAGTGGTTTGGTATAGTGATTTGCTTCATGTACATAATAAGTGTTCTTATGTTCTGTACTGTTTTGAATATATGAGGTCAACGTCAACGGGTAGCAGACAATAAGTTTTGGATCATCACAAGATGTGTTTGGATAAATGAACTGGTTGAATTAGGATGAAGGATTATGTTCTCCTTGCACGTACATTGTGGAAGGCTTTAGCACTGGACTTATGGAAAAGGCAACGCGGTGTGAGTGGGCAGTAATAGTAAACCATCTTATGTGGAGAATTCTGTTATATCTTGTCTGCTTTAAAATGGTCAAGTGGCTAGAATCTATGACGGTGCCAGTTGTTTCTCCATTTAATGCCCTCTAATTGTGGAAAATTTAGGAACAATTTGTGGTTGTTTTTTTTTTTTGAGATATGTTGTGTCTTGCGCTCATTTCTATTAGAGAATGCCTTGAGCTCATTTGAAGGTTTCACTTGTTTCTTTCTGGGTGTATAGCTATCTGCCAATATGGTGGGAGTGTGGAAACAAAAGTGGGCGCTTATGAATGTAATGTACATGGGTCCTATGAATGATTAAATAAATATAATACTTATGAGCCGCATTGTGCTATTGATCAAAGTGAAACGAGGCTAGAGAAGTAAGGAAATATCACACACGATTAGAGAAGTTATTAATCTAGATAGGTCGATCAGAGTCTTAGATTTCCATGCTCCATTAAACTCGAGACCATATTCCTTACATGATTTCCAATTAACTCTAAACCCAAGAAAGACGTAGTATAGTCGTCAAAGCAATCTATATTTTATGTGTCATTAAGAAGAAGGCTTTCTAATGGTTCTCCCTCCTTTCCATGAACTCCGCGACATACCTGGTGAACCCGACGTGAAAGGAGGGGGTGAGTGAGTTATAGAGCCTCAAAGATTAGCATAATCAAAATGGAAGAGATCCTAGCTCAATTCCTTCGCTTTCAAGAAGAAGATAGGCGTCAAAAAGCCATCCAATCACGTCATGAACGTCTAGTCAATCGGTGTGGCTTTTTCAATGGAAAGAATGTCTCAAAGTTCTGCAAAGAATATGAACTCGAGGCCAAATACCTAGGTGTCGGATTAAGTCCGATGACGGAAAAAGAATTATGTGAAAACTTTATCTATGTGTCGGGATACGACATGCGAGACCAAATAATGCGAATAAATCAAACGTTCATATGCCCAAAGACCAACCAATTCTCGAGATCAAAGAAGAGTTTGAGCGACAATATGATGATCTTTCTGAGCAGGATAAGAGGTGCATAAGTCATGAAAGGGTTTCGTTGTTTCTTCGAACAATCGATGTTAATGCCCGAGAAGAACTAATTCTGCTTCTACAAGATATAGACTCGGACTCGGGGCTCATAGAGGATTGGATGCTCGTCCATGAAGCTGTGATGAAATACGTAAAGAAACAACAAACAATTGAGAAATTTCTAAATGATTGGAGAACAGATCTTCAAATAGATGAAAATTATAACCATGTTCCAAGCATTTTACCAATTGTGGATAATGTTCAAGTCCATGAGGTTGTAGAGACCCCATTTGGGCATGAAGTAGACATGCATGGGCTTGATATCCATAGTGATGATGGGAAATATGAAGAAACTTCTAAAAGTGCGATTGATATAACCTCAAAGGTTACAAGGTGCCAAGAGCCCCTAGACTTCTTTACAATGATTACATCTTTAGGTGCCATAAGTGGACAAAGCCCGAAGATTGGAGGATCAAAGGAGCAAGTGGAAGCTAATCAAAATCAAACCAAACTAAACCAACATCAAACCAAACAAACAATAAACATAAAACAAAACAAAAACCAACAAAACCCAACAAGAAATCAAGATGAAGCTTCCTCTACTCCGATAAACTCCTAACATCGAATAAAAGATAATCAAACAAATCAAGAAACATATCAAGATGCAAACAAAGAGATAGAGATATCTAGAAGGCTCATAGGTGACCAAATGGAGATAAAAGATGAGATACAAATAGAGAACCTAATAAATATGTCTGAAGATCGAGCTCGAGATGCATCCTTACGTGATGACATCGGGCAAGATGTGGAGTATGATTGGATGTCACTTGATGGTGATGATCCCCTTCTAACACAAGATTCGGATAGAACTTCTGATCTAATGATTGAATTACATGAAGAAACTCCCATGGAACATGATGTTGAATCTAAGGACCTGTCAATAAAAGATCCGATGGGTAAGAAAATGGATATGCAAGAATCCACATTATACATGCATACAGAGATGCAAGAAAATGAACTTACTTATATGAAGGAGGACATGCAAATAATGAGTCCTCTAGAGATTGAAATGTGTGATGACGAAGATGAGTATGATGCTAATCTAAAGGATGTACAAATGATAAGTCCTCTAGATAGTGATATGCATGGCGATGGTGATAAGCATGATCCTAATCCTACCGATAGTCTAGATCAAGATCAAGATACTGATATTCTTTTGAGCGATATCACATTGGACAAAGATCCTACACATAAAAAAGAGGATAAGTTGGATGGAGTTCAAAATAATGATATGTATGTAAATGATGCCACATTCCATGAAGAGAGAAATATGAATGAACATGAGGAGGATGAGAAAATACCATTGATCATTCCTCTAAATACTGATATGTATGTCAAAAATAATCATGTTGAGTTGAGTCCGCACGTTGAAGAAATTGAGCATAAAGTGGCAGATAAAACGTTTATTGTGACATATGATAAATCTGATGTGTGTATTGCATCGAAGGATATTCAACATAAAACTATTAAGTCAAACAATTGCATTGATAAAGCTCGAGCTGATTTGGATGCATATGTTGAGATTCTCATACATGATGAGATTCTTGAGCAAGAATCAGTGATTGAAGAATCAATGCTTGAAGAAGGTGGAATAAGTACATCCTTTGAAGAGAACGAGAAAGAATTGATGGAGATGGATGTAGAATCCTATGATGGCATTTTGGATAAAGAAGTTGAAGATCAAGATTTTGTTGATTATGAGGATATGGATTCTCTTCATGTTGGAGGAGAGATGATTTGGGATCATACCAATGATGAAGAATTCTTGGAAAGACTAGAGAAAGAAGAAGATACCATAATTGCTGGGGGTCAAGTAGAAAGGAATCATGATAGATTGGAAGACAAAAATGATTATATATTATCATCCGAGCATGATGTTCACTTCTACTTGATGAGGGAATCCAATGAATCTACTCGAAACTCTCGTTCCAATGAAGAGACAGGTTTAATTCAAGATGATACAAGTAGAGAAATTTCCCCAAATGATTTCAAATGTGAAATGGATGAAAATGTATCCTTAAAGGAACTTTTTGAAGATGGCTTAAGCTCATTAAAAATGAAAACTCTATATTTTTGTGCTCTTGATTTGTCCAGAGTAATCCCATATTATGTAAGCGAGAGTATTATAAATAAAGACAACTATCCTCAAATGATTGAAACATGGGTTTTCAAATTTTCTAAGAGTTATGTATACCAAACAAGCCACCAAGAGATGGACAAGAAAATGAAGTGGCTTGTACACATGTTTACCTTGTTTAAGAATTCTTTCTTGATTAATGCGATCCAAAGGTGGCTTCTTAAGAAGCACAGTTTCTTTGGTGATCATATATCAAGGGAGATGGGTCTGAAGGGAAAAACCCTAATAAATGAGAATTAATAATACCAAAAGGAAATTTGTAAATAAAAATGTATATATCTTGTGTTTTTTGCTTTAATCTTAAGATAGATAGAAGAAACCAAATAAAACTAAAAATACAAGAAATTAAAGTGGGAACACCTATGATAATGAATGCATGTTGGATGAGTGGTTTGAAGTCAAAATAATTCAAATAGATATTTTTAATGTTCAAATGAATGAAGTTTTTTAATATGTGATTCTTGAATGTGATGCTACTAATTTCTCTTATGCAGTTTTGAGAACAGGTGTTGATAAGGAGCTGACCGAAGATCTGAGTTTTGAGAGATTGTATAGAGGCAACCACTTTCGAGCTGCATGCTTATGTTTTATTGCAAATGGTTTTTGAAGTTCTTTGATGGACTGCATATGTATATAATGTCATTTTGATGTGATGTTTCTCATGATTTGTTTAGTTTCTATGAGTCCAGGAATGATCAAGCGAAGCCAACAGAGATGATGACTAAAGAACAAAGTCGTGAAAATCTTTTTCATTAGCTATCGTGCTTTAACCCTGATCTTTTCTTTGCACCATCCTTGAGATGCATTGCATGCCAAATATGCATGTAAAAATATATAGAAAACACGTCTTTGAAATTCCGTAGAAGCACGTCCATCTGCACAATTAGATAGGTAAATATCATTGAAAAATAATAAAGCAAGTTTTGAGTGATAAGAGAGAATAGTTCTGAGTAAGGGAGAGTGATTGCATCTGTAAGAGAGTGGAGTTGTGAGTGATGTGAGCGTTGCTTAGATACCATAAAACCTTGATTTTTTTGCACCATTTTGTTTCCCTTCATGCACCTAAAACATGCATAAATGAAATGTAAAGAGCACGAGTATTTTTAAACCCGTAGGTGCACGCTTGATTGCACTTGAAAGAGAGTTGTATATATATGTCAAGCTGATGAGTTCAATTTGAGTGTGAAGCTTCATCATCGAATGCCTGATAACTCCCTTATCTGCACCATGTCATTTTTCCATGCACCTAGAGTATGCATATGTAGGGCCCATTACATGGCCGTGCATAGGCACATTTGTTTTAACCCGTGCACTTGATTTCACTCACATTTGGATTCTTGAAGACTTGCAGATACCGAGATCGATGTTGGCACATCCGGAGGATGTACAGGTTCAGAGGGGGTGGATGTGGTCGAGATTCGAATTCGGGCTTAGAAATCAACCATGCGGACAATGGGAGTTCAATGAAGAAAGGGTCAAAGGCTCCTTTGTTCGAGTCAGATTACAGTCTCGGCTATCCAAGGATGTATTTTCGTATAGATACTGTTACAATATTAAGTGCTCATAATATCTGAATTGGCCTACTTACAATGGCAATATCATGTTGGCGCTGTTATGGAACTAAGAGACCGAGTGGAGACTTGGGGCAACGCATCACGTGATCTTCACGAGAAAGGAATTCGATGGAAGAGGAAAGAGATAGAAGAAAAAGGTGGGGAGCCTTCTATTTTGGGCTCTCTCAATTTTTGAAAAAGGAAGGCAATATTGTGGGGGCGGTCTCTGGCGTGATCTGTTTTTTTTTCAGCTACTAGGCTCTCGCTCAGAACCGGGAAAAAAGTTTGGATCCATGAAAAAGATCTTGCAACAACGAAAGAGCTCTGATCCATAGAGAAGATGTATGCATGCTGCTTATACGAGGTGGGAAGGTTGCGCGATCACTTACCACTCTGAGATGAGGGACAGTCTGGTAGATTGGCGGAGTGCTTATGAGCTTCGCAACAAGAAGTCGTTAAGGACCATTGATTGTAGAAAGAGAAAACAGAGACAGCAGTGAAGGTACAGGAGATACATCAGAATCATCTGGAGAGGACTGATGCAAAGGGATGGAGAGGAGGAAAAGGGGATTCTCTCAAAGGGGGGAGGAGCTCGGATGCTGGGCAGTTTGCTTTGAAGAAGAACAGTTCTGATGCAGCATGGCCAATTCACATCATCTGCTCGGTGGCGGATAAAGAGATGAAATGACCGTTCTCAAAGGGAAAGAGAGAGCGCCAGCCCTCTAGAGAACTCAGACATAGAGATTCGGAACTAAGTGTTAGAGGGGTGTCTTCCCCTTCTTCTGTGCAAGATAAAGTAGCTGTCTTCAGAATCTTCTCATGGCAGGGACATCTGAATTTTGATGTTAATTACTTATGGTGTGGAGTACCGTGTATCTTGAAGATGTCAAAACCCTTGAGAATGTGTTGGATTTCCGTATGCTAGTAGCTGGGGCATCTTGTTTCTCTCTCATCAGTTGCATGGAGTGAGGAGTTAACTCCGTTCGAGTCCCTGGAGCCTATAGCAAGTAAATTGTAGCTACATGAATACAAGCACAAGTTCAGTGAGTTGTAGCTTCTGTCTGGCGGCTTCTGAAGAGTTTCGACTACAAGCTTTTTTAGCGCCCTGGAGGGAGAATCTAGCATGCTACGTTTCTGTTCAACCATATGCAATATACGTGTTAGAGCATCTCACAAAACGGAGAGAATCAACACATACCAGCAAGCTTTGTAGGAGAAGAAGTAGGAAAGCTTATTCGACGCTGAAGAGAATTTTTTTTGAAGGGTATACAGATGTTCATAATGTATAATTACCAAGAGAGGATGGATGTCCAACTGCATGCTCAAGTCAGAGTTTTTCTGCGTATCACTGGAGACAGCATATGGGGCGGCTCAATAAAAGGAGAATGCTGAGGAATAAGAATTTATCATTCTTTCCATTATGTATGCGTACTTGGGTTTTTTTTCTGCACTCAAGTTTCCCAGGACGGCTACTCATACGTGGACAATCTAACCAACTTGCGAGTAAATGAGAAGGCAAATAAGAAGCTGATGATGAGAACACAAGTGATGCTAAATTTTGGGAAGCCAAGAAGTGAAGAATAACGAGGAGCTTTCTGAAGATCATGAAGTTTGATGAAGCTGCAACAAATTCAAGGTCGGAGCAAAGGTCCAATCGTTTTATCAATCATTCAGGAATTGAATATCCATTTGAATGATGGGCAGCGGAGAAATGAAGTTATCTGGTTTAGTCGGCCTCAGATCGTTACAGCGCTTGAACTACACTAATATCAGGTGCAGATATCAACTTTCAATTCTCTCAATTCAATGGACACGCTTCACATCATGATTTTCTCCCGTTATTTTTCCTTTACGTTAACAATTATAAGGTGGTGGATGCGCTCTCTGTGCAAACGAAGTGGTTTGGTATAGTGATTTGCTTCATGTACATAATAAGTGTTCTTATGTTCTGTACTGTTTTGAATATATGAGGTCAACGTCAATGGGTAGCAGACAATAAGTTTTGGATCATCACAAGATGTGTTTGGATAAATGAACTGGTTGAATTAGGATGAAGGATTATGTTCTCCTTGCACGTACATTGTGGAAGGCTTTAGCACTGGACTTATGGAAAAGGCAACGTGGTGTGAGTGGGCAGTAATAGTAAACCATCTTATGTGGAGAATTCTGTTATATCTTGTCTGCTTTAAAATGGTCAAGTGGCTAGAATCTATGACGGTGCCCGTTGTTTCTCCATTTAATGCCCTCTAATTGTGGAAAATTTAGGAACAATTTGTGGTTGTTTTTTTTTTTGAGATATGTTGTGTCTTGCGCTCATTTCTATTAGAGAATGCCTTGAGCTCATTTGAAGGTTTCACTTGTTTCTTTCTGGGTGTATAGCTATCTGCCAATATGGTGGGAGTGTGGAAACAAAAGTGGGCGATTATGAATGTAATGTACATGGGTCCTATGAATGATTAAATAAATATAATACTTATGAGCCGCATTGTGCTATTGACCAAAGTGAAACGAGGCTAGAGAAGTAAGGAAATATCCCACACGATTAGAGAAGTTATTAATCTAGATAGGTCGATCAGAGTCTTAGATTTCCATGCTCCATTAAACTCGAGACCATATTCCTTACATGATTTCCAATTAACTCTAAACCCAAGAAAGATGTAGTATAGTCGTCAAAGCAATCTATATTTTATGTGTCATTAAGAAGAAGGCTTTCTAATGGTTCTCCTTCCTTTCCATGAACTCCGCGACAACGCGTGCTTTTTGAGGCCGCTCTCATGTAACCACTATTTCCACATAATAAAAAATTCCTATAAATACATGCACTTTGTGGACTGTCGAAACAGAGTGCACGGGGGGAGATTGCACCCAACACTGCATTTTGTCTCATCTCCTTGCGTATCTATTCTTTTGTGTGTTTTCTGCATCTGTAACCTCTCTCTGTGCATGAGCAAGTTCCTAATAACAGGTTTATTGTTGAAGAAATACAAAGAACACTCTTCTTGATGTTCTTGGACCTTTGTGAAGGGAAATATCCATGAAAGTACCCAAAGCGACTCCAAAAAACACTCCAAAAATGCTTCAAAAAAGTCTTTGAAAATAGAGAATGAAGCTTTGAGGACCCAAAACTTCTTGAAGATAATGTCAAGCTCAATCTTTCCTTCAAGCACCATAAGAGTGTAGCTTAGTGGGAAGAGATTTCCATAGTTAAGTGAGCTCTTGAGGGAACAATACTAGGATGGGTGACCTCTTGGGAAGTACCAGGAACCTCCATCTTCCTTGATCTTTGGGGGTTCTCTGTCACGTGCACCCAACGATGCCAATGATGAATTGGGTGACTCGAATGACAAGGTATGCCAAGTTCTATGCCTTGGTCACTACCTTAGTCCTAAGCCTTGGAGAAAGCCTTAGGTGGGTGGCTGGTGATCGCTTCACTAAGCTTTTGCATCAAACTGCTCAGATACTAGTGAAGTATTTCCATGGTGATGCACCATAGTGCGATCTCCATCTCGAGAGCTCCATGACAATATCCTCAAAGTAGAAAACCTAGCCAAACATCACACACGCTACTCAGCATAGACACTGCAAAATATGTAGAAAACCATAGTACACAGGGAGCACGAACACAGACTTCTTGGGTGTTACAAATGCGCTCAAACTTACAATCTTTGGCTGACCAAGAAACTATATGTTTTATTAAAGAACATATAAAAACGTGTGCGGTGGCCATTTGCCCTTTCACATGGACATAAGCAGTAAGAAAATTGTGGCTATGTAGAAATAATCTATAGAATTCAAGGCCTTATTTAAAGCTACACCATTAGAGATTTGGTCTATTCACCATCTTGGCCGAGATGAATCCAATCAATTTCGAGCTTCTATTACCAAGTACCATGAGAATACATATAGTTTTCCATGTGTCAATGTTGGAACCATATCGTATTTCACCATTGAGGGGGGGACACCTAGTCCTTCACCATCTATCGAGATTGATGATCACGAAGAATTTGAAGTTAAGCATGTCCTAGATTCAAGAATATCTCGAGGAAGATTGGAGTACCTTGCTCATTGGAAAGGGTATGACATCAATGGTCGTACTTGGTAACCTGCAAAAGACTTTATGAGAGCACCAATATAGTTTCAATAATTTCATAAGAAGAATCGAGTTGAAGCCAAGACGATAGAATAGGACCGCTCCTCATGGAACTCATGGCTTGAGTGGGAGGTGATGTCATAGACAAAGGAAACCATCCAGAATTGCAGATTCCACTTTCTATATCTCATGATTGGCTCATAATTTGGGGAAGCCAATGCCTCCATTGCATCTATAATGTGCTAGAACCCTAAGATTGATTGTCTAGTTGCTACATTTTGACATCTAGAGGCCTTTTTTGGATACATCCTTAGTCTTGTGAATGCCAGTCTTGGGAGCTGAAGGAGTCATGATCACCAAGTAAGTACTTTCAAGATCTAGTTCAAGTTCTAGTCTTGTCTCTTGCTCTAGTTATGTTTAGTCTTGTATCTTGGACATCCTTTCTTGTCCTATTGTAATCTTGTAGTATGAGATCATTTCTAGTTATTCGTTGTATCTAGTTCATCTCCTTGAAGGGAGTTCTTGCAATCCAAAGATTTTCCTTCATACCTATGGTCCCGAGTTGTGGGATCTATTGTATCATCTCTAGCTGACTTATCTATACCTATCAATCCTAGGTAATATAAAGGAAGTTCGGCATGTCGAAAGATAAAGATTTTTTTTTTAATATAAAGGAAGTTCGGCATTAGCCTACTCTCCCAGACTTGAATTATCGAAGATAAAGAATTATCGAAGCTTGGAAAAAAGCACATTTATGTTCCTCAATAGAGCAAATATTCTTGGCATTGAAGGTGAGCCATCGAATCCATAAGAAAAGAAGGGTTTCCCAAAATTCATGGGAAGATGGAAAAGTTATGTCTTATAGGCATCCAAGCATTCTACATTCTACGAACAAAGGGTTGCCAACTGAAGCATTCAGGCCTCCCACATTCTACAAACCGACTATAGCAAAATCATGAGGAGATATTGTTTTCAACTTTTTAACGAGATTCACTACAATCCTTTTTTTTTTAAAGGAAGTTGAGTTGGGGTCTATGCTCCCATACGTGAATTAATAAGAGAACAATAATGTACTGAATGAGATTAGTGCCCTTCGGATCCTTTGTATCTCAGAGAGCAGGGATAGGATGGTGTTGGGCACAATAGCTATGATGGTCCAAAACTAGTCGAAAACCTAATATTTGATGGATTACAAATGTTTCAAAGAGAGTTACTAAAAAGATTAATCATTTTTTCGTTGCCCTCATGAGCAATCCATTTGCTTTAAATCTTTTTGTTTTCCAAGACAAACATCCTATGATATCTGAAAGGTAGATATTTTTTTACAATTACATATTCTTCCAACTAACAAGTTGAGGAATCTTTGGATGGATCACTCTTTCCTATGGGCATCAAAGTTGACCCCACATCTTTCTTTTCATATCTTCTAGAGGACTTCCCATTGATGGTGATCCATAATGCAAAAGAGCAACCAACGTTTTCTCCAAGCAATGGTTGTTTCCAAGTAATGGGCTTTTTCTTATCAAAAGCCCATTAATCATCGAAATCTAAATAAGTAACCACTTGTCTTTCTATCTATGGATATTGCCGAAGGTATGTGCGTGCCAATTATGTTTCCACTTGGCACTCATAAGCTCTTACGACATTACTCTATACGTAGAAAGCTAGGTGGATATAGAAAAAAGCATGACGCGTTAGTGGAAAATCGTGTCCATATTTTTTCTTGAGATGTTTTGACGGTTTTCTTGTGTGGTGCCATTTGTGTGAGACCGACATGGGTTGTGGGTGGGTTTCTATGGCCCTCTTCTCGCCTAGCATGTTTGGGTTGTTCTTGCCTCATTGGAAGCATCTAGTCATATCGGCGCTAACTCCATAGTTTTGTTTGTCATCATCGATCTGGGGTGCCACACCGAGAGGGGAGGTATGTTGCTCTAGGATGCTCTTAAGGATGGGGGTGGAGGTCCATCGAGCTTTGCAGTTGTGTGTCCGTATAATACTAGGAATGCTCCAGGCATGTCGATCAACCAAGCTGAGTCTGTGCTGAAGACCTATGTAGAAGCTAAAATGTCCATGTTCCTGGTAACGTTTGAATGTTTCAAATCATGCAAGATGCAGGCATGTCCTTCCCTAACTATAGCACCGGTGATTTAAAGAGTAAAAATAAGATCGACAAGGTTTCTCATCACATCAACATAGAATTTTTGAGCAGAAACAATGAATGCAACCAATAAACTCAAGGAAGATCAAGATAAGCTTGATGGAGAGCCCACAGAAGTTCCACTTGGGTAGAACTATCAGATCTCTGTGTTGAATATTATCCATGGGTGGAGAAACTAGTTAATCTTATTAGCAAAGTCTTGGGTCAAAGACCTAGAAACTAATTTAATCCCAAATGGAATCCTCAACTAATGATTAAAATTAATTTATCCAAACAAATTAAAACTTTGTTGATCATTAAAGACTAGGATGGTTTTAAACTTCTCGATCAAAAGGTTGTTTATATGAATCTTCCTCATACTTATTTCAACTGTTATAAGCAAGTTCATATGATCAAAGATTGTCCTATGTTGAGCAGCAAGAAAGTTTATAATGAGAAGCAAGAATGTAACTCTTATATTTTATGGAATAATGGAATGTAAAATGGATTTTAATCCCTTGAGGTTTTCAATGTGTTTTGTGTTTTGATTTAGCAAGTGAAGATTCATCAGGATGTGAACGTGCATGGAATTATTCAGTTATTTTTTGAAGTTATTTAGAAGAATATCTAGATAATAGTATTTTTAGTTATTTTTGTAAAAATAATAGATCGCTTTAGAAAGCGATATTTTTGTAAAAATAGAAAATCATGATTTTGTAAATAAAGCAGATTTTTGTAAAAAACATGCTTTTTGAAGTGCCACCCTCATGTATCTTGTATTCAAGACTTAATGCAAAATACCTATAAATACGCATGCTCTGATAGGCTCGGACATCAAAGTATGTGGGGGGGGGGGGAGATTGTACCCAATCTGGTGTCAAGTCTCTTGTCTCTTTCTATTCTCTGAGTACTTTTGGTTGATTTTGTTTTGTACTATCCTCTGTGCTCGTTAATCGACAACTGTCTCAATGGTCCAGTGCGAAACTAAGTTTTGGTTCTCTACATAAGGCCATGGACCCTAGCCATACTATCGATGATTTTGGTTCCTCACCCCTACTCGAGGTACCAATCGAGCAACAATTAGATCTTTTGCGGCATGAACTCCAACATGCCCAAAACAAGATTAAGGAAAGTGATGTTGCACTCTAGCAACTACAAACTGATGACAATAATCTAGTTAGGGTAGTCAATACCATTATCATTGCTCAAGAACAAGGTAGTCCAAGATTGGTGCTAAAAATTTCCAATTTTCACGATTCAATGGACGAAAGGATGGACAATTTGTTTTTTCATGACTATCTCATTTTGATGACTTCTATTTTGGTAAATCATACTCAGAAAGTGAAAAAGTGGAATTCGTATCTAACTATTTGGTGGGTAACACTCAGTTATGGTGGAATGTTTTGTGCCATAGCATCGATTGCCCCACCACATGGACAACATTTCAAGAAATGATCAAGGAGTCCTTCCTTCGTCCTCAAATCCACTTACATGCACATCAATCATGGATAACTTTTGGGTCAAAAGATGGAGATATTGTATTTACCTATACGTTTTTGCCAATGACTATTACTTATTCATTCGCTTGAAACATTTCCTCAAGATACCTCGCAAAGAAATTATAAAGATGGTTTGGAGATGGGAATCCAACCCAAGCTCAACACACTATGACCCATGACCCTCTATGAAGCTATTTCTTTTGCATATGATATTGAGAATGACTTTCAGTATATTACCAAGTCCATTTGCTTACAACAAATGCCTCAATGAGAACCACCAATCAACCCCAATTTTCCTTTCAAGTGTCCCTTCACTAGTATTTCTTCTCCTACTTTTCAACACCCATATATGTTTCAATGTCCACCTACTTTTGAGCACCCTCGTCAATCCAATTTCTCACCAGTACCCAAGAAAGCAGCTTTACAACCTACAAAACCTCAAACCCTTCAAACTACAATGATGAATGCTCAACAAAAGAGACTCGGTATCACTTGCTGGCATTGTGGTAAGTTTGGAGATGCTAAAGCTAAATGTAGGTTCTAAACTAATGACATGAAGCCTATCGAAGCTCAAGTGCACAACATGGAGGTGGTTCCTGAAGACATTCAACTAGATTGGACTAAAGAAGCACTAGAAAAGGAGCTACATACCATGGGTAACACAATTTCTATCCATTATTTACATTGCATGCAAGGTATTATTAATGTTAAATTCATTAATTTACATGATAATGGTAGTTCGCATGATTTTATTTCTCATACATTAGTGAAAGATCTCCTATTAAACCCACTACCTTATATATATAAAGTTAAGGCTACATTTTGAGGAAATAGATATAATGTTACAAGTGAAATGCATAACACTCAGATTTGTATAGGTTCATATGTAGGTGAATGCACATTCTTAATTGTTCCTTTGTGGTCCTATGATGTTATACTTGGTATGCTTTTTCTTCATCATTATAAACCATGCATTGATTATCATACACACACCATGACTTTTAAGTTTAACAATCAACATATTTCTTTGTCTACAATGCATGATCACTTCCAACCATTTCAACATTAATTAGTCATACTCGAGTAAAACATGTATTTAGGAAAGGTTGCAATTCATGTATTGTTTTTTTCAATAATATACTTGATTACACACATACACTTCCTAGCGCACATAAATCATTTATGACTTCCTATAAGGATTGTTTTATGGCTGATTGTCCTTCTATGTTACTGCCTTCTAGAGGATCTCTTGACCACATCATAGACTTAATTTCTAGTAGTTCTCCTCCCCATAAAGCACCTTATAGGCATGGACCTTTACATGAACAAGAAATAGCTAATCAAGTTAACGACTTACTTCATAAAGGACTTATAAGGCCTAGTTCTTCTCCCTTTGGAGCACCAGTTCTTTTAGTAGAGAAGAAGAACAAGACTTATAGGATGTGCATTGACTATAGAGCACTCAATAAGATCACAATTAAAAATAGATATATTATTCCTAGGATAGATGATTTACTAGATAAACTTCATGGAGCACATGTTTTTAGCAAAATTAATCTTAAATCTGTGTATCAACAGATATGAATCACACAAAATGACATTTATGATATTGCCTTTTGAACTCAGACTAGTCACTTTGAATTCATGGTAATGCCTTTTGGACTTACCAATGCACCTACTACATTTGCATGCATGATGAATAACATTTTTCTTGAATACCAAGCTTTTGTTCTTGTTTTCTTTGCTGATATACTTGTTTATAGTGAGAATGATGATGACCATGAAGAGCATTTAGCAATAGGTTTCAATTTGGTAGGAAAAAACAAACTTTATGCCAATCCTAAAAAAGAGTTACTTTTTCCAAAAAGAATTAGAGTATTTAGGACATATTATTTCTGGTCAAGGTATTCATGTAGTTCCAAAAAAAAATCGAAGCAATTGAATAATGGCTTATACCTCAATCTGTGAATGATGTCCAATCTTTTCTAGGATTAGCTAGTTTTTATAGAAATTTTGTAAAATGTTTTTCTTATTGAGCACTCCTACTCACATTATTTTTGAAGAAATAGTTAAAATTTACATGGGGATTAGCACAACAACAATCTTGTGAAAAACTCAAACATGCATTTTCTCATGCACCTATTATGCAATTACCAATTTTTCAAAACCTTTCCATGTAGTTAAAGATGCAAGTGTTTTAGGTATAGGTGATATATGCAAAATGACCATCCTAGAAACTATGTGGTAAACCCTGATTCTTGACCATACACCTCGCCATCTCCATGAGTGACCTATTTTTTTTCAGCAACTCGAATCTCCTGAGGTGTATATGGCACTGTACACTGATGTTTTATCCCATGTTCAGCCAAAAATGCATTAAAGTCAGAAGATATATATTCCTCCCCTTGATGAGAATGGAGGGTGCCCATTTTACATGTTGACAAATTTTTAGCCAAATTTTTTTTTTTTTGAAGCACATGAACACTTTGGACTTTGCTTTCAATGGATATACCCATGCATGCCCAGAAAAATCATGTAAACAATAATAAATGCCCATTCTTCATTCTGCACAAGATTAGCAGACTCTCTTTTTGGTGTAGAGGCCTTTGCAACAACCATTCCAACCTCTTTTTTCTTTGCCTCTTTTGCAGCCAGTTTATGATAGCTCTTTCTAACATGATCGTTTCCCTCATAGTACTTAAAAAATAATTTCTACTTTTTTGACTCCTTCTCATCTTTGTCTTTCTTCTTCGAAAGTGTAGCATTTGCAGATTTCTGCTTGTGAGTAGATGAGCTCCATTTAACTTTTCCCTTCTGACTAGCTAGGAAAGCTTGATTTGCAACATGCATAATGGACCTGTTCTATCTAGACTGATCTTCCTGCAATAGAATAGAGACTAAGTCGTCAAATGAAAAGGCATTTAGATTTCCTTTCATCATCAAACGAAGAGAAGAAGCAAAAATCTGATATGAATAAGGAAGATATTTAGAACGGTATGCACATGTGAGCTATTTGGTATAACTTCATGAACAGAAATCAATTGTTTGTGGAAGTCTTTGATCTTTGTTAGAAAACTGTTCATAGAGTCACCTTCATTCATGTGCTCAATCTCCAACTGTTTTCAGAGGTAAGCAACATGAGCCTCATTCCTAGCTTGGTACAATGTGGTAAGTGTATCCCAAGCATCCTTAGTTGTTCTACAAGAGTGAATGTGAGGAATAATGGCACATTTGACAGACAAGGCTATCAGTGCATGTGCATGAGCATCTCTGCCATCCCAAAGAATTTGCTTTGTAGTAGGTGCAGCAAAAACCGTAGCATAAACATGAATCTGAACAATATAAGCATCTTCAATGTCATTCGCATCAGCTTCAATACCTGTATTTGCAGGTGTAATATGATGTTTTTCAATACCTTGCACAATGTTCGAGAGTCCTTTTGCAACCAATACATGTCGCATCATATAAGCCCACAATGGGTAATTGGTAATGTACAACTCACCCTCAACAACCAACATATGGAATACATCACTGCTTTTAGCCATGGCTACTAACTAAAATACCCTGATGCAAAGAAATGATTGTATCTGAAAACATTGAATAGAACTACTCTAACAAGTTCTACTAAACCCATAGCAGACTTTGAGACACTTATACTAGCAAACCAAAACTTGTATATATCTTTGGCACAAAAAGACAAAATAGCCTACACAACCGCTACGATAGTGTGTTCGGAGGCCGAAATTAGCTCAGATCGTGATTTCGGCACAACATAGCGAAGCTACTTTGATCTCCTATTGACCTTGAGTATGATCAAAAAATTTTGTGGGATTCTGAGACTATGACCGGAGGGGCGTCGATGAAACCGTAGATGACGCAGCGACCTGCTCTGATACCAATTGTTGTAGTTAGACATGTGTGAAAGCACACCAACATCACAACGAAGAAGAAGAATCTTGAAGCACAACACACAATATTGAATGTATTACCACTAGAATGTACAAAGATAAGTAACCCGTTAGGGCTATAGGTGTATATACAAGCCCGAGGTAAAAAAACCTCCTAAAGAGGTTACACTTCAACTTATACACCCACTTAGTGCCAATAGAATTCTTTCGATGAGGCAAGTCACATAAAGGCCAGGTACCATTTTTCATGATGGCATCATATTCAGCTTGCATTATAGCCATCAAATGTTGAGAATTTTGTGCGTCATCAAAAGAAACAGGCTTAGTCTCATCACAAAGACTAGAGGTAGCAATAGCATAGCAATTTGATGCAAAAGAGGCCAAGCTGCCAAGTTTATTAAATGTATTTTCCTACATCATGGTTTTCCAAAAGTTATTTTATCAGATCGTGGTGTTCGTTTTTGTTATTACTTTTGGGGTGCATTATTTCAAAATTTAGGTTCTAAAATAGACTTTAGCTCTGCATTTCATCTTAAAACTAATAGGCAAAGTGAAGCTACAAATAGTACTATTTTATATTGATTACGTTGTTATTCTTTAGATAATCCAAGTAATTTGGGATGCAAAACTTCCTTTACACAATTTGCACATACCACTACTGGACATGGTGCATCATATGAAATCGTGTATGGTAAAAAGATTCCCACTCCCATGACTCTCACTCAAATGGATATACATATGGCTGATTCTTTTGCACAAGGTCATATTTCTACACTTCATGAGGTTCATGAGCAGATTAAAAAGAGTTAATAACGTTACATGTGTAATGTTAATAAGAAATGAGTAGCTAAACAATTTAATAAAAAATGACTTTTTATGGTTACAAATAATTAAAAGAAGTTTGAGAAATATTTCAAAACATCATAAGGTCAAACTTGCACCACGTTATTATGGACTTTTTCGTATTATTCAAAAAATTAATGAGAATACTTTTAGATAAGGCATACTGTTTCATTGGCATATACATAATTCTTTTCATATCAATTTATTAAAATCGTTTAAAGGAACTCTACCACTCACTCCTATTTTAGATTATCTTCCTTTGTTAGAAGAGGATGTTGAAATTTTAATCCCAGTGAAAATACTTGATTATGATGTTACTACTACATGCACATGTAACCAATGTCATAGATATTTATTTAAATATAAAAATCATTCACTTGAAGAATCTCAATGGATTCATAAGACATCACTCGATATATTTAGGTAGTGATATGTATGAACACATGAGGACTACCGGGCTGATGGAACAGTTGTCAGCTATAAGGCTAGGCTTGTTGCAAAGGGTTATGCATAGGAAAAGGCATTCATTTTGATGAAACATTTGCACCTACATGCGGAATGACATCATGGTTGTAATGCGCGTCAGGTGGACATTAAAATAGTATTTTTGAATGGTGAGTTGCATGAAGAAGTGTGTGTTTTTGAGTCTCGTGGGTTTGTGTAGAAAGGGCATGAAAACTAGGTATGTAGGTTAAAGAAGGTTTTATATGCTTTAAAACAAGCACCACATGCTTGGTATGACAAGATACATGCCTATGTGATTGCACATGGTTTTGAGAACACTCCAACTAAAAGCACCTTATATGTTAAGCGTGCTAATGTACTTTTGATCATTGTTGTGTATGTTGATGAAATGTTGCTCATTGGTCCTCATCAGAAGCATATTGCTGATTTTAAGGCTGATTTTCATTCCTCATTTGGGATGTCAGATTTAGGGCATTTGCATCATTATTTGTGCATTCATAGTTTATGCACGTTGTTGGTGGAATGGATTTGTGTCAAATGAAATACACTGACACATTACTGTAGCATTTTGGCCTTGAAGAGTGTAAACATGTTGCCACTCCTATGGATGTAGGTTTAAGATTGAGTCTTCATGATGCTAGAGATGCATTTGATGTTATTCTCTATAAGGAGGATGTTGGATGCTTGATTTACTTATGCATTACTCGGCTAGATATTCAATTTGTTGTCTCAGAGATGAGTAGGTTTATGCATTGCGCAAGAGTCAAGCATAGGCAAGCAGTAAAGCACATCTTTGACTACTTGAGTGGTACCCGGCTACTTGGATTGTTTTATCCCAAGGGCGGATCTCTACCACCAGATTTTGCATGCTTTTTCTGACTCTAAGTCGGTTGGTTGCTATGACACTCATGTGTCCACTAGTGGTTTTTGCTTCATGATTGATAGCTCATGCATATCTTGGCTAAGCAAGAAGTAGCCGACTATGGCCACTTCTAGTTGTCAGGCTGATATAGGGAAGCTTTCACAATGGTTGTTGAGTGTGTGTGGTTCAGATGCCTGATGGCTGATTTGGATGTTGGTTAGTCTTCTGCCACCACCATCTTCACTAATAGTTAGAACCCAATGGCAGTTGTGAGAACCCTATTTTCCATGCTCACACTAAGCACATTGGGGTGCATTATCATTATGTCGGGGGGATGTTTTGTGCTGGAGAGATCAGCTTGGCATATGTGCCCACACAAGAGAACATTACAGACCTTTTCACAAAAGATCTTCCGAGGGAGATGTTTGAAGCTTTTAGTAAAGCTTTGGGCTTACTTCCTTTTGTGATTGACTCCACATAGCTTGGCACTTCCTTATACATGAGTGCCAGCTGCTTGTTCACTACATCACTCCCAAGGGGGATTTGTTGATATATTTAGGTAATGATTTGTATGAACACACTAGGACTGATGGGGCACTTTTTTCCCTCTTTAGGAAGCTTTTTCCCTAGGCTTCTATATATGCCTATAGCCCTAACAGGTTACTTATCTTTGTACATTCTAGTGGTAATACATTCTATATTGTGTGTTGCGCTCCAAGCTTCTTCTTCTTCCTTGTGCTTTTCGTGTGCTTCCGTATAGGTCTAACTCCAAAAATCACTAAGTCCAGATTATGAGAATTTGATTTCTGCTTATCATTCACAATCACATTAATTTCTAGTTTTCTAGTTCCATGCATGTGTTTTTACATGAAACATGCTTATAATTGTTTAGTGATGGGACATGCGATCGACCATCCATGTCTATTTTATTCTTATCAACTAAGGTTACTTGCTCATCAACTGGGATTCATGTTATACTTTATGGAATAATGTAATATTAAATGGATTTAATGCCTTGAGGTTTTTAATGTCTTTTGTGTTTTGATTTAGGAGGTGAAGATTGATGAGCGTGTGAATGTGCATGGACTTATTCAGCTATTTTTTGAAGTTATTTAGAAGAATATATTGCTTTAGAAAGCAATGTTTTTGTAAAACTAGAAAATCATGATTTTGTAAATAAAGAAGATTTTTGTAAACAGCACACTCTTTGAAGTGTCGCCTTGATATTCAGGATGTAATGCAAAATACCTATAAATACACATGCTCTAATGGACTTGGCCATCAAAGTATCCTCCAAAAAGCATCCTCCAAAATCCCAAAGGACTCGGCCTATGAACAAAAAGCATCCTCCAAAATCCCAAAGGACGAAGAATATCTAGTTACATCCTTATGATGTTGTTTTACACAATGTGTTTAACCCTCTTCAAAATCAATAGGATTCTGTTGTTGTTGATCATGTCTCGGATATGTATCAAGTTTAGAATGCGGATCAAAATTATCTCATAAATGAGAAGGTTGCTTCCCAAAGCCTCAAAGAGGTGAAGGAGGAAGGATGGATGCAAATAAAAAGACGAAGGAAACAAGAGCATCATTCTAGTAAGAGTTCTGACTATAATTCTTTTGGTGAGGAAGATGGCAAAGAGTAGAGTTCGGATGATAAGAGCGCATTTCAATTAGATAGTAAAGATCAAGAGGACATTAATAAATTTCAATCTTTAGAGGAAACCTTTGAAGATGTCCTTATGACTCAAGCTGTTGAGGAGAGCCCTAAGTAATAAGGTCCCTCTAAGGCTAAAGAAAAAGATACATTCAGAGTCTTTGCATCAACTTTTAAACGTCCAAAGAATCATAGAAAATGATTGCATGTCATTATAAATTTTCTTATTTCTATGATTTTCTCCTTGACATTAGTATCATTTGGTGTATCTCTATTATTATGGTGTAGAAAGATTTGTGCACGAATGAAACCATCTATCATATAGGTAAGAAGTACCTTATTGCTCTCGACCTACTATAGATCAATACTCGATTTTTCTCTGATGGCAACTCTATTGTTGGTGTTAAGTATTGTTCTTTCAAGTCGTTCAAGACTGGCTCTAAACAATTTGTATGCTAATTTTATTTTTACTTTGTTATGGAAACAATCGAAATGATTTCTTTTAACTCTAAAGGCCTCAGTGATCCAGTGAGAAGCAAATCTATTCATGGTTGGATGTGTGAGCTGTCCTTGATGCCTGATATTATTTGCCTTCACAAAATTAAAGTGTCTGCCTTTAAGCTCATAACAAACCTTAATATTCTCTCTTCTACTCATAGTTGGTATGTTATCTAGCATGTTTAAGGTAAAGCAGGGGATGCTTTAGGCATCTCCTCTTGTTTGGGCCACTTAGTGGAAGACATCCTCATTAGCCATACTAATCAGTGGGTGGGTATTAGTAGGTCCAATCATCAAAATTTCTCCTTCATCATTACCTATTCTTTTAACAATTATAGGGATAGGATTGAGTATTGGTTTGAGATCTCTAGAGTTCTAGGAGATATCATTCTCTTGGGGGATTTTGATATGATTGTGAATCCTCAAGATAGATATGGTAACAAGGAGAATATGGTGCAAGGGAAAGAGAAGGACTCCTGGTTCCAATGCATCAATGATAAAGACCTCATGAATATCTCTTCCTTCATGGGTCACACCTTGCATAATAGAAATATGGATAATTTCCTTAGGGTCTATATGAACGTTTGTGGATTCAATAATTGTGTCAATCCTCTTGTGTTGGTGACAGCTCTTTACTTATTTCAAACCACAAGCCCTTGATTTGAAAGTTTTCTCGCAACTACTTTGATAATAGAGTGGCCTCACCTCCTCTTGATGCCACTTTGCTATCTATTCTTTGTGTTGTTGACCAAAATAAAGATATCTTCAGGAAGCATTTCAATGGTACTACCTCTCCCTCTATTGCTTGGGAAATATCTATTAGAGCTACACAAAAGCTCTTCACTCACTATAATATCCAAGCTAAGATATTAAGAGTAAGAGAAGAATGATGATTTCTAGTTAGATAGAAAGAATTAGGGTTTACTTCCCCGATGATCCACTTGGGAGACAAATGATCTAGAGCATCATGAAAGATTAAGGTATGAAGAGTATATCATTGCCTATGGTTCTCTTAACTCACCAAGAGAATTTGGACTGGGAAGTTTGATAAACCCAATAAAAACATGTTTTGATCAAATGAAAAAGAAAAAAACAAAATATTTTATTCCTATGTTGAGGAAGAGTTTAGGAGGATTCGTTGTTGATATCAAGGAGAATTACAGGAGGCTAGTAGATTTTCTACCAATGTTTTCTCTAGCCGTTCGAGGTGGGGGGAGGCTTCGTAGAGGGCTAGAGCTACCATTGCTCTTAAAAGGAAGAAAATATTTCATACCAGCTTGGCTTCCATTATGGACCTCTCTCCTCACTATGGCTGAGGTTAGAGAAAACAAAATTATTAAAATGAAACCCTATAAGTCCCTTGGTTTTGATGAAATTCCAAATGAGTTCTTCATGGTTCTTAAGGATTTCGAGATTCTCATGATTCTCTTGGTGTAGCAAGAGTCTATGAGTAAGATTACTCTTTCTACATTTATCAATACTAGGGTTATAAACTTGACTCACAAAAAGGGGTCGAAGGATGATCTTAACAATTGGAGACCTATCTCCAGTCTCACTTCTTTATAAAACAATTTCTCCTCTATTCTTGCTAGGAGACTTAGCGTGATCATGGATAAGATCATTCTTCATTATCAAAAGGGGCTCATTAAAGGTAGGTTTATTCTTGATGCCATCAATTCTATTCGGGGGGGCCTTGAATATGCCAAAGAGACTCACCAAGATTTTTTTAAGGCTGATTTTGACAAGGCTTATGATAGAATGGATTGGGACTTCATCCTTCAATCCCTTTAGGATGTGGTTGCTCACATGAATTTTACTAAACTTTTTAGAATACTTTTTTCTACTGCCCATTCTAGAGTGACCATGAATGCTCAAGTTTATGAGCCCTTTAGACTTTATAGATCCATTTGGCAAGAGTGTCCCCTAGCCCATCTTTGGTTTTCCATTGCTAGTGATGCCCTTGTCTAATTGGTTAAGGGCTATATTAACCAAGATGCCATCAAAGGGGTTGATATCCATAATGCTTCTACCCCCTTTGCCTTTAGATGTTTGCTAATGACACCATTATGATAACTAAATTTGAAGATAGGTATGTTGAGACCTTTCTGTCCTATCTGCAAACCTTATGTGATACTAGTGGTTCTTGTGTTAATCATACAAAGACCTCTTTTAAGTCCTCTAATAACATCATTCCTAGTTGTGAAAGTAGCAATGGATGTGATAGCATTCAAGAGGCTAGAGTGATCAGACTTTTTGGTATTTCTATGGGGTTCAATATTAATTATGATCAAAGATGGGATTGGATATTTGAGAAGTTCAGACATAAGATTTTGAAATGGTTTTCTATTCAATCCAATCTCCCTCATAGAGCCTTTGTCCTTAATCACTACCTTTTTGTCTTCCCTTAGTTACTTCCCCTTCTGTTCGATGCCCAATAAGAAGCATTTGTCTAAAGCTATTGCCATTTCTAGACGTTTCCTCTAGGAGTGGTTACCAATGATTCTCCTAAAGTCCCTTAGGTTGCTCGGCATGTTTGTTATAGAAAGAGAGAGAAGAGGGGGATTCCGACATCTTTTGTCCTACCAAAATGGCTAGCAATTTAGGTACTAAGAGGATCTTAAGGGTTTCTTCCTCCAATGATTATTGGGCCTCTTTGATTGAAAGGAATCGCTATAATTTTTATCTAATGAATTAGGATACCTTGAAGAATAGTAGATTAAGGAATATTATTGCTTTTCCTAAAATTTGTGTGCCTACATGGAGTAGATTGGTCTACAGCATATGGAAGACATGGATGATGGTTAAAATTTCCTACACTCTAAGATCTTATTTGGTTTTTTTGCTCAAGCATCTACGTGGATATGATGACTTATGCATTGCTGTAAAGCTGATCTCATTGTGAGAATGAACAAATGCACGAATTTAGGATTTGGTGCCTGTATATGTTTCTGTAGGAACCAAACTATTATTATTGATGAAGAAAATATTTTTGGTTCTAATCTCTCCCTTGCATGTAAACAGGTTTTATTGGAGCAAAAGATCCTTGTGGAAAGGTTGATAAACATTTCACACAATAAGGAGCCACATGTGTATACTATTGCAGAAAACATGTATCTTCAATACAAAAATACGTTTTTCCATTTAAATCTATTTTGGATAGGCTTAACAAATCGTGGAAGCTTTCTTGGACCTCCTCCTAGTGGAGGTAGAGACTAAAGATTTTATGGGCTTTTCCTTTTTTTGGCCAAGCACTCCACCTTGTTATGGTTGATCATTCATCAAGTAGTGTGGAGTGGCAGCAGAGTCATGAAGATGAATATTTATGAAGAAAATTGTTGCTTCTATGATAGGGAGGAGGATCTTGCTCATCTATTAATCGATTGCCCTTATGCATGAAAACTTTGGAGAAACTTGGACAAGCAGTCTCGTATTACTGGCATCCCTAAGCTTGGGTTCAAAGAAATCCTTCTCGGAGAGGACAAAAGAATGGATGTGCTCCTCTCAAAGCTCTAGATAGCTGAGATTTTGTGGAGCATCTAGAGCAATATAAACAACAAAGTTTTTAGGACATCTTCGAAAGATCACCTTTTTAATTGTATTTCTGAACTCAAAAGAATAGGTGGTCTTAATTTGTATCGAGTCTATTGGTGATGCTCCCCTTGAGCACGATCACCTTTTTAATTGTATTTCGGAACTCAAAAGAATAAGTAGTCTTTGTATCAAATCTATTGGTGATGCTCCCCTTGAGAACTCTAACTTTAAGGATGTTATATGTAACCATAAATACACTAGATGGAGACAACTTCTGATGCCCTTGTATTCTCATATGAGATTCACCATGTACTATTCCTCTTTTGAGGAGTTTGGTATGATAGATGAGGGCATGCCCCCTATACAGTTTGTAACACTTCATTTATATACATCTTAATCTTTGTTGTCTCAAAAAAAAATCATGTCCATCAACAGTTCTCGAATGTAACCGTCGATTGATTCTTCTCAGATAATAATGGTGAGAAGGCCACAATTTGCTCTTGCGAATGTAAAATATTTTTAAAGATAGAACTGAAACGGGCAAAAATAGATGCAACCCAGTCTAAAAATGGGAGTCGCCGATACTCGACTTTTATCCTTGCTTTTCGTTTCTGCTAGAAAAGAAATGCAAGCTCGTTGGCTGGAAGAGATGAAACGCAAAGCCAATAGGGAATGCAAGATCATCTGCACTATTATATCGTTGATAGCGGGAGAAGCAGAACGCTTGAAAGGATGAAACTCAGTCCTCGTTAACTGGAAGAGATGAAACGCAAAGCACGTAAGAAATGGCAGGACGTCGGCACTATCAACTCCAGGCTCCATGACGTTTGAGAGGAAACGGATGCAATACGATGCAAGACCACATCAACTTACCTAATTCTCTATTGCAGAGTAGCAACCAAGGCTCAGGCTTCTCAATGATTACCAAGTAGCATCTTCATAAGCATCAACTTAGCGCGCCATGACTGACAGTCTTCCTAACCCGCTAGACAATCCTTGCACGTTCGTGAAGGAGAGTTCTCATCAGCAGCTTCCGCATCTCATCGTGCTGAGCTTTCCCATGCAAGGTCACATCACCCCATTATTTCAGCTCTCCCACCAGCTGGCTCGCGCAGGCCCATTCCGTATAACCTTTGTGGTCTCCGATCATACCTTCTCAAGATTGTCGCACTCCTCTGTTGCTGCTTCAGCGACCTGCCCATCCTATCCGAGAAGATCAGACGACGCCACCGAGCCGCATATCCGCATAGTGAGTATCCCCGACGGACTTCCTGCACACCACGAACGCGACCGCAGCTTCTTTGATCAAGAGCAGGCGATGCGAGGGATGCAGCTTCCAGTCCAAGAACTGTTGTGGAAACTTCAGTCAGATCGCGAGTCGGCAGTCCACTTCATCGTATCTGATGTGTTCGTTACATGGTCGAGAGAAGTTGCGAACAGGTTCAAGCTGCCTCTTCTCTCTTTCTATACCGCCAATGCGACTTCTTGCTCCGTACTCTATCACGGAAAAACGCTGATGGAAGAGGGCATCATACCTTTCAAAGCGACTGACTGTAAGATGGTCAACCTGCTACGCTAGATATTAATCTCTCTCTCTCTCTCTCTCTCTCTCTCTCTCTCTCTCTCTCTCTCTCTCTCTCTCTCTCTCTCTCTCTCTCTCTCAAATTATAACTTTAAGCATTCGTGAAGAAGATGTGGATGAAGGCTTTGTGGTCGATTGCATCGCAGGGGCGCCTCCGCTACGTCCCCATGAGTTCCCTCCATCCATGCAGACAAGTGATATAAACTCTCCCCATTTCCGTTTCTCCCTGAGCATGTTCGAAAGAATCCATGAATGCGCAGGAATTGTGTTGAACACTGTCTATGACCTGGAACCACGGGTGGTCGACGCTCTTCGGGAGAGGATGGCTGTGTTCACGATTGGACCGCTTTTGCTTCCGATCGGGGAAGAAGATGTGCTACCCATAGAACCTGTTATCAACTTCTGGGAGGAAGATGAGTGCGAGAAGTGGCTGAGCGAGCAGGCGCGCGAGTCAGTTCTGTATGTAGCGTTCGGAAGCATATCAACACACACTGAGGAACAGTTCCGAGAGATGGCCATGGGGCTGGAAGAATGCGAACAGCCGTTTCTCTGGGTAGTAAGAAAAGACGCATTGGACGGAAATATGTTGCAGAAGGCACTTCCGGAAGGCTACATGAACAGGATCAAAGGCCGCGGATTAATAGTATCATGGGCGCCCCAGATTAGAGTATTGGTGCATCCTTCTGTGGGAGGATTCATGACACACTGTGGGTGGAATTCGATCTTGGAAAATCTGTCCATAGCCGGTGTGCCTATGATCTGCTGGCCTCAAGGCGCTGATCAAATGGTGAACCAACGACTGTTTGTGGACGAGTGGAAAGTGGGACTCGAGGTGAGAAGCGGAAGCGAAGGACTGGTTCACAGGAGAGAAGTTGCAGAGGTTGTCCAGCACATTTTGTGTTCAGAGGACGGAAAGGAATGCCGGCGGAGAGCGCTTGATTGGAAGCGGAAATTGAGGAAGGCGGTGCAGGAAGGAGGCACCACCGCCGTTAGTCTTGATCGCCTTGTCCAAACCATCCAAGCATTATCGCACCGATAGGGACAGAGTCCGGATGTATTAATTTTAGGTTAATTTTCAAAGTGAATAGCACCATCGTGTAGTCCAGCAGCAGATGTTAGCTGAATGAGTATTCGGTCCCTTTTTAGCAGGGCGATGATTCAGTCTCCCACTTCTTGCAATGGTTGGGCAATGGGTATCTCTTGATCTTTGTCATGCGAAAGATGATGAAATGAAGTGGTACTTTTCTCACAGATCTTTCGTTGGCCTTCGGCCTTTTTTTTATTTGAGAGTACAATGAGACACACCCCACCTCGTAAGCTAGAGGCACTCATCTTTGAAAAACTCATAGATATGTCGATTCAAGACTTGAATTCACGACTTCCTTTGAAAGATTGAAGGCAGCAAACCACTAGGCTATGAGTTTGAACACCTTGAAGTATTTTTAGTGCATATTGTCCTCAATAACAAGCATCATCCACTTTGTGGGAGCGCTTCATTAGTTCACATCAATCTCTGTATCTAGCCGTAGCAGCTTCCTTTCTCAGATTTTATCTTAAACGTTGCTCATTTCTGGTAGGTTTTAAGCGTTCTATCTCTGCTTGTATGGGATCAAGAAGATCATTTCTGGTAAGTTTTAAGTGTTCTATCTTTGCTTGTGAAATCGATGAGATCATTCTCTTCATTGTACAGTTGCACTTTCAAAGTTTTAGACAGACGTAGATCGTAAAATAAAACTTTTTTTTTTGGGTCAAATATCACCATCAAGTTTGTTCTCTCTTCTTCTAACATAAAAAATTTATAATGTTCTATTTGCTAACATAAAAAATTTATTTGTACAGTTGCACTTTCACAGTTGTAGACAGACGTAGATCGTAAAACAAAACTTTTTTTTTTGGGTCAAATATCACCATCAAGTTTGTTCTCTCTTCTTCTAACATAAAAAATTTATAATGTTCTATTTGCTTTGCGGGTTTCAAAGCGCACAAGTTTGATGATTATATACGTTTGATGATACTAGAAAATTATGCTTAATGCTTATATTGTTTAAGGTAGTATCACTGTACGGTTGTCAATTAGAGTTCAGGTGTTTGTTAGGGGTAGTACCAGAGTTCGCCACATGATTGTCAATTGTAGTTTAGATATCCCCAAAGATGCATCCTTTGGACATGATACAAGTATTAGGATGTTTTTTATAGTGAAATAAATTATTATTCTAGCATTATACTTTAATGTAGCCCTTTCTCTAAGTTAGATAAGGTTGATGATTCCTATCAGATTCAATTCCAATATCCAATCTCTACGTTGCTAGTGCATTGCAGGATTTGAATTACTTTTTCGCATTGGCAAAGAATTTAAGTAAGCAAGTTGTTGCATGAACATTCATTTATTCTTTGCTAACTAATGGATTATGATCCTTTACTGAAATATTTTTATAATTAGGGCGAAACACAGCCGAAAAGAGGTTGTTTGCTAATGACAAATTAAGGAAATCGACAAATAGAGTTTTCCACGTGTACAAGAATATAACATTGTTGTCTCTTTTAACCGTATGAAGAAATGCTTTTTTAATACAATATTCTCTAAAAGCGTTACTAAAGTGATGAACATTCTCGTATTCAATGTACAATTTTTCGGTTTGATGCAAAACAAAGATATTTTTGCACACTACACAAAGCATATTCTCAAATTTCCAAGAAGGAATTGATTTTCGAAGATACAAAATATTTTTGGGTTCACAAAATTTCATGATCATTCAGCGACAAGGTTTACATCAAATCAAAACTTTCCACATGTATAAAGCCTTTTTCTCTATAAATACTGCCAAAATTTATGAACGTCGGTTTCTGGCTTCAAACATTCTTCTTCTTCTAAGTTCAAATGGCTTCTTCTTCTTCTCCTCGTCCTTCCAATCGTGTAACCTCATGTGAGGTTTACAATAGAAGAGAGGATTCTTTGTGGAAACCTCTTTCTGTGAAACTAACTGAATGGGTAACTATGTTTCCTAGCTGCAGAGGTGCCCATAAAATCAAGCATGCCAAAAGAGACAACACAAGAAACCACTAGAAAGGATGTATTCTCAGTTTCAAATTCAAGAGATGGGATTGGTTTGCACGAGTACAACATGTGTACACCACTAAGGATCTTGTTCTAGAAAATCATCTACAATTCCCTTCATATTGTAAGTGAAGTTTTACAATGCTCTTCTATCATTCCAATTGTTTTTGTGTAACAAAACATATGCTTTTGTATTGCAGATATCTTTCCTTCCAATATTGTGGAATGGCAACTTGTTGAATGTTTAACAGGAACATTCAGAGCTCTTCATAAGGAATATGTAGAACTCATGTATGCGGACATATCTGTTCAATTTTTCAATAGCATAGAGTTATTTGTCCATTATGCAGATTATCAAGTGCCATCAGGGAGGAGTTCTTATGGAAATATTGTACATGTACGTGCTCCTTGCATCTCTTCATTAGATTGGGATGCTCCTGATCATTCAATAGTTTGAAGTTTTTTTATGCAAAATGGAATTTGACATCAAACAGGCCGAATTTCGAGAAGGATAAAGATTCAATGGTTCCTGCCTATTCATGTCTTTGTAGCATGCTTCAAAAACATGTTATTATAGAAAACAAGAACAATGTGGTTGAATAGGAGAGTCTCTATTTCAGAGATGGATGATGTTTTAGGTAGGGAACAGGATAGCAAAGAAGTTCAAAAGCTAGATGACATTATTTTATGTAAAGTTAGTCCAAATTCTCTTTCAATCTCATATCAGATATGTTGACAATCTCTGGTTTTAGGATATGACTATAGAAGGTGGAAAAAAAAGCTTGGACTTTGGATAGCCTTGGACTCAAAGGAGAGTTGTCCAGAATTTGAGTTAGAAGTATTGATTCATCCAGATTTTCAATCAAGGAAAATAATTGTCACTGCAAATTGGAATCTCGGAAATGTAAGGGAGCTCGTAGAATACTTTGATGAGGTATCATCATAGTTTAGATTCTGATTTGATAATGCAATAGTTAACATTAGATCAGAGAAATCATTATCTTGCATAACTTGCCTGCCACCAAGGGTGATTAAGTTCCAACCCTTAAGATTGTAACAAGTTAACCCTTGACATTGTTACATAATTTATCTCCCTCTTATAGAATCTTCTATTGATACTTCCATTGATTTTTCTTTGCAAGATGGTGACGAAATGTGTGTTAAATTATGTATTTTAAATGTTTATATTCATATTGGCATTTTTTTATTTAATTTCAAGATTTTGATGAGGTTCTTATTGTACAATGATAATAATATAAACCAAGACATTCTTAGATAATTTTTAGGTCCCTTATTTCATACTTCCATTGATGTTTATTTGCAAGAATGAATTGATGACTTCAATTATTCCCCTTCATCTAAACTCATATTGGCATTTTTTCGTTAAATCTCAACATTCTGATGAGGTTTCAACTAAGAAATAATTATATAGGAACTTGGATAAGTAAATTCTAGATGAATAAGAGATCTAGAAGTCAATATCTAGTTTCAATTAAATTATTTGATTCTATCCAAGGTGCACATTAGTTTCAATAAAATTATTTGATTCTATCCATCTTTTCTGTCCTCAAGGTATGCAAGAGAAAGTATCATCGTGCACATAACAAGTTATATTAAAGAGGATGGAGAACCTAGTGCAAATTCCAATCCACGTATGATATTTCAAAATATGTAGAGCATGACTTAAGTCATAAAACAGAGGAGACGAGATTAGAGAAGACAATCGATTCAAGCATCTAGCGCAATCTGAACTTGTTGAATCGCCCTTATCGCTTGGATCGGTCGTTCTAGCAAACTACCGGAAGAGACTTCAAAACGTGACCTTTGCATAAAGGTTTGACTCATGACTGTAAAAACAACTTGCAACTCAACTCATCTCATGCAAGGTTGCTTAAAGGGGATGTTATGTTTAAATGGATAATACGACAGATGCAAACGATAGGGGCAATCCAAAATTCTCCAATTCCCCATATCACTTGTATCAATTGTGTCCTCTTTCTTCTCTACATTCCTCTCTATCTTCTCCAATTTAAACTTTCCAACAAGAATGAAGTAAGAAACCCACAATGCAGTCATATTTGTGACACGACCAAATTTTGTTCGACCATGGAATAAACTTTTGTTTAACTCTCAAGTGGTTCAATACAACTGTATATTACTCAAGGCATATAAATATGGTTAAGGAAAATAAATATGGTTACAATGACCATCTTCTAGATGAAGATTGGCATAAGTACATACAATTTGTACATAAATAAATCTTCCAACCTATGTTGGTTTTACAATAGATTTCAATCTTAGTCTCAAAAATGATTCATCTCTTTCTATCCTTTTTGGAGACCTCTTTTCTCTGATGATGGTGGCCCTTTTTGGAGCTTTCACCTTGACTCATTTTCTTGGTCCCATGCTTCAATGGTGAGTGAAGAGGATGCCATTTATTTTTTTATTCAGACTTCTTTTTTATATCGTGGAGGGGTTGGAGGTGAGTTTGGATCCTTAGGGCAGATTGCATGTTTCATAATGCCATTTATTGCTCTCTCCCTGATCAAGATGATCCATGCATCTGGATAGTCTGATAAATTCAATTCAGGACCGTAAAACCTTCTTTCCAAGAATCTTATAGCATTTGTAATCACTCTCCAGCCACATGACGTTGCGTCTTTCTAGAATGGCACATGAATTTGTATGTGTCCAAATTGCTTTTGTTCATCTTGAGAAGCTTTGCAGCACTACATTGTAAAGTGAAAATCAGAATGATGGTATGGCTCTTAAATAGAGAACACCAAAAATGTACATCAACTTACACTTTGCAATTCCCATGTTGTGATTTAAGAGAATTGAGGAAAAGAGCTTGATATGCATTGAAGTCAACAATAATAAGACTCCAACATTGAGTCACAACAAAGGAGAACAAAGACATGTTCTCTTTTTCTTTTTACCTAAATACCATTATATGAAGCAAAAAAGTGGGCATTTTACAATATCTAGAAAGCATCACGAGTCTTGCTTGTAAATATTGTCTTTAGAAGCTTGATCTCATATCCCAAGTAGTCAAGATAGATATACTAAAATTCTTGTTGCCATGAAAACTAGTTGTTGAGCATGACCAAGAATCCCACATCATGATCTTGGACAATAGATTAGAGTTGAAAAGGTACATGTAAGAATTCGCGAAGCTCCTTCATTACATCTATAACCTCAACAACCACAGAAGATAGCTAATTAAGAGTTACTCGAAAGTTAGAGAACATGTGTTGTAAAAATCAGAGCATTTTAACAAGGCAATTAAGATCATCCCCTTTGTATGGTTAAGATCCCCATTGAATGCCTGGCCATATTAACAGAATATGAAATACACTTCACAAAAGCATTCCCAAGAGAAGATAATATTCAACAAAATTATACTAAGAAACATTCACACATGATCAGAGAAATGCTCAAGATAAATCAAGCTGAACACGAAGTGGAAGCAGAACTCCAAATTATATTTCCATTAAAATGATATTTTACATTTCATGTGTTTTACAAGAGTTATGTGAATCTACAATAGAAGCTGATCATAGCTTTCCTCAGGCTCCAGGGTATTGGTATCCTCTGGCACATTAGAACACCTATCTTGCCTCTCTTGCTCCAAGATTGGCTCTTCAAGGTCAGCCATGTCCCCAGGTTCATCTGCAAGTGGGGGAACAGGCTCCCTTGAAGCTGCTTGGAATCTCTCCGTATCTGCAATGTGCTTCCTTCCAACCTCTTGGTCTTCATCTGGGCATTCATTCAGCCCATTGATTCTCATTCTAATGAAGCTCACTTGAGCATCATCCTTCTCCACAGCTATGCAGTGCCTGAACATCTTTAAGGAGCAAGCCAGAGTCGTTCCTGAAACAGCAGAAAACCTCTTAGAGGCTTCAATCAACAATGACTAATGAAAATTGTGAAAATTGAAATTACCTGTGCCCGAAAAAAGGTCTAGGACCCAGTCATCATCATTGGAAAATAGCTGAAGCAATCTCATTATGAGTTTTTGTGGCTTCTGATAAGGGTTAACCAATGTCATGTCCCCAGCTACATGACGAAGTTTCTTGGTAACGGCTGGGAACATGAGCACATTTGAGATCCCATTCTCATTGCAATGCTCCCTGACTCTCCTTTTGCTTACTTCATCATAATAGCCCACTGTAATGCATTCAGTGGCACTCACAAACCGATGCAAAGGAGTGTGATTTACGTTTGTCTTCACCCTGCAAAAAAGAACTATGAGTCACATAGGGCATCATGAAAGCCATGGAGATAGAAAGAAGATTACTTACCAAGTGAGGCACTCCACAGCATGACATCTTGCCTTCAGAGCAGTTGAAACAGAGAAAGACTGGTCTCTGCTATGGAAAATTACTATCCTCCAAAGAGGAGACATAGTCAACTCTGCAAAATCAGTGACCATCTTCCGAATCTGAGGGTGTTTGAAGGGTTCATCATCATTAACTGATCCTAACATCCTAAATCCATAGGGTATGTCCGCTATGAGAAGGGAGAAATGTTTTCTAGGCACAACAGAACAAATATTATTTACATCACTACAGAACACATTGTAATATACAGGCCTAAGGGGGTCTAGGGGATTGGAGAAACATTTAAGATCGGGTTCATCATCAAAATCCATCTCCTTCGCTTTCAGTCTAGATTTCTCATGCCTTGCTCTTTGAATGTGAGCAAGGAATGCAGGGGGGCAATCATCTAGTACCTCTGTAGACTTACTTTTCCTTGGTTTCTACAGAACAAATCGGAAAAACAATTAGAAGAGCTCTTCAGTACAGCAAACAGAACATAAAGAACGGATGTATGGCATCGATTTCTTGTTGGGGTAGATGCTAGGCATCGACCTTCTACTAAAAATCGATGCTTGGCATCGACCTAGGGACCTAAGTCGATGCCTGGCATCGACTTTTGCCACGAGGTCGATGCCAGGCATCGACTTTTGTTGCAGGTCGATGCCAGGCATCGACTTATGCTGCAAGTCGATGCCAGGCATCGACTTATGCCCCCAAGTCGATACCAGGCATCGACTTATGCTGCAAGTCGATGCCAGGCATCGACTTATGCCCCCAAGTCGATGCCAGGCATCGACTTATGCCCCCATGTTGATGCCATGCAATGCATCAAATTGTTTAGTATGAAATATTCTGATACGAGAATCTACCCAATCACGAAACAGGATGAAATATTCTGATAAGGCTTTGTAGGATGATGTGGTTGGATAGTCTGCTTGGACCTCTGTCCAAGAAAAGCAACCCAGCCTCTTCATCATCACCTCCTGAATCTTCATGTACACTTTATGACTACAGACACATAAATATAAAAGAGACTAGGTTAGACAAGAAGCATGGGAGGAGGGAAAAAGGATCTGAGAATAACATACATACTTATTGAGCTCAGTCACCATCTCCTCGAGGCTCAACTCCTTCGAGATTACCCTTGACAAAGTTGATATGATCAATGTATCATCCTTGATTCCTTGAAGGGCCCTCCATGGGGTCAGCTTCATGTCCTCAGGAGCCTCCTCAATTGAAAGGTCAACTTTCCTTCCCTTTCCCCTCAGATCAATTTGTGGGTCTGGCCTCGACTTTCGTTGCTTCTGGCCCTTGACCTCCTTGTGCTCCCACATTGTGAAGATTCTATCCTGAAGATCCCAGATCTCACCTGATCTGAATGCCAGTTGAAACCATGGGTCATATTTCCTCAAAGCATCTGACTTTCTATTCTCATCCAATGCAATTCCAACCTCAATAAGGCATTGCTTTCGTAGATTGGGATGTATTCTCCCAGCTTCCTTCACAAGACAATCTTCGTATTCATGGTGGAAGAACCGAATTCTCTCTATGGAGGACATTTTCTGCCTGTAGTCATTATCGTTGTTGTGATCCCAAGCAAGAAGCTTGGCTTCCTCAGTTGTAAGACCAGCATATATCTTACACTCTGTATACCTAAAGAAAAATGTAGTAGGGTGCTCCTTCACTAACTGTCTACGAGCCTCTGCAGAGTGTGAACCTCCAATCACATAATAAGTGTACTCCTCAAACAAATTCTCATTGAAATCCTCCACACAGCTGCACTCATGCGGATCCACCATTACAAGGAATGGCACAACAGTAGCATGAGGATTAATTTTCATTTTCTTCTTAAGATTTTGGACATGCAAATTATGTGGCTCCCTGATCTCAAGGGGCCTCCTCCCTGTGACTGGATCCACTGGTGGCCTGTGGATAATATTAATAGGCAGGTGGAACAACTGCCCCTTCTTCACAACTTTTCTTCTAGCTATGTCCTCCCTCATCTTATTCTGCTCAGTGCCAAGCACACCAGATGCAAGCTCACCACCAGGTGCAACAATAATGTCCCCAGAGCTAGAGCTTGAGTCAGAAAAATCCTCTTCTGCAATTATCTTCTTTTTCTTTTGGGGCTTTTTCTGCACACTCTGCTTACCCCTTGCCTTTACAGGGGTCGTCTTCTTGTGCTGTGTTGGCATGATATTTCCCTGTATCCATGGCATCAGGTCCTTGATGAAATTCACTGAGTCTCTGCATATCTGAGCTAGCTCCTCTGGAACACAGCATTCTGGGCACAAGAAATCCATCTTGCATATGACATTTCTTAATCCCTTCGATGTCTCCACCAAGAAAAGCAGGTTGTCAGAATCTTCATCTTCATAATCCAATTTGTAAACAAGGCCATACTGAAAACCTTGTGTTGTCGTGATCTTTCCTCTGCCATAGGCCCCTGCGAACACAAGGAGGACTGCATTCTTCTCTTCAACGTACTGAAGGCACCATTCGAGATTTGTCATAAAGTGGACGATCTGTCTTCATGACCTCTGTCTCCCTCGACCTTTCCTTCATATTTGGATCCTCCACAGGAATTTTAATGCTACTCTGTCCACCTGAGGATATTCCTAGTGGGTTGCTGGCCTTCTCAGAGGATAATGGTGCAATAATTTTCTTTGCCTTTGCTTGGTGACCACTGCCTTTGTCACGTTGCTGGTCAGCAGAGCCCATGGTGACTCTGAGCTTCTTGATGGGCCTTTCATCCTTGTACTCCGCATCCCTGAAAGCAATTGGAAATATCAAGCAATAAGAAATATCAGCCCATGTCCATGCAAGGCATGGATTTTGTGTGCAAGTCGATGCCAGGCATCAACTTGAGGGTGAAAGTCGATGCTAGGCATCGAGTTGGGGGTGCAAGAGTCGATGAATGGCATCCATTTTTGGGCCCAAGTCGATGCCTGGCATCGACTTTTGGGCCAAGTCGATGCCTAGCATCGACTTTTACCCTCAAGTCGATGCCTGGCATCGACTTGAACACAAAGTCGATGCCTGGCATCGACTTGGGCACAAAAGTCGATGCCAAGCATCGATTTGGGCCCAAAAGCCGATGCCAGGCATCGACTTGGGCCCAAAAATGGATGCCATTCATCGACTCTTGCACCCCCAACTCGATGCCTGGCATCGACTTTTCAGTGCATGATGATGCTGGCAGGTCGATGCTTGGCATCGTTTTTTGGGACCAAGTCGATGCCTGGCATCGACTTGGGGCTGCAAGTCGATGCCAGGCATCGACTTGCACCGACAAGTCGATGCCAGGCATCGACTTGCAGGAGCAAGTCGATGCCAGGCATCGACTTGGGGCTGCAAGTCGATGCGAGGCATCGACTTGCACCCACAAGTCGATGCCTGGCATCGACTTGCAGGAGCATCGACTTGCAATCCTAAGTCGATGCCTGGCATCGACTTACACCTTAAAGTCGATGCCAGGCATCGACCTGTACATGCTTTGGATCCATATTTCTAGAGGCAAGAAAAATAAAGACCTAGAAATGAGAAATTTACACAGACATACAGAGGGAATCTTTTTGGAATCTTTTTTTTAGTTATGATTTTGTCTACCTCTTGGTACTTTTGCCAACATTCTTCTTCTCCATCAGGCTTGGCTTGCTGGTATGCTGACCTCTGTGCTCCATGGCTGTCTGTGCTCTGCTGCTCTCTCTTGCTCGTGGATTTTGAAAATGCGAATGATCTCCTCCTCTGGTATTTATAGGCAATTGGGTAACTTGAACCAGAAACTAACTGGATCTAACTGAATGAGTCCACTTGCTAACTAAATCTGTCAACTTATCTAACCAGGGAATAGCACCCACACAAATAGGCTGTTTCAGAGCCACTTTAATGAAATATTCATAGACCCTTACAACTATTTATATACATTTGCATAGAAATTACATTTCAATGGCAAGAGTATGGTATGTCCATGAGGATGTCTAAACTCATGTAGAGATTTGTTTCTAAGAATCTCTTTCTTGGGAGAAAATCAAGTCAAAGTTGTGTTAAATGTGGGAGACTAATGACATCTTCATAGTATTACCCTCCACACTTTAGTTCATATTCACATTTATCTTGTAACTCACTGTTGAAATGGAAAATCACTATGAATAAACATTATAGTACAGAACCTTGCAACTATTTATATACATTTGCATGGAAATTAAACTTCAATGGCAACAGTATGGTATGTACATGAGGATTTCTAATCTCATGTAGATGTTTTTTCTTAGAGTCTGTTGCTTGGGAGAAAATTAGGTCTAAGTTGTGAGATTAATGACATCTTTATAGTGTTATCCTCCACACTTTAGTTCATATTCACATTTATCTTGTAACACATTGTTGAAATGGAAAATCAATGTATCAATATACTTTTTGTGTGCCTCTTTTACACATAATTCTTTTTCAATATACTTTCATCTACCTCTTTGATATCTAGCCAAGACCACAATAAAACCTAATCCTTGAAATCTTAACCAAATGTAAAATTTCTTCTTGTATAGTGTTCAATGGCATAGCATATTCCAGTTGGAACTCAACTTGGATATATTCCAGTTGTAAAATTTCTTCTTGTAAAATTTCATCCAAACAATTTTATTATATATTCCTATTGGAACACAACTTTGATATATTTTGATTCATTCACAATGCTTAGACTGAATGACTCATATGAAGTTAGAAATCAACTGTGTTTCTCATTTGAATCAAAAGTGAATCAAATCTTTGGTTCCCTTATTAGTGTATATTTGAGTAATTAAGTGATTTGATGTAATTTGATGTTTTATGTTATTTAATGTACTTTAATAAGCTTTTGATTTCATATCTTCTTGATGTGACATTTGATGTGATATCTTCACTTGATCTCGGATTTCTACTTATTTAAAAAGGTCATTCATCTTCAGTCTTCTGTGAACTCAGTGAAGATGAGCTCAATCTTTTCAGTGGATGCTTGGGCATCAGCTTCCTCTGCTCATATTGATTCATTGTTCTCAGTTGAGCCTTTCCAGAGAAGTGATGATCCCTATGATTTAGAACGTGCTGATGATTCCATGTTTTCTGTTGAGTCATTTAAGTTATCCAATTCACAGTGCAATGCTGCTCATACAAATGCACCTCTTGATCTCCCATCTGATCCAACCATTGATCTCCCTTCTGACTCAAGTGCATGTGGAGCAACGAAAAAGCAAAGCAAGCTCAATCTACGATTTAAAAGAAGGTCTCGTGAAGTAAGTCGAAAAAGATTTAAATTTCTTACTTCAGATAGACAGATTGCATTGGATATTGTGAAGCATTGTTGTGGTTTGAAATGCTTGTATAATTTAGGGATGAAGAAACTAAAGCACATAAGAGAAAAATTCCTCCATTTAGATAGTGAAAGGCAAGATATATACCTTGTTTCTTGCATGCAAATGATTGAGGATAACATGTCAGTAACGCGTGTTGGTTTTGAATATTTCTTTACTCAAGGGATGCCATGCTGTAGGGCTGCATTTAAAATTGCAATGGGTGTAGGAAATTTTAGAATACATAGGGTTCAACAAGGGTTTTTGAATGGGGATCTCATTTTGGATACGTTCCATGGTGGGACCAAAGGATCTGTTGGACGTCATGCAATGAATTGGATGATGAACTATTTTAGCTTGCATTGTGAAGTTATGCCTACAACTGGAAGGTTGCACTTGTCAGATAACTTTACTCGTCGAGAGGTATTTCAAATATATAGAGAAGACATGGAAAATAGAAATGAGAAGTATGTGTTGTATCGTCACTTTACTCGATTATGGAAGGAGGAGTTTAACAATGTTTCTATTCCTCGTAAAGTTAGAATGGGTGAATGTTCAGTTTGTGCCACTTTGAAAAACATGGCAAAAGGGGCTACAACACCACAGGAAAAGCATAATTTTAAAAACCTTCTTAACAACCATCGTGACAGTCAAGCATTAGAGAGAAAGAAAGCAATTCATCATCGAAGTAAGGCACTCAGAAATCCGGAGCTATTTCAAGCTTTCCATTAAAATGTATCGTTTCTCTTTTACATCTTAATGGAAATCTTCGATGTCAAAGATAAATATTTTTGTAGAGATTCTTACTATAGATTGATTTCAACCAATCACCAAAATATGGACAAGCTTTATAACCCTTAGTAGATATTCCTGCATCATGAAAATGATAAAAAGATAATTAGATTAACTCACATTTATTTGTATGCATATTGAATAAAAAATTTACATCAATACCTTAACAAACACCATATCCTGGAAAATTGTGAATAGTCCAAGTCACAATATCACGAATTGTAATATATCCTTCATTGATGCTTTTCGATATATCAATGAAATTAATGCCTCTCCATAACTCTTGGAGATCCTCAATGAGAGGAGCAAGATATATATTCATATCTTGAACTTGTCTTTTTCTTGGGATTAAAAGTGAAAGCATTAAATATTTCTTTTTAATGCTAAGATATGGCAAAAGATTGTAGTTTATGACTACCATTGGCCATGTTGACCATTTACTAGATTTCATGGAGAATGGATAAACCCCATCTAATGCAACTCCTAACTTTGTAGGAAGAATATTCTGACTTGGAAAAAACTTTTCAGATAATCCTTGACCATATGGTAGTGCATGCTCAAATGTACCATACTTTCCCTCATGTTCAAAACATTCCAATCGTGGTCTTCGATACGTACCATAGCAACACTTACACCAAGATATAATATGCTCTTGATAGTAAAACTCATCATAATTCCTATCAGAGGACACATGCGAAGTCGTGGCATGGGAAGGAGGTGGTGGAGTGCCCTCTAATTGATCAGAATCTCATTATAACAAGAAAAGAAAAGATATATCAGTTATGTATCTATCAAATATATTTAAAATTAAAATTTTGATATACTTATAGTATATAGTCCTTGCATGATTAGGAGACGGTGGTGGAGTTCCACCTGATTCATCGGAATCAACAAATATTGGTATTAGATATTAATAATCTAATTATTTACATACATAAACATTCACATATACACATTTACACATACACACATATTCATATATACACAAATACACATTCTTGTGGGATAAATGCATGTATTTTGTATGAATGTGTGTATATGCATGCATGTGTTTGTGTGTAAGTTTATATGTGGATATGTATATGTGTGTTTATGTTATATGTATGTATATGTGTATATGTATGCATGTATGTATGTGTATATGTTTGCATGTATATGTGTATGACATGGGTATAAACAAATACAAATACAAATATAAATATAAATTTATATACATTAATATAAATATGTGTATATGTATATGACATGGGTATAAACAAATACAAATATAAATATAAATATAAATATAAATATATATATTTATAAAGGTATATACAGTAACATATATTTATAAATAAATAAATAAATAAATATATATATATATATATATATATATATATATATATATATATATATATATATATATATATATATATATATATATATATATATATATATGTGTGTGTGTGTGTGTGTGTGTGTATGTGTGCATGTATTTAGTATGTATGTATGTATGTATGTATGTATGTATGTATATAAGTATGTATATATGTATGTGTAAGTGTATGTATATGTGTATGTATGTGTATGTATTCTGATCCTTTTTTTTCTATTTGAGATTAAAATAACATGAGATATTGTATGGTGGAAAGAAATAAGAGGAGACCTAACATACCAATTGAGACGTGGTAGTTTTTTTGTAGACAACTACCTCTTTAGGAGTCATTTCCTTTGCAGAAGGTATACAAATTAATAGTTTATATTTATAATTCCCATATGTTTTATTAATTTTTTACCTTTAATATATATATTTATTTTCTATTCTAATAAACAGGCTGCTACAAAGAAGAGAGTTTAATCGGGCCACACATCTGACTTAGGCCAAATGGGCCATCATGGTTTTGTAGCTACATTTGTAAGTATATGTGTTATTGTATGTATATATGTATGCATTTATATGTATGTATATATGCATATATATGTGCATATGTATATGTGTATATGCATGTATCTACATGTGCATGTGTATGTGCATATATGTATGTATGTGCATGCATATATGTAAGTGTATGTGTATATGTGTGAATGTGTATGTATATGTGTGTATATGTATCTGTGTGCATGTGTATGTGTGTATATGTATGTATGTGCATGTGTGTGTATGTATGTGCATGTATATGTGTGTGTACGTATGTGCATGTATATGTGTGTGTATATGTATGTATGTACATATGTATATGTGTATATGCATGTATGTACATGTGCATGTGTAAGTATATATGCGTATGTATGTGTATATGCATGTGCATGTGCATGTGTATGTGTGTGTATATGTATGTATGTGCATGTGTAAGTGTATATGCATATGTATTGTATGTGCATGTGCATGTGTATGTGTGTGTATATGTATGTATGTGCATGTATATGTGTATGTGTATGTGTATATGTGTGTATGTGTATGTATATGTGTATATGTATGTATGTGCATGTGTGTGTATGTGCATATGTCTGTGTACATATGTGTATATGCATATGTATTGTATGTGCATGTGCATGTGTATGTGTGTGTATATGTATGTATGTGCATATGTATGTGTATGTGTATAAACATATACAAGTCTATGTATATGCATGTGTATATGTATGAAACATGCATGTGCATCTGGATGCATTTCCATTTGCGTCCATGTGTATATAACTGCATGTGAATGTACATGCATGTGGATGTGCATATACATGTATTTAAATATGTGTTAATGTGTGTATGTGTATGTATATATGCAATAATGCATGCATGGAAGTCCTTTTATGTGTTTGTAGAAATGTTTGTGCATATGCATGTGTATGTGTGTGTATATGTGTATGTGTGTGTATGTAGGTATGTGTAAGTGTATGTGCACATGTATGTGTGTGTATATATCTGTGTGTATTTGCATGTGTATATGTGTATATGTGTATATGTGTGAACGTGAATCTTCATGTATAAGTGTATATGTGCATATCAATAAGTGTGAGTATGCTAATTAATGAAAATAACACAATTCAAATGATATACAAAGAATGGAAATTGTACTTACAATAGTTAGCCATATTTTTTGCTTGATTAACTTCTTGAATAACCTGCAATAAAGAGAGAGGGAGAGAGAGAAGAGAGAGAGAGAGAGAGAGAATTCAAAGAGAGAAAGAGGTAGAAAGGGCACAAATAGAGAGAGAGAGAGAGACAATAAGATAGAGATTAAACAAAACAACAATTCAACAAGTGATTGTTCCATCCTGTAAGCGTAGTGCAATTGTGAACGGTGGAGAGCTCTTCGATCAGATGCATGTAGATGCCAATCAAAGAGCCTCCAACATTTTAATTTTTGTTGTGAAAAAACCATCGTGTGAGCCATGCTGAAGCGTCAGAAATTCCTTTGCAAATAGCATCACATAAGTGATGCTGATCACTATCGTTTATGCGATGCTGTTTTGCATCGCTTATGTGACACTTCTTTATATCGTCGCTTTCGCGACGTGCATTGTAGGCATTGCAATGCCCATCACTCCACACATCAAAGTTTTCATCGTTTAACCCACATTCCATGCTTGATGCTTGTTGTGATGCTTTATGCAATTATATAGTGACAAAATTGTTTCGCATTAGCTGTCGCTATGCACCTGTATTCCTTGTAGTGTCAAAAATTGATATGGATAATGAAATGAAAGCATTCTTGTTATTATGAACCTTGCCATCATCATGGGATACATTTGGCACAACTATTAGCAATAATGCATGTGGTGGTAAACTTGTGTATGATGACGAATGTGGAGTACTCTTGAGTGAGGAGATTTGTAGAAAATCTATGGTTTGCACTTAGAGTGGATATGCATATAATGTTCGTGTTACCAAGGAAAGAATCAGCAACGTGGTAGGAGCAAGAACAATGAAAAGAATGGTCAACCGAATAAGAGTAGAAGTAAATTAAGGGAGAGGGATATTGAATGCCATTATTGTCAAAAGAAAGGACACATGAAGAAAGATTGTTATGCATTGAAGAATGCTAAAGGTAAAGCACATAATGTTGATGGGCATGTTAAACTATTATGTACACCATCTACTTCGACTATGAAGATTGAAGAAATCAATGTGATTTTTGATGATGCTGATGTGTTGACACTTGATAGTACTATGCCAACTGAGGCTCTTATGGCTGATTCTCTTTCCCACATGTGGTGGCTAGATTCTAGTGCTTCTTTCCATGTGATGCCATAGAGAGAATGGTTCTCTAATTATGCAGGAAAGTCTCTTGGTACCCTAAGACTTGGTGACTCTTTCCACTATGACGTTGTGGGGATTAGAGATGTGGTTGTGCAGTGCATTGATGGTTCAAAATTTACTATGCATAATGTACACCATGTACCTTAGTTATCAACGTGAAATATGGTTACTACAAAAGGAAGCAAAGTTGGCTCGCTTTATCCTTTATTTGTATCATAGAAAGAACGCTTGTTAGCTGTTATTCAACAACCTATGGCTTGTATTTGGCATGGTCATTTGGGCCATATATCTCATAGTGGAATGGAAAATCTTTCTAGTTTTAGCTACTTACCTGTGTTATCTTTTTGTGATTTTTCATTTTGTGAGCATTGTCAATATGGAAAGCAAACCAAAAAAATGCATAAAACACGGATTGAATCTTCGATTCAGCTTTTAGCTCTCGTTCATATAGATGTGTGTGGTCCTATGCCCACAAGGTCATTAGGTGGTTCTCTCGTATCAAATAGAAGGATGAGGTATTCCCTAATTTTAGAAAATGGCTTGCTTCAATTGAGATCGAAAAAGGAACTAAGCTCAAAGCTTTATGTTCAGATAATGGGGGTGAGTATACTTCACATGAATTGAGCCTTTTTTGCCAGTCTAGAGGAATTCATTGAAAGTTTACAACTCTTTAGGCCCCAATACATTATAGTGTAGCTGAAAGGATGAATAGAAGTATTCAGGATAGAGTAGTCTCTATGCTGCATCATGCAAAACTTTCACAAGGCTTTTGGGTAGAAGTAGTATTGACTACAATTCATGTGATTAACCTTTCACCTAGTACTGCCAAAGGTATGAAAGTAGCACAAGAAGTATGGACAAGGAAGCCACCATATTATGATCATCTCGAGTTTCTAGGTGTGAGGCATATGTTCATATACCCAAGAATCTTAGACAAAAGTTGGACCATAAGTCAAAGAAATGTATTTTTCTTGGATATGGTCGAGAAGGACAATTTGTATAATTGCTTATGGGATCCTGAAACATGGTTAGTGATCAAAAGTAGTGATGTCATTTTCAATGAGTCTAAGATGCATAAACAACCCATTAAGGAGGTTGAAGTGAGACGAGTGATGTCTGAGGATACTAGTCCTCTAGTTAGCATGCATAAAAATGCTGCACATAAGGATGTTCAAGAGAATGTGTGATCAGATAAGTTTGGAAATGTTTCTGTTCAACAACCATTGAGACACTCTACACGTGTCTAACATCCACCTGGTAGATATCTTCTGGGTTTAGATTTTGTGATGCTAGCAGATACTAGTGAGCCTTCTTGCTACAAAGAGACTATGCACACAGAGGATCATGTTAAGTGGGAGCATACCATGAAGAGTGAATTGGATTCTATTTAAAAGAATGGTACTTGGGATTTAGTACCTTTGCCAAAGGGGAGGAAAGGTTTACCATGTAAATGGGTATATAAGCTGAAATTTGCACTATATACTGCATCTCCAAAGTAGAAACCATGACTTGTTGCAATAGGTTTTAAGAAACAACATGGTGTTGATTTTGAGGAAATCTTCTCTCTCGTGGTCACGATGACTACACTATGCATGTTGCTTGGATTCATTGCAATGGAGGACTTAGAGCTAGTCCAAATGGATGTGGAAAATGCTTTCTTGCATGGATATCTTATAGATGAGATCTATATCCAACAACCAGAGTGTTATGTAGTTCCTAGCAAGAAACTTCTAGTTTGTAAGCTCAACAAGAGCTTGTATGGGCTTAAACAGTCCCCTGGACAATGGTACCAAAATTTTGATGCTTTTATGAAGTCTCAAGGGTATTCTCGAATCAATGAGGATCATTGTCTTTACACAAAGTGATGCTTAGATGGCAGCTCGATATGCTTGATACTTTATGTTGATGATATGTTGATTGATGAGAAGTCCTCTTATGACTTGTCAATTCTGAGAAAGAAGTTGAGTCAAACATTTGATATGAAGGATTTGGGGAATGCCAAACATATTCTTGGCATGCACATTACTTGTGATAGGAGTAAAAGATGCATATACTTGTCTCAAAGAGAGTAAATATCCAAAGTACTTCACAGGTTCAATATGTAGGGTGGAAAGGCATTGAGTAAACCTTTACCCACATATGTGAAATTGAGCAAGGATGATTGCCCCAAATCAGATGAGAAAAAGGAATTCATGAACAAAATTCTCTATCAATCTGCTATTGGTAGTCTCATGTATGCTATGGTAGATACAACACCAGACATCACATTTACAATGGGAGTTGTGAGCAGATATATATCTAATCCTAGCAAGAAATGTTGGGAAGCCATCAAGATGATTTTGATATATCTAAGTGGCACTCACAAGTATCTATGCTTAGGTACAGGGAAAGCATCCATTATTTGTTACAAAGATTCTCATAATGCTGGTTGTGTAAGTGTGTCTATATGCATTTATATGTATGTATATATGCATATATATGTGCATATGTATATGTGTATATGCATGTATCTACATGTGCATGTGTATGTGCATATATGTATGTATGTGCATGCATATATGTAAGTGTATGTGTATATGTGTGAATGTGTATGTATATGTGTGTATATGTATCTGTGTGCATGTGTATGTGTGTATATGTATGTATGTGCATGTGTGTGTATGTATGTGCATGTATATGTGTGTGTACGTATGTGCATGTATATGTGTGTGTATATGTATGTATGTACATATGTATATGTGTATATGCATGTATGTACATGTGCATGTGTAAGTATATATGCGTATGTATGTGTATATGCATGTGCATGTGCATGTGTGTGTGTGTGTGTATATGTATGTATGTGCATGTGTAAGTGTATATGCATATGTATTGTATGTGCATGTGCATGTGTATGTGTGTGTATATGTATGTATGTGCATGTATATGTGTACGTGTATGTGTATATGTGTGTATGTGTATGTATATGTGTATATGTATGTATGTGCATGTGTGTGTATGTGCATATGTCTGTGTACATATGTGCATATATATGTGTATGTACGTGTATGTGTGTGTATGTGTGTGTATATGTATGTATGTGCATATGTATGTGTATGTGTATAAACATATACAAGTCTATGTATATGCATGTGTATATATATGAAACATGCATGTGCATCTGGATGCATTTCCATTTGCGTCCATGTGTATATGACTGCATGTGAATGTACATGCATGTGGATGTGCATATACATGTATTTAAATATGTGTTAATGTGTGTATGTGTATGTATATATGCAATAATGCATGCATGGAAGTCCTTTTATGTGTTTGTAGAAATGTTTGTGCATATGCATGTGTATGTGTGTGTATATGTGTATGTGTGTGTATGTGTGTATGTGTAAGTGTATGTGCACATGTATGTGTGTGTATATATCTGTGTGTATGTGCATGTGTATATGTGTATATGTGTGAACGTGAATCTTCATGTATAAGTGTATATGTGCATATCAATAAGTGTGAGTATGCTAATTAATGAAAATAACACAATTCAAATGATATACAAAGAATGGAAATTGTACTTACAATAGTTAGCCATATTTTTTGCTTGATTAACTTCTTGAATAACCTGCAATAAAGAGAGAGGGAGAGAGAGAAGAGAGAGAGAGAGAGAGAGAATTCAAAGAGAGAAAGAGGTAGAAAGGGCACAAATAGAGAGAGAGACAATAAGAAAGAGATTAAACAAAACAACAATTCAACAAGTGATTGTTCCATCCTGTAAGCGTAGTGCAATTGTGAACGGTGCAGAGCTCTTCGATCAGATGCATGTAGATGCCAATCAAAGAGCCTCCAACATTTTTATTTTTTTTGTGAAAAAACCATCGTGTGAGCCATGCTAAAGTGTCAGAAATTCCTTTGCAAATAGCATCACATAAGTGATGCTGATCACTATCGTTTATGCGATGCTGTTTTGCATCGCTTATGTGACACTTCTTTATATTGTCGCTTTCGCGACGTGCATTGTAGGCATTGCAATGCCCATCACTCCACACATCAAAGTTTTCATCGTTTAACCCACATTCCATGCTCGATGCTTGTTGTGATGCTTTATGCAATTATATAGTGACAAAATTGTTTCGCATTAGCTGCAGTTATGCGCCTGTATTCCTTGTAGTGTCAAAATTGATATGGATAATGAAATGAAAGCATTCTTGTTATTATGAACCTTGCCATCATCATGGGATACATTTGGCACAACTATTAGCAATAATGCATGTGGTGGTAAACTTGTGTATGATGACGAATGTGGAGTACTCTTGAGTGAGGAGATTTGTAGAAAATCTATGGTTTGCACTTAGAGTGGATATGCATATAATGTTCGTGTTACCAAGGAAAGAATCAGCAACGTGGTAGGAGCAAGAACAATGAAAAGAATGGTCAACCAAATAAGAGTAGAAGTAAATTAAGGGAGAGGGATATTGAATGCCATTATTGTCAAAAGAAAGGACACATGAAGAAAGATTGTTATGCATTGAAGAATGCTAAAGGTAAAGCACATAATGTTGATGGGCATGTTAAACTATTATGTACACCATCTACTTCGACTATGAAGATTGAAGAAATCAATGTGATTTTTGATGATGCTGATGTGTTGACACTTGATAGTACTATGCCAACTGAGGCTCTTATGGCTGATTCTCTTTCCCACATGTGGTGGCTAGATTCTAGTGCTTCTTTCCATGTGATGCCATAGAGAGAATGGTTCTCTAATTATGCAGGAAAGTCTCTTGGTACCCTAAGACTTGGTGACTCTTTCCAATATGAAGTTGTGGGGATTAGAGATGTGGTTGTGCAGTGCATTGATGGTTCAAAATTTACTATGCATAATGTACACCATGTACCTTAGTTATCAACGTGAAATATGGTTACTGCAAAAGGAAGCAAAGTTGGTTCGCTTTATCCTTTATTTGTATCATAGAAAGAACACTTGTTAGCTGTTATTCAACAACCTATGGCTTGTATTTGGCATGGTCATTTGGGCCATATATCTCATAGTGGAATGGAAAATATTTCTCGTTTTAGCTACTTACCTGTGTTATCTTTCTGTGATTTTTCATTTTGTGAGCATTGTCAATATGGAAAGCAAACCAAAAAAATGCATAAAACACGGACTGAATCTTCGATTCAGCTTTTAGCTCTCGTTCATATAGATGTGTGTGGTCCTATGCCCACAAGGTCATTAGGTGGTTCTCTTTACTATCACATTCATAGACGATGCTACTAGAAAATTTTGGGTATATCGTATCAAATAGAAGGATGAGGTATTCCCTAATTTTAGAAAATGGCTTGCGTCAATTGAGATCGAAAAAGGAACTAAGCTCAAAGCTTTATGTTCAGATAATGGGGGTGAGTATACTTCACATGAATTGAGCCTTTTTTGCCAGTCTAGAGGAATTCATTGAAAGTTTACAACTCTTTAGGCCCCAATAAATTATAGTGTAGCTGAAAGGATGAATAGAAGTATTCAGGATAGAGTAGTCTCTATGCTGCAGCATGCAAAACTTTCACAAGGCTTTTGGGTAGAAGTAGTATTGACTACAATTCATGTGATTAACCTTTCACCTAGTACTGCCAAAGGTATGAAAGTAGCACAAGAAGTATGGAGAAGGAAGCCACCATATTATGATCATCTTCAAGTTTCTAGGTGTGAGGCATATGTTCATATACCCAAGAATCTTAGACAAAAGTTGGACCATAAGTCAAAGAAATGTATTTTTCTTGGATATGGTCGAGAAGGACAATTTGTATAATTGCTTATGGGATCCTGAAACATGGTTAGTGATCAAAAGTAGTGATGTCATTTTCAATGAGTCTAAGATGCATAAACAACCCATTAAGGAGGTTGAAGTGAGACGAGTGATGTCTGAGGATACTAGTCCTCTAGTTAGCATGCATAAAAATGCTGCACATAAGGATGTTCAAGAGAATGTGTGATCAGATAAGTTTGGAAATGTTTCTGTTCAACAACCATTGAGACACTCTACACGTGTCTAACATCCACCTGATAGATATCTTATGGGTTTAGATTTTGTGATGCTAGCAGATACTAGTGAGCCTTCTTGCTACAAAGAGACTATGCACACAGAGGATCATGTTAAGTGGGAGCATACCATGAAGAGTGAATTGGATTCTATTTAAAAGAATGGTACTTGGGATTTAGTACCTTTGCCAAAGGGGAGGAAAGGTTTACCATGTAAATGGGTATATAAGCTGAAATTTGCACTATATACTGCATCTCCAAAGTAGAAACCGTGACTTGTTGCAATAGGTTTTAAGAGACAACATGGTGTTGATTTTGAGGAAATCTTCTCTCTCGTGGTCACAATGACTACACTATGCATGTTGCTTGGATTCATTGCAATGGAGGACTTAAAACTAGTCCAAATGGATGTGGAAAATGCTTTCTTGCATGGATATCTTATAGATGAGATCTATATCCAACAACCAGAGTGTTATGTAGTTCCTAGCAAGAAAAGTCTAGTTTGTAAGCTCAACAAGAGCTTGTATGGGCTTAAACAGTCCCCTGGACAATGGTACCAAAATTTTGATGCTTTTATGAAGTCTCAAGGGTATTCTCGAATCAATGAGGATCATTGTCTTTACACAAAGTGATGCTTAGATGGCAGCTCGATATGCTTGATACTTTATGTTGATGATATGTTGATTGATGAGAAGTCCTCTTATGACTTGTCAATTCTCAAAAAGAAGTTGAGTCAAACATTTGATATGAAGGATTTGGGGAATGCCAAACATATTCTTGGCATGCACATTACTCGTGATAGGAGTAAAAGATGCATATACTTGTCTCAAAGAGAGTAAATATCCAAAGTACTTCACAGGTTCAATATGTAGGGTGGAAAGGCATTCAGTAAACCTTTACCCACATATGTGAAATTGAGCAAGGATGATTGCCCCAAGTCAGATGAGAAACAGGAATTCATGAACAAAATTCTCTATCAATCTGCTATTGGTAGTCTCATGTATGCTATGGTAGATACAAGACCAGACATCGCATTTGCAATGGGAGTTGTGAGCAGATATATATCTGATCCTAGCAAGAAATGTTGGGAAGCCATCAAGATGATTTTGATATATCTAAGTGGCACTCACAAGTATCTATGCTTAGGTACAGGGAAAGCATCCATTATTTGTTACAAAGATTCTCATAATGCTGGTACATTTTTCATTTTGTTGGAGGTGCTATCTCTTGGAGATCTCATCTTCAAGAATGTACAGTTATTTCCACCACAGAAGCAGAGTATGTTGCAGCAAGCAAGGCATGTATGAAAGCATTGTGGCTTTCTCGACTTACTTGTGATATAGGTTTACCTCAACATGTACCTCGTTTTCCCAGTGATAGTCAAAGTGCCATTGGTTTGGCTAAGAATCCGGTCTATCATGCAAAGACCAAATAGATTGAGGTGAGGTGTCACTTCATTAGAGATTGGTTATCCATTGAGCACATTATTCTTGAGAAGGTTCACACTTGAGGTAATGCTAGAGATGCTTTGACTAAAGCTCTACCATAGGACAACTTTTGACACTATTGTCACTTGATGGGGATTACTTGATTCATGATCTTACACAATCACTTTTATACTGTGTAACATGCCCATCAAGTTGAAGGTATAGCTTGTATACTTACACTCGGGTATTCTTTATCATTCTTTATTTTTGTTCCATAGTTACTTTGGCCATATTGGCCTTTATTGGGAGATTGTTACCATTAGTGTCCATGTGAAAGGCCAAATGGTTACATGACACTTCTTTGTATATGTTCTCTAATAAAACATATAGTGGCGTGGTCAGCCATAGATTGTGATTTCGATCGCATTTGTAACACCTAAAAAGCCTGTGTTCATGCTCCCCATGTACTGTGTTTTTCTGCATATTTTGTAGCCTCTATGCAGAGTACCATGTGCAGTGTTTGGAGCTTGGTTTTCTACTCCAAGGATACCGTGGAGCTCTCGAGAAGGAGAGCGCATTGTGATGCATTGCCATCAAAGTACTTCAAAATTTCCATGATTTTTTGAAATGATGACATATAAACATATAGGTCTTTTCCTAAATATGAAATGAATAAAAGTATAGATGATCACTTTGAGGTGAAGGACGATCATATGCTAATGATTTTGGAAATAAATAGATGGATGTAGCATTTAATGAAATGTGTGACAAATATGATGTAAGTACATCAACTAATGAACTTCAACAAGAATGAGAGATTTAGACATGATGAAGTATGTATGGAATAATAAATGATTGAGGAGATGCAAGATCAAGAAACAATTGAGACATATGGAGTATCATCTGATGATGTTTTGAATGAAGAAAATGGCTTGAGCTCAAACCACATGCATATTCCTAGGAAATATCATAATGATAAGTGTGATTTGCAAAGGCAAGAATCTAGTGTTTTTTATGAAGAAGATTTTCTTGATAAGAATGATATAGATTTCCTTCATGATGAAGGGTAAATTACCTTGAAGGAAAGCAATGATGAATAGTTTCTAGAAAGATTCTATTCCATGTGGAAACCTTATGAATCTTACCAAACAATCCATTTTAATGAAAATGGAAGTCTCACTAATAATAAAGCAATGATTTTTTTTAAATATCAAGAAAAAATTCGGCATGCAATTCTGTCCATTGGATGTAGCAAGGATCTAATGGTCCATCTTGAAACTCAAGAAAAAAGGCACCTTTCTATCTCTATCGTTGGATGGACCCAAAAAAGAATGGTCTAGATTCAATAGGTTGGAGTTTGGGCTACTTTAAATCACATCCATTGGATCATTGCTTGATCTAATGGTTGTGAAGACTTACTTTTAAAATGATCCCAAGGTTGTTTGTAAGCCATTGGATGATTGGTCAATCGGACGGCAATCATTTCATTGTGCCACAGAGCTGCATCCAGTTTTTTGTCTTCTTTTGCCAGTCCACAACCTCTCTGAGCTCATTAAATGCTTGCTATTTTGTCTTTTTTTGACAGACACTAAGTCCCCAATCATGATCGTCCATGAGCATCTCATCTAATGGACAAGAGTGCATACAACTGTCCATATCTTAGAAGCTTTTTTGTCGCCTTGTGATAGAGATAGTGAAGACAATCACAACCGTCGATGTGATCATATCTAAGGGCAAAAAATGCCCACGAGCCCATTTGGACTGAGCAATAACTTGAGAATAAATATGTTATTATGAAAACCACTAGTGGTATTTTTTTCTAGCCTTAATTCCTCTTTTTGCTAATCTTAATCCCTTAAAATTAGGGATCCTTACAAGGCCCATGCAGGGCTCATTTTTTCCCCTAATGAAGATTGGAGGAGTTCTTGGCACATATGACAGTATTCCTTATACGGGTAGGCTCAAATGAAGTGAAGAAACTGTGCTATGAGGTAATATGTTAGGTTGCCACACTATGAAAGTACCAAACATCTGAGTCAAGTGCAAAGATACAATTTTCATGAGATGATGGTTGATAACTGCAAACAATAGTAAATGCCCATTCTTCATTATGCACAAGATTTACAGAATTTGATTTGGGTGTAGAGGCTTTTGCAACAACCATTGTAGGCTCTTTTTTCTTTGCCTCTTTTGCAGCCAATTTTGGACAACTCTTTATGACATGATTGTTTCTTGTAGAATATTTGAAAAACAATTCGTTCTTTTTTGTTTTATTTTTGTCTCTATCATCCTTCTTTGATTGTGTAGAAGTAGTAGATTTTTGCTTACTAGTAGATGAGCTCCATTTATCTTTGCCCTTCTAACTAGCCAAGAAAGCTTGATCTACAACATGCATAATGGAGTTGTTCTGCCTAGAATGATCTTCCTGTAATAGAACAAAGACTAACTTATCAAATATTAAGGCATTTGGGTTGTCTTTAATCATTAATCGAAGAGCAAAAGCAAAACTCTAATATGAGTTTGCAAGAGCATTCAGAACAGTTTACATAGGTGAACTGTCAAGCAAGACTTCATCAGCAAAAATCAAGTGCTCCTTCAAATCTTTGATCTTTGTCAAAAAAATGTCCATGGGATCTCCTTCGTTCATGTGTTCACTCTCCAACTATATTTAAAGGTAAGCAATGTGAGCCTCATTCATTGCCTCATATAAAGTGGTGCATTTATCCCAAGCATCTTTTTTTGTTTTGTACGAGTGAATGTGAAGAATAATGGCATGTCTGATAGACAAAGCTATTAATGCATGTGCCTGAGCATCTCTACCATCCCAAAAAAGTTTCTCTATAGTAGGTGCAACAAGAACCGTAGCAAACCGGAGCTTGAAGAAAATCACCATCTTGAACGCCATTTGTATCACCTTTAGTAATTGTACCTGCAGGATTAATATGACATTTCTAACACACTGCACAATATTCCATGGTCCTTTTACAACCAATACGTGATGCATCATATAAGCCCATAATAGGTAATTGGTACCATTTAACTTATCCTCAACAACCAACATATGGAATACATCACTACCTTCAGCCATGGCCACTTATTAAAATACCCTGATGCACAAAAATGATTGAATCTCAAAAATTCAAAACATAACTACCTTTCCGAGTTCTGCTAAACCTATAGCAGGCTTTGGGGATCTTATATTGGTGAACCAAAACCTTCATATCTCTTTGGAACAAAAATACGAAATTTCTTACATAATCACTGCGATAGTGCATTATGAGGTTGAAATGAGTTTAGATCATGATTTCAACACTACATAATAAAGTTATTTTGAACTCCTAATCTCCCTGAGTATGCTCACACTTTTTCATGGATTTTGATACTCTGATCCGAGAGGTCTTGATGATGCCCTAGATGAAGCGATGGCTTGCTTTGATACCAATTGTTTGATTTTGAGGTCTGCTAAAGCACGTGAATAGCACAAGGAATAAGAAGAAGCTTGGAGCACAATACACAATAGTGAATGTATCACCAAGAGAATGTACAAAAATAAGTGACCTCTTAGGGCTATAAGCATATATACATGCCAGGGGAAAAAACCTCCTAAATAGGGAAAAAAACACACATCACTACAACAATATATCAATAAGGAAATGGATGCTCAACGATTGGCATTAGTATAAGTTGGTTTGTTATACTTGTGGATACCCAAGTGGATCAGAACAATCGAAGGATTGGTGCTTGCTTTAGAGGTCCTTAGTAGTTGATCATTGTCTCCATGTATGCCCTCATAGTATAGATTTAGAAAGAATTTTCACTTCGCAATCATTGGAATCTTTGTCCCTCAATGTCATTCTTTGTGGGGACTTATAATATGGTGGAGGCTTTTTTTTATAGATGGGGGAATAGAGGGTAGGTGATTGATGGTCATGAGAAGGACTTGTGGGACCAAGTCAAGCTCCACCTCGATCTAGTGCACCTCCAATCTAGAGTCAACTTAAGGAAATCTAGACTTGATATATTGTGGAGGATATAATCCAAAAGTGGGGCCCCACTCCCTCTTCCAACGACCTAGTTGTCTGTGATAACTAGCCTTTCTCAATCTCAAGAATGCCCCTTGGTTTCATTCCAATATGACAACCTTCTCTTTCCCCTCGATCCAACGCAAGATTACTACTGCCTGGAATTGGGTCTTTGCCACTTGCTCCTCGTTGGCCAAGTGTTGGAGAATGACAATCATGAAGACATGACACATCTTGATCAAGACTATGTGGAGAAAGAAAAACATGTGATAAATGTGCTCAAAACATGTGGGTTTTGACCAAAAGTCTGAGAAAAGGGGGGAGTTTGGAAAAACTAATGCAAAAACTGATTCAGAGGTGCCAAAATACATGAAAATGACTCCAAGTTTGAAACAAATGGCCATCCGAAGTGCAATCCAGAGCCAAAAGCATTGGACCATGGAATGGAATATACATATATATATATATATATATATATATATTTAAATATTAAAATGAGAAACAAGGTATTTCTTTTTTTTTTAAATACTCGAATGCATGGTGCTGTGAATAAAAAGAAAAATAAACCAAAATAATGAATAATAAATAATAAATAAATTAAAAATAAAATAATAAATAAATAAAAATAAGATAATAATAAAAAATAGATAAAAATAAAAACAATAAAATAAATAAAATAAAAATAAACTAAAAACAAAAAAATATCCAGGAGGGGCAAGGGGGGGCAAGGGGGGGCAAAGGGGGGAGGGGAGGGGAGGGGGGTCGGGGCAGGGTGGGGGGGGGGGCGAGAGAGAGAGAGAGAGAGAGAGAGAGAGTTTTTTTTAATTTGGAAAATTCCCAGAAAATCCAAGGGGGGCCTCTTTTTTTTCTTTTTTTTTTGAAAATATCCAAAATTTGAGAAAAATCTAGAAAAAATCCAAAAAACTGCAAAAGAACAAAAAAAAACACTCAAAAAATTCCCTACAGGTCTATGCCAGTTTCTTCACTCAAAAACATAGAGAGCTTCCTTTATTCCTCCAATTTGGCAAGAAAATGACACTTGAAAAAGATGAAAAATACGAGAAAAATCCAAAAAATGCTTGAAAAATTCCCAGAAAATTTCCAAACATTGTACTTATGCCAAGGGCTATGAAAGGGTTGCTAAATTTGCTAAAACACAAAGAACAAGCATGAAAATAGATAAAAACTACTAAAACTTAAACAAAAATGACATGAGAAGTCTATGTACAACCTCAACAAATTTTGCAAGTTCTAGGTGTTCCATGATTCTTCAGTTATGTTGATGATAGGCCTTGAGCCTTGATATATTGATCAGTGGCAAGGCCTCTCTTTTAGCATCTCTAACTTCACAGCATCCCAATTAAGCATTGTTTTAACTCGATAAGGTCCTTCCCAGTGTGGAAGCCATTTTCTTCTCACTTGTGTTTGGATTTGAGGTATGTGGAGAAGAACTAACATGCCTGGCTCTATATTGTTGTTCCACAGATTCTGATCATGTGCCTCCTTCCTCTTCATCTGAGTCTCTATCAATTGTTTTGCTGCATATAGACGTATTTCCTCCACTTTATGCAGTGCTCCAAGCCTGTCAGAGACACCACAATCTTTCTTTCCCTACATGAATGCTACTTTTAGTGATCCATGTAGAAATTCAAAGGGTTCAATAGGCAATATCCCATAAAATAGTTGGAATGGAGAGTAGCCAGTAGCCTCTTTATAAGCTAATATGTATGCCCATAGGGTACCTTGATAAGCAATGCCCCATGAAGTGGGTTGTAACATACATTCTTTCCTTAACATGGCAATTAATACTTTATTAGTGGATTCTGCTTGTCCATTAGCTCTTGGATAGTAGGCACAAGAGGTCCTATGTAGAATTCTATACCTGTTGAAAATCTCATGTAGGACCTTATTAACAAAATGAGTACCTTGTTCTGTAAAAATTTCAAGTGGACATCCAAACCTACAAATAATGTTATTGTAAATGAAATCAGCAACAGTTTGAGCGGTGCAGTCAGGTGAGGAAATAGCTTCAGTCCACTTTGTCGCATAGTCTATGGAGATCAATAGATACTTCTCTCTTTTTGGAATCAACAGATGGTAGATGGGCCCTACAAAATCTAGCCCCTACTTCTCAAATGGTTGCCAAGAAGTGGAAATAATCAAAGGGTTGTGCCTCTACTTTGTTGGCTTGGGTCCACACCTCTCGCAAACATCACACGCCTTCCCCCATTCATCTGCATCTTTGAATAATGTAGGCCACCATAAACCAGCATCAAGGATCCTCTGACTCATAATATGTCCTGGAAGGTGCCCACCACCTATTCCTTCATGTGCAGATTGAAGGACTTCCCTCACTTCTTCTTCTTCCATGCACTTCCTAAACCTGTTGTCCTTTCCCTGTCTATATAATTTATCTTCAATGAAGGTATAAGGTCTTCTCTTGATTAGCAGTCTCTTTCTTCGCACACCACTTGCCTTCTCTGGATACACTCCAGTTTTAATGAAATTTTTGATATCATTATACCAACCTTGAGCTTGTAGAGCGAACAAATTAGCATCTAGAAAATCATCATTGACTCCCATAGCTTGATTCATCATATTGATCCTGGATAGGTGATCCACCATGACATTTTCTTTACCTGGTCTATGGACTACAGAAAAATCAAACTCCTAGAACAAAAGTAGCCACCTCCATATCCTCCTAGTTGCTTATGGCTTGTTCAATAAATACCTGAGGGGTTGATAATCAGTGATGATAACAAACTTCACACCCAAAAAATAATGACGAAATTTTTGTATGGCGAAAACCATTGCTAGAGCTTCCCTTTCAGTTGTGCTATAATTTTTTTCAGCTTTAGTCAAATTTGACTAGCATACTGAATAGGCCTGTCAAGTTTGAATTCTTCACTATGTTGAGCCAAGATAGCACCCACTGCATATGCACTGGAATCTACATGCACATGAAAAGTATTTGACCAATCTGGGGTGATAAGAATTGGTGTAGCCACCAATTTGGACCTTAATGTCTGATAAGCATTCTCTTCTTCCTCTTCTCATTTAAAGGGCACTTCTTTACCTATAAGTCTAGCCAGTGGCCTGGCTATCTCTGCATACATTTTGATAAATCTTCTATGGTATCCAGTATGCCCCAAGAAACTATGAATCTCTTTAGGAGATTTGGGTTTAGGTAATTTTAGTATAGAAATACTTTTATCCAGATCTGGAGCCATACCTTTAGCCGACACCACATGTCCCAAGAGGGTTCCTTCTGTCACGAGGAAATGGCATTTGTTTGGGTTGAGCTTTAGTTTAGTCTCCCTGCATCTCTTAAAAACATTTTGCAACTATCGCAAGTGATGGTCCAAGCAATCTAAAGGGGTCTCTTTGTGAGATCCTGAAAATGAAGAAAATTCATCCATGAAAATTCTAAGTGTTTCCAGCAATAAGGGTCCAAAAATGAGGTTGACAGTTCTGTTGAAGGTGGCTGGAGCATTTCTGAGTCCAAAGGGCATTTTTACATACATATATCTTCCCCAAGGTGTGATAAAAGTAGTCTTTTCACGATCCTGTGGGTGTATGGATATTTGATTATAGCCACTAAACCCATCCATAAAGCTATATACTGCATGTCCAGCCACTTCTTCAATGACCTGCTTTGCAAATGGCATGGGGAATCCATCTAGAATGGTCACCTTGTTGAGTGCTCTAAAGTCAACACAAATTCTGATTTTGTTGGTATTCTTCTTTGGTACTATAACCATAGGTGAGAGCCATTCTGAGTGCTCCACATGAATGATGATTATTGCATCCGCCATCTTCTATATCTCCACATAAGCAGCTTTGGCATATTTTGGGTTAAGTCTATAACTCTTTCCTCTTATTGGTTTGGCTCCATCAACCAGAGGGATTCTGTGCTCTTCATAATTGTCAGGCACTCCTTCTAAGTCTTTATAATGCCAACCAAAAACATCTGCATAGTGGGTTCAGAAAGATTTTACCTTTTCAAGGAGCTCTCAATGGCTTCACAACCAAGTAGCCGCCAAAATTGGACGATTATTTTCCTGAGTGCCTAATTGTATTTCTTTGATAGGGTTTCTCTCTACCATGGTATCTTCATGCTCATCTCCAACCTTTTTTTCTTCCAATAGCTTTTCATGCATTGTTGCATAAGCCGGAGTGTTCTGGATCTCAATATATTCTACTTTGTCCTGCATCCATCCTGTAGGGATTTCTTGAATTGGTAAAGAACATTCTTCACTAGTATGTTTTACCTTGTCTTTAACTTTAGTAACTTCCTTCTCGGCTGTTGTTGCATCCTCCTCCAAGTTTTATTTGAGGGGTGTCTTCCTCCCCTTTCTGTGGTCTGTGATGGGTTCTCCCAATCAATCAACCTGAACTTTATCCTCATTTTCATTATAACATTCCTCTGTGCAAGAATTATTAAGAAAAACCCCAAAACAAGAGGAAGAGTTGCCTGCTTGGAGCCAATTCAGAATATCTTCTTCTTCCTTGAACTCTACTTGGGGTTGGTCCTCCATTTCTAGTTCCATGCAAATGCCAACTGATTGCATCATGCTCGTGTTCCCTTGATGATATGGGCCCTCCTCTAAATGTATCTGTGTCAGTTCCTACCCTTTCTTTTGTACCCACATAGTGTCTTTACCCCAATCATGGATGACACTTGCATGCCTCATCCATGGTCTTCCAATTAAGAGGGGAAATCCTCCTTCAACCTGGGACAGTCTTAATACCACAAAATCCAGAATGAAGAGATTACCTTGTACTTCCAGTGGAACTTTTGGGATCACTCCCAAGGGCCTTACTTTTCTTTGATCTGCCAAAGTAATAGTGCAATTTTCAAGCCTTGAAGGGTGTAGTCCAGTCTTTTCCATTGTATGTTCAGGCATCAAGTTAATGCCAGAACCACCATCCACAATAACTCCTTGAAACTCATGACCTTTGATAGATATTGTCAGCCAAGGACTCTTATAATCTGTAAGGGGTGCTTCCCCTACAATTTTACCTTTATGCATAACAGCAGTCTTTGCCACTAAACTTGTAGTGGAAGCCTCATCAATTATCTACAAGAAATCTGACCTGAATTTCCCATCTATTTTTATTAAATCAAAAATACTAACCTCCTTTTTCATGGACTTGAGTAATTTTGAAGCCTCTGATTCCTTAAGAGCATGGGCTCCAATTGACTTATCAAACTCCTCATGAGCCTTGTTGAATGCATGCCCAATGGCATCACTGGTACATATGAGATCTCCTTTTTGCCTTGTCTCTGCACATGTGGTGGCTTTGTCTTCAGATGTCTCTTTTTCTTTATTCAATCCATTAATTCTTGATTCTTGACCTACTTCTACTTGAGCCTTCCCCTTGCTTCTTGTCTGCACTGTAAAAGATTCAATTTCTTCTAATTGCACGACCATGGTAGATGGTGATGGCCCATTGATTTGATCTAACATTTCTTCTTTGTGCACAGAAATCATTTGAATGTGGGGCCCAGATGAAGAGGCTTGATTCTTAGGACAACAATTTGTATAGTGGTCTCTGGCTTCTGGGCAGTTCTTGCAAGGAAAGGCATTTTCTGGTAGAGTGCACCTACTTTGATAGTGCCCACATTCTCCACATCTGAAACAAATGATTGGCCTCCTAGGCCCATTTCCAAAGTTATTCCTATGTCTAGGGTTGTGATTGTTACCTTGATTGGGTGCAACTACCATCATGTTTGCTTGTGGTAGGGGTCCCTCTTGGGTCCAATATGTTGTTGCAGGCATTCCTCTTGATTGGCATTCTTGGGCCTCATGACCAGCTTTCCTGCATAGTTGGCAAGTCACACTTAATAGAGGACATTCACTTACTATATGACCTTGCTTGCTGCACATAGTACACCAAAGTCCACTCTTGATGCCACCCCCTTTGAGTTCCAGCAACTCCTGTTGCAGCTGAGCCAATTCCTCTACTTGGGCTTCCTCCTCCTTTTGGAGCTTTAATGCCTCAATCTCCCTCCTTAACTGAGTAACAGCATTCTCCTCCTCTTTGTGGGGCTTATTCCTTTTTAAGCCCTCCAGCTCTTTCCTTAGCTTGATTATTGGATCCTCTATTTCCATAGAATAGGGTGGTTGAGAAGAAATTGCTCCATATTGTTGCCTAATCTGCTTCAATCGTGTAGCTGTGTTGATGAACTCCTCTATGGAGGCTATGGGCAACACTAATTCCTTGATTTTACATTGGCAAGTCACTGGAAGTGGCTTAGCTAACCATTTCTTAACAAAAAAATCATGTGGAGGATCTGGAAACTTAGCCATTAGTGCCTTGGCCCTAGTCACAAACTCTGGAAACTTCTCACCTGGACCTAGTCTCAAGTTTTCTAATTCCTCTATGATGATCTCTGTAGTATTTCCATGCTGGAATTGATTTTTAAATGCATCTTTCATTAAGTTCCATGTGGTGAAATGGTTCTCAGCAAACTGGTTGAACCATTTATTTGCTAACCCCTCTAATGTGACAAGGAAGAGTATCAAAAAGGCATCCTCTCTTCCCATTAAGCCTCTAGTTTTGCATAGTGCTAAAAAACTTCTAATATGCTCGTCGAGATCTTCTTGAGCTAGGCCCTTGAAAGAAGGAAATTTTATATTTAATCTTGAGAGTAGGGTTTCCAAGTCTACCTAACCTGCCATGCTCTTAACTGATGAGGTTGACGAAGTGGACTCGAGGATCTTCTAACCGCCTTCCTTCTTGTAGCTTTGCAGGTGACCCTCAATGTTTGGGACCGGGTTTTGGTCATGAGCTATGCATAGCCCTCTTAGTATGAGATAATTGATAAGAATATTTACCTCTTAGTCCAATGAAGTAGTACTATCGGCATTTGAGCTCTTCTACCCTTTGCACTTGGCTTCTCTTATGCTCAAATCTCCTTGGAGTCCCACCAGGCATGCCAAATTTTGTTGGGGGATTCTTGGACAAGAAGGGATTTGAGTGTTTGTAGAAGAAAAGGGAAAGACAAGAAGAAAGATACACACTAGAAGCCTCTCTTGATTGATTATAAGAAGACAAATACAATGGTGATGCACAATACAATCGAATGCTTCTGTGCAAAATCCCACAGAGTGATCAATCACAAGATACCAAATACCCAAGGGTCTTGTTGCTGCCAGCCTTCTCTGTACCAGACCTCCACCTTCTCCAAGCCTACACTTGTGCACACCTTGCACCAAGCTACCAATAGGGGGGGGGGGGGGGGGGGGTGGGACACCTTCTGTCGGCACGCGCACAGCTTCAATGGGACCTTGGGATCCTTGGGGTGACTAGCTTAGCCATTCTCTGCACACTTCCTTGGTCACTCTTCATGCACACCTTGCACTTTCTTCTCTGCGTCGCACACTGTGTGTCTCTTGCACTTCTCTCTCTTGCTTAGCTTAGACTATGCTCACGTTGCTTAGTCTTTCTTAGTCCTCCAAGAATAGTCCTTGCCTTGATTTGAGTGTCGATTCACATACGCTCCTAACTACAAGAGTATCTTGCTGCTCACTTTGATGTCGCAAGATTGTCTCCAAAAGTGGGCAGCCAACAAATCCCTGTTTTATCCTGTAGTGACTTTAGACTAAAACAAAATTTTAATTGGGGGGGCCATACTTTCACTTTTGTGTACATTGTCGCTTCACATACCTTCACATTTTGTCTTTTGATTCTTCACTTGTGCACCTAAGAGAGGGTGCACCTCAACCATCCCAAACACTTTTGCACCTTAGGGAAATTAGAGAAATACCTCTACAACCTGCAACCAACTTTCTCCAATTTACCCTTTATGAACCAAATAATTGTGCACTACCTGTGCACTTTGACACTTGAACTTTGAACACTTTGACTTCACCTATCTTGACCTTTGACCTTGAACTTGTTGACTTTGATCGCTTTGATATTGACCTTTTGTATTTGATTACAGTTGACTTTTACTATAGTTGACTTTGACCAACATGAATTTTATGGGCTCAACATAGAGGAAAGCACAAGAGCCAGTCTTGCAGAAATACTCACCTACAAGAAGTGGGAGAGGAAAATATCCAATGAGAGGGACAGGGGAGCAACCTTGCATGAAGAAGATATTGAAGATGCACATACTGTATTTTTTGATGGTGCATATAAGAAGCAGGTCGACAAAGCAACTAGAGGATTTCTAATATATGACCAAAACAAACAGATCATCTTCAAGAAAGGTGTAGCTCTTCCTAATGCTCATTCAAAGAATGAAGCAGAATATGCAGCATTATGTGAGGCCTTGCATGAATGTGTTCAACATGGTATCAAAAGGTTGATTATCAAAGGAGACTCAATGTTGATAATTACGCAATTAAAAAAATTTTGGTGTTGCAAAAGCCGAAATTTGTTTGAATGGTTGAAAAAGGTAAGAGTTTTATTGAAACAATTTGATAACACTCAAATATGTCATGTACGAAGGAGTGAAAATAAGGAAGCAGATGCATTAGCAAATGAGGAATTTGATGTTTTCATAGCATCCATGAAGCTGGGAGACAACAGATTTGTAGGTCATGAAGGATTGGAAGATATCATCGAGTTTCTTGAAACTAGAGAAGCACCCAAGCACCTAAACAAGGTACAAAGGCATAGATTAGCAAAGAAGGTTCTACAGTACCAACTCATAGCAGATAATCTCTTTGAGAAAGGTAAGGACCTTATCCTCAGAAGGGTCCCCTCATCAGATAAAATAAAGAGCATTCTAGAGTCATGTCATGATCACGCATGTGAAGGATACTTCTCACATGAGATAGCAATAAGGAAGGTATAACCCATGTAGCCAAGTATTGTGAGGTGGTTTATGTAGTGATTCCTTTGAAACTAATGCAAGTCACTAGACAACCTACATGGTTTAGATAGTGCATACATTGCTTTTCGTGAGATTTCATTTGCTTTTGGTGAGATTTCATTATAAGTGATAGTGGGTTAGTGTGGATGAGTTTATACAAGGATAAGGGTTAGTCGTGAGAGGTGTTATGTCGTACAAAGGATTGTGCATAGGTTTCTGGACACATTTCAACATCCATTTTCTAAGAGTTTGTGAGTGGGTTTGGTTCTTTGGCTGATGTATAAAATTTGATTCAGATAGTGGTGGCATCGATGGGTGAAGTGATTTCGAGGGGATGTATATTACATGGCTTGGGCATTCAACTAAAAGATAGTTCTTGGGTACCCATATCTGAGTGGGGTTGGGTCAGTTTGTCAAGTACTTCTTGAGGATCCAAATCTAATGGGTTCTCACTGATGGAGAAGAAGGTCGAGGGGAGGTTGGATGTTGATTCTGATTATGCCCTGACATCTTCTTGTCATAGCCTGCGCTGTTGAAAACTTTTGGTACTTGTTGACCTTTTGGCATCCATACTTGCTTTGTGCCAGTAGCCTTGACATGATGATACTCCTTCCACCTTGGGGTCATTTGGTATGGTCATCAATTTGGTTTGCTAAGTCGTGTTTGACTTCTTTGTGGTTGAGGTTGAGATGACACTCTACTTTGGAAAAGAAGGGAGGTCTAACACTTGCATGACCTGCTCATCACTAAGTGAGGCATTTTGCATGACAGATCTAGGTAGGTCTAGAAGAAGTGTGGAGAATGGGCCTGGGAAGGCTATCGTGCTCATTTTTGCACTAATGTAACCCACGTGACCACTGCTGTAGTTCGTGTGACCCATCTAGTGGGTGGTGACCTCTTCTTGTTCAAAAGAAGACTAGGGGAAAATCTCTTGACATCTTCCTGAGCAAAGGCCGGTCATCTCTAGCCCCCCATGGGTTGATGTTGACATAATTTGATTTATTTTACCAAAGATCTTAAGGTGTTCCATCAGATCCTATCACTTGATTGAGAAGTGGAGTTAGGCAAAAGAAAGTCAAGCAAGTACTTTCACATTTCACTCGGGTAGAATATGAAGATATGAAGTATCAACTTGTAGCTTTTGGAGTTCTCAAGGTGAGAAGTTTGTCCACTTATGTTTCAAGTAGGAGTTGCAAATTCTTGGGAAGGATTTGTTTGAAGAAAAGTTTTACAACTTTGTAAGAAGCATGAACACTTGGAGACATTCAGGTAACAAATCAAACATTTAGTCATGAAGGTTTGATGAGTGCATATTCTACACAGGTATTTTGTTGGAAAGATCTTGAATGATCTTGAGTATTTATGAGTCAGTTGTCTATCATTTGTTTGAGAAAGTTCTTAGTATTGGAAGAAGTAAGTCAAAGATTCAGATTTTATCAAATTAGTGTTGCAAAAAAATAGAAGAAGATACTTGTTATGTTGCAGAAGATTATGAATCCTAAATGCTTTCAGAAAGGTTTTTGTTATATAGATCAGCTAACCTTATTCTAGATTTTGGAAAGCTGAAAAGTAAACAGTTAAAGCCATTAGCATCAGCAGTGCTAATAAAAGGGTTCACATATTTTTTTTCAAGACACAGGTATTGATGTTAAGGAAGCAATGCTAAATCATTGAAGATCAGATTTATTGAAAGAAGAAGGACGTCCAAGATTTCATAAAGTCTAATATACTTGGAAGAATATTGGATACTAGTGTTAAGTCATCCAGGGGGTGATGAAACATGAAGATTTATTTTCAGCCATATGTAAAAGAATGCAGAGTCATACCTACAGGTATTCCTATATTTCCTTTGTCAGGTTCTCTTTATGTTCTAGCTTTGAAAGAAGAAGGAAGAAGAAGAATTTCTGGAGAAAGTTCCTGTTGGGATGTTCCTATTCAAGAGAAAATTCCAAAATTCTATTAAAGAGAAGGTTGATATTTCAGAGAGGTATGTTTAAGAGGTGTGCACATATATGTTTATACCAGCTTCTGAAGGAAAGAGGAATGAAGGAATTATAGTTAGAACAAGGATAACAACAAGATGACATCATAGATATGATATTTTGATGAGACTCATAAGTTGAGTTGATTTGACTTGACTTGAGTATAGTCAGAGATGAACCAGTAGTGTTCATTGTTGGTGCATGACAATCATCAATTGAAGGATTATGGAGAAATGAAGTCAAGAAGTCAAGAAGGAAACAAAGTCAGATGGTTGAAGGAAGGACATTTTCAGAAAACTCAAAGATATGTACACATATGTACATTAGCTGACTTATACCCTTGTTTAAGTCATACACTTGTATATATTCATCTATAAATATGTTTGAAAATGTCGGGCAAGTAGAGCAGAAGAGATTTGAGAATAGGAAGAGAGAAATTAGTGTCATTAGACACATGAAGAGTGAGTGAATTGTCCATCCTCACTTAGATGTAAATTTTCTGAGAAATCGAAAAATTTTGCGCCCGATATTTTGCTGTCTGCTCGCTCTGTGTTTAATCTTTTGAGAAATCCTTTTGCATGTATCTAAGTCCATAGCTGATCTATCTATGGCTAGAATTTGAGAGGTTAATTGTAATCAGGCTGTGAGAATTTTGATTAGGAACATTCATATGTAAGAATGTTCTAACAGTCGAAAAATCTGGCGCACATTTCATCTTCAATGAAATGATCATTGCTCAGTCTACAGTGTAAAGTTTTACACAAATGAGGGCTTAAAATCTAAGTTGGAAGGTAAGCCATCTATGGCTAAAAGATCTTGATCAAACGGGATTTACTTTGGGAGAACCAGTGCTAAGAAGTTGCAGGTGTCAAAGTCGCCATTGCAGAGAAGCACTTTCAGACATAGGTAAAGTGTTTCATACATTTCTCAGTGTGTACTTAATCTTTTTGAGAGATTTAACTTGGCAAAGTTGCGCAACCTTAAGGCGAAGTGTTGTGCAAAGTTTTATCAAAAACTTTACAGGATTGATTAGTCAATGAGTGACTAATCTGCAGCAGACTTTTCTGAAGAAACTGAAATTTTCAGAATAATCAATTTTCTGATAATTTGGTGAAGATTCTCTAAATTAGGTGGAGTCTAAAGTTGATCTTGATATAGAGGTGATCTAAATTCAAGGTTAACTTGTTCTTTTGGAGATTAACACTCTCCATCAGTGGTATCAGAGCAGGTTGTGTCAAAATTGAAGTGAAGAAGACTCCGACTATTGCAGAAATACAAAACTTTACATTTTGGAGGTGCAGAAGGATAAAGGTTGAAGAAAGATCAAAGGAAGATATACAAAGAGCATCAAAAGGATCAGAAGGAGTAACATTCGAAGTAAAGGTACATTTATTATCTGTAAAGGTTAAAGATTTGAAGCTACAGGTGAAGTAAAGATGGGAGATAGTCTCCAAATTGAAAAATTGGATAGAGAGAACTATCCTGCATGGTCTATGAGGATGGAAGCTCACCTTATGAGCAAAGATCTGATAGGATATATCACAGGAGATGAAGAAAAGCCAGAATTCAGAGATCCTAGTGTTCCAACTAGGGAGGAGCTTGCAGATTTGAAGAATTGGATGAAGAAGGATGCTCAAGCAAGAAGCATCATCTACATGGCAGTCAATGACTATTTGCTTCCTCACATTAGAGGACTTGAAAGTGCTTGTGACATTTGGAATGCTTTGGAAGAGCATTTCCAAAATACAACCAAATCAAGGAAGGCTTCACTATGGGCAGAGTTTACTACCTTCAAGAAGAAGGCCTCACAATCAATTTCTGATTATGTGACAAAGATGAAGGACATTGCAGATTCTTTAGGTGCAGTTGATGAAGATATTGAAGAAGACAAATTGGTAAGACAAATACTCACAGGACTAAGAGGAGATGAGAAATGGAAGCCTTTCATTTTATCTACAGAACTTTCATTAGATCACTTTACTCCTGATTTGAATCAATTGTTAGGTCATATGCTAACTTTTGAGAATGATATCAAAGGAGATGTTGATAAGAGTGCAGGTCATGCAATGTATTCTAAAGACAAGAAGAAAGTCAACAAAGGGAAGCAACAATCAGGTGAAGAAGAAGGTACATCAAACCAAGCAAACTTCATAAGAGGAAGAGGAAATGGCAGAAGTAGAGGAAGAGGCAGAAACAACAAAGATAATGCAAGAGCTTGTTGGATATGTGGTAAGACCAATCATCTATCTCATGATTGTTGGCATAATAATCAAAACAATGGTAATTATCAGAACTTTAATCAAAGAGCAAGAGGTGGTAGATTTCAGAGAGGAAATTTCAGAGGTAGAGGTGGTAGGAATTCTTTTGGAAGAGGTGGTGGAAGAAACTTCCAAAGTCAATCCTATAATAACACCTACTACAACTATGCATCAGATCAAAAGGAGGATTCGACTCTCATTATGAATACATGTGAAACCTCACATGAGGACATGAGAGTGTTCTATATTGATTCAGGATGTAGTAATCATTTAAGTGGAAATATTGCTTTGATGACTAACCTAGATCATAATGCAATTAATCATACAGTGCAGACAGGTGATAATACAAAGCATAAGGTAAAGTCAATTGGTTCAGTCAAAGCTAAGGATGGGAGCACTCTTCTGAGTAAGGTACTTTATGTTCCCACAATTCCAAAGAATTTGATCAGTGTAGGTCAAATTGTGGAAAAAGGATATGAGGTAAGGTTCACAAATGATGGAGTTTATGTGGAAGACCCTAGTCAAGGGTATAAACAAGTTATTGCAGGAAAGAAAGAAGGAAGGCTTTTCACATTGAAGGTACAAGGAAATGTTGGACATGCTATGTTCACATATGGAGAGCAGAAGGTGTCAGAATTGGATCTTTGGCACAAAAGACTTGGACACTTTAATGAAAGAGGTATCAAAGAAATGATTAACAATGGTTCAGTGTTTGGAATGCCTAACATTGTAGGTCAACACATGACATACAGATGTGAGGCATGTCAATTAGGTAAGGCTCATAAGCAATCCTATTCCAAGCATGGATTTATGTATTCAGAAAGACTTGAATTGGTGCATACAGATGTGTGGGGTCCTTCAAAGGACTTTAGTATAAATGGTTCAAGATATTATGTCATATATGTTGATGATGCTACCAGGTGGATCACAATTTATGTGATTAAGGAAAAGTCAGAAGTGTTTAATACATTTAAACACTATCATGCATATGCAGAAAGGATTACAGGTCAAAAATTGAGGAGACTAAGGTCAGATGGAGGGGGAGAGTATTTTTCAAATGAGTTCAATGATTATTTGTGGAATGCAGGTATAAAGAGAGAAGTTACTTGCAGGTACTCTCCTCAACAAAATGGGGTAGCAGAAAGAAGAAATAGGACTCTTGTTGAGTTTGCAAGGTCCATGATGAAAGAGAAGAATTGCCCAAATTATTTGTGGGCTGAGGCTGTTAATACAGCTACATATTTGGTTAATAGATTGCCTTGTAAAGCTTTGCAGGGTATGACACCATATGAAGCTTGGTGGGGTAAGAAACCTACCTTGGATCATTGCAGAATATTTGGATGCTTGGCATATGCATATGTGCCATCTCAATTGAGGCATAAGTTGGAGCCTAAGGCAGAGAAGTATGTATTCATTGGTTATGATGATAAGCAAATGGGATACAGGTTGTGGAGTCCATCCACAAAGCAATTTATTGTATCCAAGGATGTTACATTTGATGAGCAAGGTACTTGGTATGCAGGTAAATATAATGTACATGCAGATGATGAAGAAGTAGTGGAACAAAGAAAAGGTAAAGCAAAGGTTCAATTACTTGATGAAAGTGAGAGTAATGAAGTGCAGATTGAAGTTGAAGAGAGGCCAAGGTTTGATCCTGAATGTGATGAACCAGAGACCTCAAGAAGTGCAGAAGTTAGGAGATCATCTAGGCACAAATGGCAACCTACAAGGTATAGCTATGACACTTCATTCTTGACTACTAAAGATTATGCTTATTTGGTAAAAGCAGATGAAGACCCTTCTACATATGAAGAAGCCAAAGGGAAGAAGAATTGGGAAGATGCTATGCAAGAAGAGTATGATGCATTGATAGAGAATCAAACATGGGATTTGGTTCCTAAACCTAATAGTCAGAAGATCATTGGATGTAAGTGGGTTTACAAGACTAAAAGATTTGCAGATGGAAGTGTGTCTAGGTACAAAGCTAGACTTGTTGTGAAAGGGTATGCACAGACATATGGAGTGGACTATGATGAGACTTATAGTCCTGTGGCAAAGATGACAACCATCAGGACACTCATTGCAATTGTTGCTTGTAAAGGTTGGAAGTTGTCTCAATTAGATGTTAAAAATGCTTTCTTGAATGGTTACATTTCAGATGAAGTCTACATGGAGCAACCAGATGGATTCAAAGATCAAGTGAGTCCAAATTATGTGTGTAAGCTCAAGAGAGCTTTGTATGGGTTGAAGCAAGCCCCAAGGGCTTGGAATTATAGGCTTGTAAAATTCTTGAATGATCTTGGATTTCAAGCATCAAAGGCAGATAGTAGCTTGCTAGTCAAAGCAAGTGAAGATGGGTTTATTTATGTGTGTATTTATGTTGATGACATAATACTTACAGGAACAGATGATAAGGGGATACAAATGATCAAAAAGCAGATGGAGAAAGAGTTCAAAATCAGTGATTTGGGGAACCTATCATTCTTCTTGGGAATGGAGATCTCTTATACTCAACATGGAGTATATGTGACCCAAGAAAGGTATCTTAAAAATTTGCTAACCAAATTTAAAATGGAAGATTGCAGGGTTGCACCTACACCTTTGGAAGTGAACCATAAATTGTCTAGGTTTGGAGGAGAAGAGTTCAGAGATATGAAACTCTATCAAAGTTTGGTTGGTAGCTTGATTTATGCTACATTGACAAGGCCTGACTTGTCATATGCAGTTGGTGTGCTTTCACAATTCATGCATTGTCCTAGAAAGGAACATTGGATTGCAGGACAAAGAGTACTTAGGTACATCAAGGGTACACTCAAAGAAGGGTTGTACTATGGGTTTACTTCAGATACAAGAATCAAGATATATAGTGATGCAGATTGGGCAGGTAATGTGGATGATAGAAGATCAACACATGGATACTTGTGCTATGTAGGAGACAAATTGATTTCATGGTGTTCCAAGAAGCAACATACAGTTGCTTTGTCATCTACAGAGGCAGAATATAAAGGTATGGTGGAAGCTGCAAAAGAGGTAATATGGCTAAAGACACTTTTGAAAGTTTTTGATGTGATTCAGAGTACTCCTATTATTTGTGGAGACAATATGAGTTCATTATACTTGGCAGCTAATCCTGTATTTCATGCTAGAACTAAGCATATTGAAATACAGTATCATTTTCTGAGAGAGAAGGTCATTGAGAAAGAGATTGAAGTCATACACACTCCCACAAAAGATCAAGTTGCAGATATGATGACTAAAAGTCTAGATGGACCAAAACTACAAAGATTCAAGGATATGGCTGGAGTAAAGAAGATAGAAAAGAACCACAATTAATGATTGAGGGGGAGCTGTTGGTGCATGACAATCATCAATTGAAGGATTATGGAGAAATGAAGTCAAGAAGTCAAGAAGGAAACAAAGTCAGATGGTTGAAGGAAGGACATTTTCAGAAAACTCAAAGATATGTACACATATGTACATTAGCTGACTTATACCCTTGTTTAAGTCATACACTTGTATATATTCATCTATAAATATGTTTGAAAATGTCGGGCAAGTAGAGCAGAAGAGATTTGAGAATAGGAAGAGAGAAATTAGTGTCATTAGACACATGAAGAGTGAGTGAATTGTCCATCCTCACTTAGATGTAAATTTTCTGAGAAATCGAAAAATTTTGCGCCCGATATTTTGCTGTCTGCTCCCTCTGTGTTTAATCTTTTGAGAAATCCTTTTGCATGTATCTAAGTCCATAGCTGATCTATCTATGGCTAGAATTTGAGAGGTTAATTGTAATCAGGCTGTGAGAATTTTGATTAGGAGCATTCATATGTAAGAATGTTCTAACAGTCGAAAAATCTGGCGCACATTTCATCTTCAATGAAATGATCATTGCTCAGTCTACAGTGTAAAGTTTTACACAAATGAGGGCTTAAAATCTAAGTTGGAAGGTAAGCCATCTATGGCTAAAAGATCTTGATCAAACGGGATTTACTTTGGGAGAACCAGTGCTAAGAAGTTGCAGGTGTCAAAGTCGCCATTGCAGAGAAGCACTTTCAGACATAGGTAAAGTGTTTCATACATTTCTCAGTGTGTACTTAATCTTTTTGAGAGATTTAACTTGGCAAAGTTGCGCAACCTTAAGGCGAAGTGTTGTGCAAAGTTTTATCAAAAACTTTACAGGATTGATTAGTCAATGAGTGACTAATCTGCAGCAGACTTTTCTGAAGAAACTGAAATTTTCAGAATAATCAATTTTCTGATAATTTGGTGAAGATTCTCTAAATTAGGTGGAGTCTAAAGTTGATCTTGATATAGAGGTGATCTAAATTCAAGGTTAACTTGTTCTTTTGGAGATTAACACTCTCCATCATTCATAATACACTAAGTTGTGAGTTGTCAGTCACAGGTTCTAGGATTCAGTTCTTGATTTTGTCTAGTGTATCTACATGACACAACAAAAGTACATTGAGAAAACTTTCGTAAGGTAAATGCAAATATGAGGATCCTAGTGTATATTTTCAGGTTTGTGAAGACAGGAGATCGCAGGTTCAGAGCGAGTAATTGCTACATTTGTTATCAAGCAAATGATTGCTTGATGTGTACACTATTGAATATCTAGATTCCATATTTTCTCAAGTATTATGGTTAATATTCAGCAAGTTCAGGTGTTTGAAGTTTGAAAGAAAGTCAAATTCATTTTTGAAGAAGACTTTTGAAGAAAAGGTTTGAAGATCAATTTGGGGAGTACAAGTTTGAAGCTTGTGACAGTTTGCAGATGAATGAAGTTTGCAGATCCAGTTCATTTTGTACCAATATGACATTGCAGCAGGGATTGTTGGAAAACAAAGATCCAATATCCTACTGGTCAAAATGTCCAAATTTTACAGCATATGTAGATTTGTTGGTCAAAATGTTCCAGAGCTTATAGCATCTGTAGATTTGTTTAAAGATTCTTTGCAACACAATAGCTCCTAGCGTAGTGCAAAAAGCTTCGCCTCTCAACCTGTTGACGTGGGTTCAAACCCCGTTCAGCGCGATCGCTAAAAGAAGTTTTTTAGAAAAGCAAAAAAGTGTTTTTCTTTTTCGTTTGTCACACGATTAATCGGTGACGCATTTCCGTTTTGAAAATAGTGATCGCAAGAGATTTTTTATGTGTTTTATGCTTTCGAGAAGCTTTTCAAGAGATACACAAGTACTATATAAAAAAGTGCTTGGTTCATTATTGATTCATCCATCACTTACTTCAACAACAAGCTATGGAGCTTGGCAGCTCATTAGAGGTAGAGCTTTTAGCACATGGGGCAGCCATGGTGCTATTTTGGAGCATGTTGAGGAGCAGCTATGAAGTTCTTCTTGGCGAAGAAGAGTGTGCTCACACTCTTGCTTACGGAGAAGCTATTAGCAGCTTGGTGGTGTGGATCATCCATTCACATGATGTATTTGAATATTGTCTTCTACATGAAGATTTTGGTTTACTTCAAAGACATTGGATGGTGGTTAACATAAGATTTACATCTTATGTTAAGAATTCAGGTACATATTCTTTTTATGCACACAGGTACTACTTGGAGTTTATGGAGGCAGTAACATCCATATCAGGAGGAGTCCTATTCAGCATAGGTACAAGAGAATCACTATGTATATGCTTTATGCATATTTGGATGAGGTGTTAGAGAAGTTATGTTCATATGAGTTTGAGGATTTCTGGCAGCAAACTTGTTAGTTTTCTTTGCTACTTTTGTAAGTATGTGATCTTTTGGCACATGTGTCTAACTTAGGGTCTTCCATAGCCTAAGGTTAGATGAGGGTTTGCTGATTATCAGATTTAGACTGATCCTTCCTCTTTCTGCCACTCATATTCACTCTTTTACAACCCATCAGGTCACACATCTCATATATATTCAGATTTCTATCCATACATCTGAATATGTTTTTTACATTTGTACATTCACTCATCCATCTATTTTTGTTCACATAGAGTGGTTGCGAGTTTTGCTCCCACATTGTACATTGAACATTAGTATATATGATAGTGTGAGGAAGCAGTGGCTTACGTAACACTTTACACGTTGTCTAATCTTTCTCTATCTTTGTCTCGTCATTTGTATGATTAAATGTGGTATGTTCATGTTTTTTCAATATTGGAAGATTGCTAGATTCTATGTTGTATATGCTGGACCTATGGAACCTTGGACCTGTGGTATTAGTAATGGGCCTACCTCATTTCCAACAAGAACAATGTAGAGACCTAAGGGAATGGTCTATCTGATAATTCCAATTCCTAAAGTCGTCTTTGCATCTAAGTCTTGAATGTCAAATCTTCCAAAAGTATTAAACTCTATTATTAGAATTAATCTAGGAAAAATCAAAGATGATCAAGATAGGGATCCACTTGTAGACATGAACTTTCAAAATTAGGCATATTGTCATTCGGAATACTTGAACGTTATGTTTCAAGAAAACATGGATAATTGAAATAAGTCCACCTAAGTTGCCAAGGAATGAGAAGATAGTATTTCTCCTCATTTTAGTGAGCATGTTTTGGCAGGGACTCACTAGACCAACTTTGCTAAGTTCATATCTTTAGCTAAGTCCTATCAAATACAAATAAATTATATTTGTATTTGAAAAGGACTATAAAAGAATAGTTAAGTTCAGAACATCTGAAGATTCATCTCCTTTCTATTGAAAGTGGAAGATGAATCTAGTTTCTGGCCCTTCCAAGATAGAGATAGGATCTCTATCATAGACTCCTAAATTTATAAATTTCTAGGGAAGTACAAAGTATACTAAAATTATTATTTTTATGGAGCTCAAGGTTTGTGAAAGTGCCAAAAGAAAAAAACCACCAAAGAAGTCCACCCATTTCACTAGCCCATAGGTACAAGGCATGCATGTACATTCGGGTGGACTAAGGGAAAGTGATTTGGGCAGGATCTTGATTCATTATCTTTCAGTTTAAGGTAGGGATTAGCCTTTATCTAATTATTGGAAAGGAATCTAAAGAGAGAGATAACCATGCTCAGAGTATAGATCATGGTGCATGGGGGAATACTTCACATACTATACCTACACACATTTTCGAGGACAAAAATGTTAAAGGGGGGAAGAATGTTGTATAATTCATGGTATTACAAGGTTAAACATATGGATTCTAAAGGTTAGATATGATGTATGTTTACCTTGTTCTAGCCCTTTAACTACCCTTGGAACATGCGCTGAATCTTAGGGTGAAACCCTTGGTTTTAACCCTTGGGGTATTTATTCATATGAGCTCCCATTTATGGTTAAAACCTTAGGTTTGATTTATCCTAAGGTGTGGGAACCTTAGTCTTGGGAGAAGCTTCTCTAGGAGCCACCTTGCGTGTACATGAGAGAAGAATCCTCATTCGATTTAGAAGGCATGTGATAGACCTTGGGAAATAAGAAGGCATGTGATCACCCTTGGGAAAGTCACATGAGGGACACTTGGCCAATCTCAAGGACATGCACTCCCTTGGGCTAGAGGCATATATATGGATGGAGTTGGATGGGTGGATATGTGCTCTCTCTTAGGAGTGTGGCCTTGATAGTTAGATTCATGAGTAGTAGTTGTATTTCACAACATTACCACTTCAAGTGATATGGATATTTCACCTCCCACTGCATGACCTCTCACATCCACCACTTCACCACGTAGTTTTACCACATCACATTTTTCCATAGTCACCACAACATTCACCATCCCAAACCTATTTCCCTTTCCCCCTGCATCAACCACCACACCACCATCATCATCATCATCAGTCACTACATCCTTATTATTATTATCACCCACTATAGATAATGCATTTAATCAGATGTTCACATGCATGAATCAAGTTAGGCAGGAATTCACTTCTCTCAAGCACAATTATCACGCCTTGCAAAAAGACTACATCGCAACTACAGAACCAATTAAACTCATTGATTATAGAGAACTCCTCTCTTAACGCATGAAATCAAGAACTATGTGATGTTTATGATTGAAAGGAGCTGGAGTTCAAGCAAAAGACGAAAGAGGCTCTTAGAGAAAAAAAAAGAACTTATATGGGTTTGAATTGTACATAATGCAACGCTAACTAGAAACATGGGACTCTTAAGAAGACACCTCGCAATAGCCAAAGAGGAGAACCAAAGAATACTAGAACAAAATCATGAAAACTTCAAAGTAGCTATAGACAGACCCAATGAACCACTCAATCCAAGTAGATTTAAAGCAGTCCCCTCGGAGACCATGTAGCTACTCTTGGATGATCATGCATGCCTACTCAAAGATTATGATCGGATCAATGAAGAATATCAGCACTTAAAGAGTGAACACACTGCTTTACAACTACAAGCACATATACAGCAATGCAATGTTCAAAAGGTCACACGACCAGAGATCATGGAAGAGTTAGTCACATTAAGGGCGCATGTACTAGGTCTACAATCTCAAGTTGTAGCTTAGTTAGAGCCTCCCATACATGAATCCCAACCGAAGATCCCAACAAACGAAGAGACAATTTCAATCCCGATAGAGGCTACATATGAAGAAGAATACAAATCACAATCGGCCCCAGGAAGATGAGTTATTGTACAAGGGCAAGACACATTTGAACTTCCCATTCTAGCATGGCTAAAATCAGTTCAAGAGCTCGGTCAAACCCATTCTACAAGGTTATAAGCCCAACTCCATGTGATGGCCCTAATAGAAGAACAAATCCTCTAATTGCCTTATTTTGCTCAACTGGCACCACAAAGGTACATCTCAGTCAATGAACTCCAATATAAACCCTACTTTATATACATGGTGGAATATCATATGGTGATCAAAAAGGAAATCGACAAGAAACCCATGCATGCCACCTAGTTTGAACCCAAAAGACTTATCCTAGGAGGCAAAACAATGTAAAATCTTTCACCCCACTTGGCACAAGGAGCTTTTGCAAGAATGGTGAAGAAGGATGAGATTCACTGACAATGGTATCTCCCACAGGCGCCTTCAATGCCTCAGCATCCAGTTGCTTCGGTTTATCGTGTCGTTGGACTACAATGACATCTTCCATAATTACATCTGGCTCCTGTTGCTTGCTAGGAGAAGAGGGTGTCGACTGCCCTGTAAAGTCGTGGCTATATCATGAAAGATTTCAACCTCTTGAAGTGTGGTTGAATCCTACACTTGGCTTTGCGATGGGTTGATACGTCTGCGTTTTCGCTGGAAGAAATGTAGCAAATCTTCGTCATCATCCTCCTCCAGCATCTAGGTAGATTCCTCATGTAAGAGCAAAGTGTTTCCGGGGGGTGGTTGCGCTGCTTGGATCACGGGAAGAAGAAGGGTGAGAAGGTGCGGCAATCAGGTACGAGGAATCTCATGCTTGGCTAGTTGTTTAGTAACTGCTAGGCATTCACATTGAATGCACCGGAAGAAGAATGATGTGAAATTGACCCCCTCGCATGATGCAGTATCAATCATCGAGTAGAAAGGAGGGGAGATACCATACATGCGTTTTTGCAGGTTCAATACAGCGACTAAGAATTGAAGGGTTGTTCGCTCCGGTGTTGGGCGACATAGAATGGCAAACTTGTTAGATGAGTGCCGGGGAAAAAGTTCTTTCATTGTCACCATGGGGAGAAGGGGGCCATCGACCAACCCCTCCTGAGGGAGACGAAACCCCTCAGCAACGGTGCTGAGAGTGGCTACGACACAGGGGTTTAAACATGTTAATGGCCAGCATTGCTCTGTAGCAGGCGTGGTGGCTATGGCAGATATAATCTACGCACAGAAGGGATGACACTCCACTGAATGCCAAGGCAATTCAGCAAAGGCCAAGAGCCTTTCAGCACGCAGGAACTCACTCACATCCAGAGTGAGACTCTCACGAAAGGTCACGATATTCACAAGAGCTTCCATGGTGCACTCAGAAACAGACAATAACACAAAGCACACAAGGTTTGCAAACACACAAGGACACAATAGCGACTAATAGCGAGAGGAACAAGATTAAGTAAACACTGGGAAAATCAAGCGGTAAGAACCCTAATCATAACGCAGTATTGGAAATATACCGACATAATGATGACATGCGCACATTAACATAATCAAAGAGACAGAAGGTGGCTACTAATCATGATTAGGTAGGAAAAGGAAACTATTACGGTCAGTCGGTCAATCGAAACACAGAGATAAGAAAAGAAAGTTGAGTGAGAAAAATGGACAAAGCAAAGGAGTGCAAATACCGATGACACATCATGAGGACGTAGATGGTGGATAATAGGGATGAAGCTTCGAGCCATTAATCGCTTTAGGAAGAAGGTGGCCAATTAAGGTGGATAGCCGAAAAGTTGCAGGTCCCACTTGTTCGACAATGTGGTAGGGACCGAACCAGCGTAGTTTAAATTTTCCAGTAGATCTATTAGACTTAGCATTATAAAAGAGTACTAATTGGTTTACCATAATCAGGGGGTTTTGAGGAAATGATCATGGGTTTTGGCTTGTCGAAGCTGCACTTCCTACAGCACCTGGAAAGTTTCAAGACGCTTTTCATCCAGAGATCGTAAAGCCTCCAATCGAAAAGGAAATGATTCTTCTAGTAGTAATTTCTGCTCTAATGCCACCCGCAGACTAGGAACCACAAGTTCCATAGGAGCAATAACTTCCAATCCATATGCCAACTTGAAAGGAGTGATTCTGGTCGCCACTTTATATGTTGTACGGTAAGCCCATAGTACGGCAGGTAGGAATTGGTCCCATCTCTATGGACAATCTAATACCAGTTTCTTTAAGATGTTCAACAGAGATTTGTTGGTGCTCTCAGCGAGTCCATTTGCTCGTGGATAGTAGGGAGAACTGAACTTATGCACAATCTGGAAGGTTTTAGTAAGCACTTGCATTAATGTATTTGTAAAGTGTGTACCTTGATCAGTTAGTATCTCCAAGGGTAACCCATAGCATGGAAAAATATCCTTCATCAAACATTTAGCTACCACAACAGCTGTAGCTGACCAAAGAGCCCAAGCTTCGGCCCATTGAGTCGCATAATCCATGCAGGTCAGAATGTATCGGTTACTAGTAACTGTCGCAAGAGGAGTAATGGGGCCAATAAAGTCCAAACCCCATTTCTGAAAAGGTTCAAGATGCACAATAGGTTGGAGTGGAAAGAGGTGTCACTGTAAGGGCTGACCGGAACGTTGACACGCATCACACTGCTGCACGTACTGGGTTACATCACGGTACATCATAGGCCACCATAAACTACTCTGTAGGATCTTCCGATGTGTCAGGTCAACCGCAAAATGTCCTCCGATTGGGGAAAAATGAGCCATTGTAATTACTAAAGCAATTTCATGTGGGGGAACACATCTTAGCAACACGCCCGAGTGATCCATATAATATAACTACCTTATAATTAGCCAAAATCATCAACTATACATGGCTAGTCTTTGTCGAGCAGCTGAAGAGGTCGTAGCAAGCGGACATCCACTGGTGAAGAACAAAAGCAAGGTGTCATAGTAAGAGGAGGGTACCGGCAATTCCTGCTGATCATCCTGTATTATCTCGGCTACATAAATAGCGGGTGTTGTATCATCAACTCCTTCTGGAAGTTCACCGAACGAATTCAGTGTTGTTTTCCAAGAGCCGACTCTATTTTACCTCCTTTGTATGCAACCTAAGCTTGTTGTGGAACCTTCCTTTCCTTGTGTTGATCTTTACTTCTCCTTTTTATATGTACCCAATTCATGATGTATCCCTTTCTTTAATGGCTTGAATTGCAATCCTAAAGATAGAAGGTCCCAATTCAAGAAACCTCAAGATTAGAGAACCATCCAAACTTCACAATTTACATAATCTTTAAATGATTTCATGTCCTCTTTGCTATTGGACATCCAAAAACACTCATTGGATGAGCAAACCAAATTAAAATGATATCAATCCCCCTCCAAATTTGTGCATCCTTGAGATACACCAACAATGATTACTACTACTTTTGCAAGACTTTTGAGATTTCCAAGTGTGATTTGAACAGACAAGTGCATGGGAAAAAATGAGAAAATTGTACTTATGCATAGACATGTAGTGCATACCTACAATCATGCATGATTTAAGTGAATAAAAAACAAAGTGGTGCATACAAATGGCATTTGCCATTCAAAGGTGAAGCTTATTCAATTCCTTGATGCAAATATTCTTGTCATTTTCATGAAATATTTATGTGATGCATTTATGTAGGTTTAAAAGAAAACAATATGTTAAATCATATAATGTCATATTATGTGATCCTATTCCATGAATTCTCTTGATGCATAATTCACTTGTACTTGTACAAATGGAGCCAAATGATTTCTAAATGGATTCTTTTGACAATGATCTAGTCATAAATTAAGTCTTACTATTACTCAATGTTTATGTTATTTAGAATCATTCAATCTGCAAATAGATATGCATGTATAAGACACAAATTCATGTCCAATGAAAATCCAATATGCATACTTTAGATGCAAACAAAATCAATAAGGTGAAAAATATTCACACTATTTCTATGAAACATCCTCATGCTTGCTTTATTGCTCATTACTTTCATCTTCTTTTAGCTCTTCATCAATGATATAATGTTGGAACAAACCAATCACAAATTGTTGATTACAAAGAGCTTGAAGCAAGCTTATGATCAGATTGAAGTGGAAGAATACACTTGAGAAAGTGAAGAGATCTCATAAGTGAAGTTTGTATACATATGTACATTATAGTTGGAAATTCTTGTAATATGAGTATAGATAATCCTTAGGATGATAAGGAGTAATGTAATAGACACGGGATAAGTCTAGAACCATATGTATATAAGTCAATGATGTGAAGAAATATGTGAGAGAGTCATTAGAAGACAAGTGTCATAGAGATAGATGTGAGGAGAGTCATCTTTAGAAAATATCCATGAGTATTTCGTAGATTTCTCTCAGCATGATCATGTGGATCAAAAATGCTTTTGTACACATCTAATCTAGAAGCTAATTAAGCTATGTTCAAAGTTTCATGGTCTAATTCCTCTCCTGCTGTAAGTATGATCAATAGGAACATGTGTATGTAAAGTCCGCAGAAAAACTTCTCAGAGTTGCACATTTTTTTGTGTCGATGATATGCTTAGATCTCAATGCACAGTGTAACGTTTTGGATGACTGAGCACTTAAAATCTAAGTTATAAGGTAAGGAAGCTATGGCTAAAAGAATTTAGCAAAACGGGATTTGTGTTCTGAGAAATCAACCTTAGAAGTTACCTATGTCAAAGTCGCTTGTTTAGGAAAATAGTTTCTAACATACTTTTGATCTTAAGGATCAAATTAAAGTTCTAATGATTCTTTTGAAGAACTAATGGTTGATATGATTGCGCAAAGGTAATGTGAACATTTATACATCATTGATTTGACAAAATCTAAAGATATCTATAGGCATTGAAGTCAATTTCTGAAGCAGACTTTCTGAAGAAGGAATTTCTTCACTCAAAAAAGTGCTAGTGAAAGTTTTGATAAATGAAGACAATATTTGTATAAAGTTTGATCCATAACTGATATAGAAGTGTTCTTAGATCAGTATAGATCAAACCTTTGGAGGTTAAGAGGTCTCCAACAGTGGTATCAGAGCATAAGGTGCAATACAAGTGAAGTAAAAGCATTGGAAGTCCCGACTGTTGCAGGTATTGAAGTTCCTTCTAATTGAAGGTGGACAAGGAAAAATTCTTGAAGATAACTTGCAAAAGTACAAAGCACGAGTTCGAAGAATCAAGAAGGATTAAAGCTTCATATCAAAGGTACACTTTATTATCATAAATCATAGTAATTGCAGACACAGAAGATCAAAGATGGGAGAAAGTTTGCAGATTGATAAGCTAGATAGGGAGAACTATCCAGCTTGGTCCATGAGGATGGAGGCACACCTCATGAGCAAAGATTTGATGGCATTTATTACAGGAGAAGAAGAAAAGCCTGAATTTGCAGATCCTAGTATTCCAACTAGGGAAGAGCTTGCAGATTTAAAGACTTGGATGAGAAAGGATGCTCAAGCTAGAAGCATCATTTACATGGCTGTAAATGATTATCTTCTACCTCACATCAGAGGATTGGAAAGTGCAACAGATGTGTGGAATGATTTGGAAGAGCATTTCCAAAACACAACCAAGTCTAGGAAGTCCTCATTATGGGTAGAATTTACAACTTTCAAGAAGAAGAGTTCACAATCAATTTCTGATTATGTGGAAAGGATGAAGGATATTGCACATAGCTTGGGAGCTGTAGATGAAGACATTGAAGAGGATAAGTTAGTAAGGCAAATACTTACAGGTCTGAGAGGAGATGAGAAGTGGAAGCCTTTCATATTGTCCATAGAATTGTCATTAGATCACTTTACTCCTGATCTTAATCAATTGCTAGGACACATGCTAAATTTTGAGTAGGACATTAAGGGAGACAATGATAGGAGTGCAAGTCAAGCTATGTACTCCAAGGACAACAAAAAGAATGGCAAAGGGAAGCAGTCAACTGATGATGAAGGGACTTCAAGTCAAGCTAACTTTACAAAAGGAAAGATGAACTTCAGAGGTAAAGGAAGAGGAGGTAAGAAGAAGGATAATACTAAAGCTTGTTGGATTTGTGGTAGAACCAATCATTTGGCAAATGATTGTTGGTATAACAATCAAAATGGTGGAAGTAATAATCAGAGCTTCAATCAAAGAGGTAGAGGAGGCAGAAACCAAAGAGGTAACTTTAGAGGAAGAGGTGGTAGGACATCATATGCTAGAGGAGGTGGAAGAATTTTTCAATCTCAGTCCTACAATAATAATTATTATAATTATGCATCAGATCAAAAGGATGACATGATTCTCATCTTGATGCAACTCATGAAGTAGTAGGAGAAGATCAAAGGGTGTTTTATATTGACTCAGGATGTAGCAATCATCTGAGTGGCAATATATCATTGATGACTGATATGGAAGCAAAGGTGAATGGGCATACAGTTCAAACAGGTGATAATACCAAGCATAAGGTGGAAATCATTGGATCAGTAAAGACAAAGAATGGAAGTACACTCTTAAGCAAGGTACTTTATGTTCCTACTATTCGTAAACACTTGATAAGTGTAGGGCAAATTGTGGAGAAAGGATATGAAGTCAAATTCACAAATGAAGGTGTTTATGTGCAAGATCCAAATCAGGGATATAGAAACATAATTGTAGGTAAAAAGGAAGGAAGTTTGTTTACTCTCAAAGTCCAAGGTAATGTGGGACATGCTTTATTTACTTATGGAAGTCAAAAGATGTTTGAGTTTGACCTATGGCATAAAAGGCTAGGTCATTTCAATGAGAGAGCCATAAAGGAAATGTCAAGGAATGATGTAGTGCTTGGTTTTCCAAATGTTGAAGGGCAACACATGGTGTACAAGTGTGATCAGGATACAAGTATTCAAACATGCTTGAGTTAGTTCATACAAATGTGTGGGGTCCTTCAAGGGACTATAGTATAAATGGATCTAGATATTATGTGTTGTTTGTTGATGATGCAACCAGATGGATTACTTTATATGTAATCAAGGACAAATCACAAGACATTCAAGCATTATCATGCTTATGCAGAAAGGATTACAGGACAAAAGCTCAAGAGGTTGAGATCAGATGGAGGGAGAGAGTATTTCTCTAAAGATTTTGATGATTATTTGTGGAATGCAGGTATAAAAAGAGAAGTAACTTGCAGGTACTCTCCTCAACAAAATGGAGTTGCAGAAAGAAGAAATAGAACTCTTGCAGAGTTTGCAAGAGCAATGATGAAGGAAAAGAATTGTCCAAATTACTTATGGGCAGAAGCTATCAACACTGCAACATACCTTGTGAATAGGTTACCTTGTAAAGCTTTGGAGGGAAGAACTCCTTATGAAGCATGGTGGGGTAAGAAACCTACTCTTGATCATTGTAAGGTATTTGGATGTTTAGCATATGCTTATGTTCCTTCACAATTGAGACATAAGTTAGAACCCAAAGTAGAGAAGTATGTGTTTATTGGATATGATGATAGACAGATGGGTTACAGATTGTGGATTCCATCTACAAAGCAATTTCTTGTTACCAAAGATGTTACATTTGATGAGGAATGTATATGGTATACAGGGTCAACAAATGAGTATGCAGATGTTAACGAAATACAAAGGAAAGGAAAGACAAAAGTAAGTGTGTATGAAGAAGATATTGATAATGTGGATTATAAAAGTAAATTGCAGGATAATGTTGAAGATGGGCCAAGATTTGATCTAGAATCAAATGTGGTTGAGACTTCAAGAAGTGCAGAGGTTAGAAGATCCTCAAGGGAAAGAAAAGAGCCTATCAGGTATAGTTATGACACATCTTTCTTAACAACAAAAGATTATGCTTACATTGTGAAGACAGAAGAGGATCCAATCACATATGAAGAAGCTAAAGGTAAACAGAATTGGGAGAAGGCAATGCAAGAAGAGTATGACGCTCTACTTGAAAATGAGACATGAGGTTGGTGCCAAGACCAAAGAATCAGAAGGTTATTGGATGTAAGTGGGAGTATAAAACAAAAAGGTTTGCAGATGGTAAGGTGTCAAGATACAAGGCTAAACTTGTGGTCAAAGGTTATGCCCAAACTTATGGGGTAGATTATGATGAAACCTTTAGTCCTATTGCTAAGATGTCTACAATTAGATCATTGATTGCTATTGCTTCTTGTAAAGGATGGAAGTTATCACAATTAGATGTGAAGAATGCATTTCTGAATGGATATATTGCAGATGAAGTATACATGGAGCAACTAGAAGGTTTCATGGATTCAATTGGATCATATTATGTGTGTAAGCTCAAGAGAGCTTTGTATGGGTTGAAGCAGGCCCCAAGAGCATGGAATTACAGGCTTGTTAAGTTCTTGAATGAATGTGGATTTCAGGCATCAAAGGTAGATAGTAGCTTGCTAGTGAAGGCAAGTGAAAATGGATACATATACATGTGTATTTATGTTGATGATATTATTGTCATAGGTACAGATGCTCAAGGAATCAATGAGCTTAAGAAAAAAATAGAGAAGGAGTTTAAGACAAGTGATTTGGGAAACTTATCTTATTTCTTAGGAATGCAGATTGTATATACTCAACATGGAGTATATGTTACACAAGAGAGATACTTGAAGAATCTTCTGGTCAAGTTCAACATGGAGGATTGCAAGTCTTCAACTACACCATTGGAGGTAAATCATAAATTGAGCAGGTATGGAGGTGAAGAGTTTAATGATATGAAGAAATATCAGAGTTTGGTAGGTAGTTTCATTTATGCTACCTTTGACAAGGCCAGATTTATTATATGCAGTAGGTGTGTTATCACAATTTATGCATTGTCCAAAGAAGACTCATTGGATTGTAGCTCAAAGGTTACTCAGATATATCAAAGGAACCTTAAGTAAAGGTTTGTATTATGGATTTACTTCTGATACAAGAATCAAATTGTTTAGTGATGCAAATTGGGCAGGTAATTCAGATGATAGAAGGTCTACTCATGGGTATCTCTGTTATATTGGAGATAAACTAGTTTCTTGGTGCTCAAAGAAGCAACATACAGTTGCTTTGTCATCTACAGAAGCTGAATATAAAGGAATGGTAGAGGCTGCAAAAGAAGTGATTTGGTTAAAGACCTTGTTGAAGAGTTTTGGAACTGATCAGAGTACTCCAATTATTTTTGGAGACTATATGAGTTCATTGTATTTGGCAGTTAACCCTATTTTTCATGCCAGGACTAAGCATATAGAGATTCAGTATCATTTCTTGAGGGAAAAGGTACTTGATAAAGAGATTGAAGTGATGTATACTCCAACAAAAGAGCAAGTTGCAGATATGATGACAAAAAGCTTGGATGGACCTAAGCTACAAAGATTCAAAGAGATGGCAGGAGTGAGAAGGTAAGGAAGCTATGGCTAAAAGCATTTAGCAAAACGGGATCTGTGTTGTGAGAAATCAACCTTAGAAGTTACCTATGTCAAAGTCACTTGTTCAAGAAAATAGTTTCTAACATACTTTTGATCTTAAGGATCAAATTAAAGTTCTAATGATTCTTTTGAAGAAGTAATGGTTGATATGATTGTGCAAAGGTAATGTGAAGATATCTGCGTCATTGATTTGAAGAAATCTGAAGATATGTGCAGGCATTGAAGTCAATTTCTGAAGCAGACTTTCTAAAGAAGGAATTTCTTCACTCAGAAAAGTGCTAGTGAAAGTTTTGATAAATGAAGACAATATTTGTATAAAGTTTGATCCATAACTGATATAGAAGTGTTCTTAGATCAGTATAGATCAAACCTTTGGAGATTAAGAGGTCTCCAACATATAATCTTCTCCATGTTTTCTCTTGAAAGGTTTGACTTGTTTTCTTGCAAAAGGAATCTTTAAAATGTACCATCATGCTCTTTCAAAGCATATGTACCATTACTGCAAGATTACAACTACCATGTGCTAGAGAGATGACTCTCCTCTCAACCATATGCCTGTATATATAGCTCTCTCCAGTAGACTACCTTATTGGGTAGGTGGATTCTAACCATCCATGTGTCAGCCATGTAACTGCATGTGCGCCAAGTATCCTAGCTAACTATGGTTAACTCAAGTGGATGCTTCTAGAAGGTTCTAAATGTCTTTGGGAAAAATACTCTCCCCATGTACTGCATGATGTTTGAACCTAAGACCTCCTCCTTCACACCCTTGAGAATTAACAACTAGGCTAAGTGGATCACTTGTTTACAAGAGCACATGACCGACTAGTAAGTCTAGTCTTGAGATATTTTGTCATACACACAAGTGACCAAATAGTATCCGATTTCATATATGTATGAACCAGTTGGACCATTAGATCATAGGCTTACTTTATTACATTGTTTCCCCTTGGAAAACATTATTTTCCTCGAAAAGCTATACAAATAATGTGGACAATCCCCGAGCCTCATATTCTAAAATCGTAAGAACATGTCTCATCTCTATGGTGGGATCCCTACCCAAATATATTCAAAACACCATCTACTTTTTCATTTTGATACACTCATCAAAGTACAAAGTAGTGAGTGAATAATAAGGGTGGATCTAAAAACATCCCTAGCCACTTCATTGTTTCTCGATGTGCGATCTAGGCACAAACATATGAAGTGGGTGGATTCCAATTACTAGTCCATTTCCAGGCATGATTGGTGCATGGACATAGTAATTTATGTGGGAGTTCTATCCCTATCAAGACTTTGAGAACTCTTGATTCACTTGAATTTGATTTGGAAAACTTAAAGTTTGGTTGAGTCAAACATCTAACTTGGATGTTTGTACAATGGTTTACTCTCAACCAACATTTACTTGATTTTTTATGTGATTAGAGGACTACTTTTCCTAATGGGTTTGAAAATCCTATGTAAACTGTAGGAGGAAGTTTTCCATTTACTTTGATCAATTGTACTATAACTTGACCAAGTTAAATCCTAAATGAAAATTATTCAACTTAGGACACTTTTCTCAAAAAGACTTTGGCTAAAAGTTCTTGGGAATTGTGAAATAGATGAGCAATTCCTAACTTCTCTATTCTAGAGTATATTGGACTCTATAAACTCATTAGAGTTATACTAGCTAACTTGAAGCAAACTCAAATGTATAAGTTAACTTAAACTTAACATTTTTTTAAGATTGAAAGTGTTCTTGTACAGAACATCTATCTGGGATGTTTAATTTAGTTATTTGTTCCAACCGACTAACCCGAGACTTTTGTTAAAAGAATCAAATACCCTATATGAGTCAAATCCCGAATTTTCTAAAAGTAGAAGGAAAGAAGTAAAACTCTATACAACCAATTCAGACTTCAAAGATACATAAACTTTCTATTAGTCAAATTCTAGATAACTCAAGGCTTTAACTTCACAACGATCTATTTCAACACGGTATTGAAACATTTACAAAGATATATTTCAATATGGTATTGAGACAACTTTTTCTGTCTTTAAGAGAAATTAACTTGATTCTCAAAAATATTCAAAGTAAATGTAAAACATCATCCAACCATAAGATACTAGTGTGGTATCCAACACTAGTGTGTTGATCCATTGAGGTTCTATTGATGAGTTTTTACTCAAATACTGCTTCACTTGAGACTAAGTTCATTCATGTATTCAATCTTTATCACTACTTATTGGGAATGCAAGAACAAAGGATTGAATTTACCAAGTTATACTAGGCACTTGATCCTTGAATTAGTCAATCTAATCCTTAGTTGAAAGGACCTTTTCAATGTCAAAGTCCTACTTCTTTAGAAATTTGTCAAATATTTTTGAATCAATGACACTTTATCTTGAAGTGTTCCATAAAATATGTATTTTTTCTATTTTGAAAAAAAAGATCTTGGAAGTTACTTACTTTGTATCTTCTTACTTACTTTTATCCTCCTTGAATTTAAACTTCTCCTTTGAAGTTTCAATTCCCTTTAGGATCAAATCTAACTTCAAGATTCACACTCATACTAAAAGATAATTATCATCCCAAGGTCCGATTTCCCATACCATCTTTCCTAGATCAATCTAAGTATAAAATCTAGTCTCCCATACCACCCTATTTTATATTTACATTGATGTGTGAGTGATGCCTATCGTAAAGTCTAAACATATCTTGATGGAATACCTTCTCACTTCAAAAATTTTGAAATTTCAAGCATTACCTCTAACTGGATATTCTAGGTTGTGATTCCTTTATAGGATCATTTTATGATCTCGTGCTTTTACCTTGGAAACTTGAAAACCTTTGGATAAATCATCCATTCTTCTTGGCTATGGTTTTCAAAAGAAAACTGATGATAATTCCAAGTTCTTGAATTTCTTGAATTCGAGTCCAATTGATTTATACCTGAACAATATATAGCGACAAGAGCTTTTTACTTCTTGTCTTTCCTTTCTAACTAAAGCTTTAAGTAGCTATACTGACCAGGATTTTACAAGAATCTCTCTATTGCTTAAGTCTAAGCATATGCTCATGCTTTTTAGATTTTACCAAAATCCCTTTAAGAATAGGTAAACTTTATGTTGTACCTTCCACATACCTAATTACCATTGTCATGGTTACAAACTACATACTTGGAACTTTTACTAAGTTTAGACTTGGAACAGCTTATTCATTTCATACTTTGAGTGAAAATTTTCAAAAAGGAGTCTGATTGTCGTTACTCAGAAAAATTTCAAAGAAGTTCCTATCACAAGTTCTTGGATAAACATTGCCAAGTTTGATCAAGTCTTATTGACCTTTCGACAAGAATAAAGAATTAGTCTTTATCGTTAAGATCTCTTGAAATTGTGTAAAGCTTATATAGATTACCCATAGGATTTACAAAGATCTTTTCTTCAAGTCAAGTCCGAGCATATGATAATGCCTTTTAGATTCCAAAACTAAGAATCTCATCAATATTGATATACCTTTAGGTAGTTCTTTTGAAGTACCTATCCTAGAAATGAAAAAAGTACAAATTCTAAAACCTAACTGTAGGTTAAAGAAAGTAAACATATTCAAGATATAGATGTTTATTCAAGGACTTTATCTAGAAAAAAGCTTTTGGCATGCTAAAGTTTAAAAAATTTGAGATGCATAACCCTAACGGTGGTTTTAGTTGTAACATGCCCGAGTATTGGCAATCAAATTCCTTTTAGAAATTTTTTCACTCAAGTTCCATTTATCCAATGGAAAAGTGTGAAAGTGGTAAAATGTTCCACATCTGAATAGAGTAAAAATTCCAAGTATGTAGTATGCAATCGTGATAATGGTAATTAAGTCTATGGAAATTACAATGTAAATTATACCTATCCTTAAAGGGATTTCAATAAAATCCAAAAAGCATGAACAGATGCTTAGACTTAAGCAATAGAGAGATTCTTATAAAGTCTTAGCAGGGTAGCTATTTAAAGCTTCAATAAAAAAGGAATGTAAAAGAAGAGAAGTGAAAAAACTTTTATCAGTACAATTTGGTTGAGAATAACCAATAGGAATTGAATTAGATAAATTTAAGAACTGGGAATTCTAAAATGGTTTTCTTTTGAAAATGCTAGAAAAGAAGGATGGATTTTCTATCCAAAGATTTTCAAGTTTCCAAGGTAAAAGCACGAGATCGTGAAACAATCACGTGAAGGGATCAAAAATCAAGAATGTCAAGTTAGAGGTAATGCCTGAAACTTCAAAATTCTTTTAAAAAGTTGAAGTGAAAAGTTGTTTAGAGGTAATGCCTAAAACTTCAAAGTTCTCTTAAAAAGTTGTTTACTCTTCATGATAAATATCACTCACACATCAATGTGAATATCAAATAGGGTGGTATGGTACACCTAATTTTATACTGAGATTTATGTAGGAAAGATGGTATGGGACATCACACTGTGGGATGATGATTATCTTTTAGTCTTCAAATGAATCTTGAAGTTAGATTTGATCCTTAAGAGAATTAAAAATTCAAGGGAGGAGTTTAATTTCAAGGAAGATTAAAGCAGTATCTCAAGATACTTCAAGATTAATAAGGTATGAAGAAATGGAGCAAGTAACTTCCAAGATTTTCTTTTTCAGATAAGGCAAATACTTGTTCTTATTTGAATTATGGAACACTTCAAGATAAAGAGTTGTTAATTCAAAAATATTTAGTAAATTTTTTAAGAGCAAGGACTTTTATATTGAAATGATCCTTTAAATTAAGGAATAGACTAACTAAGTGTAGAGGAGGTACTGGGGTATCTACTTTTAAGAGGAGCATGCACCAAGCACTCCAGTACTTCTCCTACTCAAGGGAGGTTCTCCTTAGGGAAATATACCCTTTAACACTTATGTGAGCAGGCAGATATCAATAATTGCACAGAGTTGTGAATACTTAGGGATAATATTAATGACAAATGACAATAATGGAAGACCAACTACTCCTTAGTTCGACTCAGATGATTACAACATAGGCAAAAGAGATGCTCAAAAGTTTATGCTCTAGGCTAACATGCCACTCTAGAATAAACAACATCAATACAAGGGATTCATCCAATTCGTACAATGGACACAACTAGATGCAGACTAGCACTGATCAATACAAAGTATGAAGACTTGCTCTAAGGGAAAGAGCACGAAATACCAATGACTCACACTGAATGACAAAACCAAGCCACTCTCTTCACACTATAGTGCTATTAGCCTTCATTGGGAAGCCCATGCTATGTATCCTCACCACAGAGTGACTTCCTACAGTAGGCTTGTAGCCACAGAGTGCCAAGAGAGGACCCCACTACGTATGGATGTATATGTGTGTATATCAAATGAACACAAGTCCCTTGCTTTTATAGGCTCCAATAGGCCAAGAGGGCCTTGCCGATTCCTCACGTCCACTGATCATGCGCCGGTTGACTGCCCAAAATTGGAGGAGTAAATCAAATATGCTACCAGTCTTGATTTGGATCCTCAAAAATAGGCAGTTGTCATGAATGGTTGGCGGCAACAATCATTTCTCCATTTTCACTTTACCATGTACACTTATTTTGCATGCAAGCTAAGATCCTCATTTTGTGCTACCCGTGATATTCGAATGACCCTGAGAAGCACATCCTTCACCTAATTTTTGTAGTAGCTTTTGATCCTTACATATGGGAGGTGAGTTGTGGGGAGTTGTGGGGGTTTTTGTGGGGTGGTCAACCAAGATTTCAAAAATTATTATTGCATCATTGGAAAGTACTCGTCGAGAGCTTTCCAACGATATATAACACTGTAGGGTTTGGTTGAAAAATGATCCTCAAACTATCCATCCAAAAATGGTCAAAGCTTTGTCTAGCAAATCTATTGGAGCAAGTCTATGACAAGCCTAAGTATTGTCTTGAGTCTCACAAAGTCTTAGAAAAAGCTTTAAAATGAAGACTATGTAAAGTTCACTTGTGAACTACCTCTTGTAACTTTTGAAGAGTTTACTTAATGTAAAAGTGAAAGAATCTTAAGTGGTTGAGTCCACTTGATCAAGAATGGAAAGAGGAGCCACGAATTCATGATTTGTGGTAGGTAGATAATCAAATCAATCATTTATTGATTGGAGAGTGATTGAGGGAAGTTAGCCTCCCAAACTCAACTATAAATAGATGGCAGTTTTAGTTGTGGTTAGAGAGACCTATGTGAAGACCTCCAAGAGCTGAGCTTTATGCCATATTAAGGTGTGATTACAACGCACACATATCTATCAGTAAGTCATTGTATTGTACAAGCAATATACTTTCATTTTCATGATTATTTGAGTTCATATGTCCATGTTCTTGTGAAGTGTACTACTCACTGCCATTACTCTCAGTTTTCTCAGTCAGATTGCAGAGATGGTTTCTCTGAGCTTGGTGCGTCATTTTCAGTGATTTAACTTGGTAAAGTTAACTCTATAAGTCTTCTATATGCTCACAAATTTTCATGTCATTTGGATGTTGAAATCTTCAGTTATGGTCAGTTGAAGTCAACAGTATCTGTTCATCTTCACTTCTCTGTCAGGTACCCGATTTTTTCACTCACCTTGCCAGAGCCATTTCTCAGTGGTTACGTACCCAAATTCTTTGATTTAAAGCTTGTTGGATTCAGTTTACTGTCTAGTATAACCATACAAATTCTCATAATCATTGGATTCCTAAATTTTGATTTATGTTCATTTTTCTGCTCATTGGTCTCAAACTGTAGCAGCCCGTGAAAATCGGGATGATGTCATCACTTGTTAAAACTCATTCTTAGTGTGTGGTTTATTATTTTTGATGAGATTACTCTTGAAAGTTAGCTCGTTAAGCTACCTAGACTTCCCCAAGAGGAATTAAGCTAATTGCTGCTATGCTCAGAGAATTATGCAAAACACTGGACAGGTGTATGATCCAAAATAGCAAGTTTTTCACCTCTGAGCTAACTCCAACTTATCTGTTTTGATCTATCTTTTTGAGAGTGATCTTCCAAGGTACATAGGGTGTCTAATACATCCATTGGCAAGCTAAAAGGGCCCACCATGTACTCCTGGAGTTCATTTGGCTGGTGTAGATCAAGGATTTTGCAACACCTCTTCATCTTCAAGCACATACCTATCCATCTCTTCACAGTGGTATCAGAGCAAGGTTGGACAACATGGGAGATGGATTTCCTTCATCAATTGACAAATTGGACAGAGGTAACTACTCAGCTTGGTTATTAAGAATGGAAGATTATCTCCAAGGTAGAAGTTTATATGGTTATGTGGCTGGAGATGAAGTTATGCCAAGTTTCAGGAACAAAAGTCAACCAACACAAGAAGAGCAAGAAAGATTGAACACATGGTGCTCCAAGGATGCACTTGCAAGGTCTTATCTCCTCAAATCTATCTCAGATTTTTTGTTGCCTCACATTAGAAGTTGTAAGACATCTCAAGAAGTCTGGGATGCACTTGAAGCTTTCTTCTCTTCAAGTACTAAAGCTAGGAAGCATCAACTATGGCTGGATTTCACAACTCTCAAGAAGGCTCCCAAACAAAATGTGACTAATTTTGTCACAAAGCTCAAGGACATAGCAGATCAGTTGGGAAGCATTGGAGAGGTAATAGATGAAGAGAAAATTGTAAGGCAGGTCATCAATGGCTTGAAGGCAGATGACAAGTGGGAAGCATTCACCACAGCTATGGATTTGTATATGGACATGCATGTACCTGATTTCAACACACTCATTGGACAACTACTTACTCAAGAGGCAAAGCTTATCAAAAATGGAGAAAGCTCTAAAGGTAATCAATCTTCAGCTTTATACACTGATAAAAGCAAGTCCAAAGATAACAAAGGAAAGGCAAAGAAAGTGGATGATGAAGCAGGTACATATCAAGCTAACTATGCAGGTAGAGGAAGACATGGCAGAGGTAGAGGAAGAGGAGGTAGACAAGGCAGGGGGAGATCCCAAGACTCCAACCCATGTTCTATTTGTGGTTTAACTAATCATACAACTGAAAATTTCTTTAGGAATTCCAGGAATCAAAGAGGCAGAGGATACAATAGAGGAAGTTATGGCTACTCAAGAGGAAGGTTCAACAATTACCATGGCAATTACAACAACTACAATCATTCAAACCATCAAGGAGGCTACAAAGGAAGGAGAGACTACAATAACTACACAGAAGACTCAAACAAAGAGGATTCATTATTGATCATGAACATGTCTATGCCACAAGGTAAATCTGATGAGCATGTTTTCTACATAGATTCAGGTTGTTCAAATCATGTGGCAGGAAATGTGGCACTCCTATCAGATTTAGAAGATCCACAGAATAAGCATGAGGTACAAACAGGAGATGATACAAAAAATCCTGTGGAGAAAATAGGCAATGTCAAAGCACCTGATGGAAACATCAACCTACTCAGTAAGGTACTATATGTCCCTACCATTACAAAGAATTTGATAAGTGTTGGGCAGATAGTAGAGAAAGGGTTGCAAGTCAGGTTCACAAAGGCAGGAGCATTTGTTGAAGATCCAAGTCAAGGATTCAGAAAACTTGCAAAAGGTGAAAAGACAGGTAGATTGTTCACATTTGAATTACAGGACACTAGAAACATTGCTCTCTTTAATTATGGTAGTCAGACACTCACAGAACTGGAAGTATGGCACAAAAGGTTAGCACATATTGGTGAAAGGTCATTAAAGAAAATTTGCAGGGACCAAAGTGTACTTGGACTCCCTAATTTGTCAAAACAACATATGATTTATAAGTGTAGTGCATGTCAATTTGGAAAGTCTCACAGGTTACCATTCATGAAGAAAGGTTATATGCATGGAGATCTCTTGGAGTTGGTTCATACAAATGTTGTTGGTGCATTTTGCCCAAGCCTACATGCTTGATATGCTTGATATTATCCTCATTTGTAAGTCATATGAGTAGTCATGTGAACACCTCTTGTAAAAGAGTACATTTTATCTCTTGTAAATGGAAAAAGAAAAAAGGAAAAGGATAGCTTACTTCATCCATGATATAAAAGCAAATTCGTGGCTCTAACTACCTAAAACCACGAAATTTAGAGCTGAGGGAATATCTCCTAACTTTGGGGATCACTTTTAGGTGGAGCGATTCGAATTCGAATTCAAAACTCCCTCCAAGAATAGCTATAAAAGGAGCAAGAAGGAAGAGGCGATTAGCAAGCCTTGTACGTGACCACTTCATGTCATTTTGTAGAGATTGAAGAGCTTACTCCATAGCTCTATCATTCTACTCCCATTGTGCAAAGATTCATTGCCAATGTGGTTGTAATCATATATGAATTTATACATTTATCATCATTCACTTCTCTGTTTTGTTCTCTGCTATACTCACTCAGAGTAGTACCTTCAGAAGGTCATATCTCGAGTTCTACTCATCCTTTTTCAGTGATGTAATGTGCGTTGAATAGTTCTTACTGTCTAGTTTCTGCATAGCAATTTTCAAGGTCATTGGATTTATAATTGTGGAGATATCTGCATTTTACTGCTCACTAGTCTATCTCTGCAGAGCCCCGAGAATGGTGGGCATGTTCCAGAAATTGATAAATCTTGTTCTCAGTGCTCAATCCATCATTTGAAGTGTTTTAACTTGGATTGGGAAGCTTGCTAAGTCTATTTGCTATGCCCAAAAGGAATGTTTCTAATTCCTTCCAGGTTGAGAGCATTGTCCATTTTTTCCAGCAGGTGTATGTCCAAAAATAGCAAGTTTTGGGAGCTAGTCATTTTGCAACTAGTCTGTCTTGACTTAAACTTTTGGGATACATGTTCCAAAGTACTTGGCTGATATTTTGGTGGATTTAGGAAGCTTAAAGGGTCTACTAATCAACTCTGAAGTCTCAGTTGGCTGGTGTGAAGCTGGTTGTAGCAGCACCTACTCATCTTTGGATTGCATCCACCATCTCTCTTCACAGTGGTATCAGAGCATAGTCAAGCAACATGGGAGATGGATTTCCATCAACAATTGACAAATTGGATCGAAATAACTACCCGGCATGGTCTCTAAGGATGGAGGCTTACCTTCAAGGGAGGAATCTATATGGATTCATATCCGGAGATGAAGCAATGCCAACCATGAGGAACAAAGGGCAACCATCACATGAAGAAGTGGAAGGACTTTCAAATTGGTGTTCAAAGGATGCACTCGCAAGGTCCTATATTCTAAACTCAATCTCTGATTTTCTTTTACCTCATGTCAAGGGATGCAAGACATCAAGAGAGACATGGAATGCACTTGCTTCTTTCTTCTCTTCCAACACTCGAGCAAGGAAGAACCAATTGTGGATGGAGTTCACAACAATGAAGAAAAGCCCGAAGCAAAATGTGACTGATTATGTCACAAAGATGAAGGAGATTTCCGACCAACTTGGAAGCATTGGAGAGGTAATTGAAGAGGAGCAAATCATAAGACAAATCATGAATGGAATCAAAGCAGACGACAAGTGGGAGTCATTCACAACAGCCATGGATTTATACATGGATATGCATGTACCCGACCGCAACACACTCATGGGCCAACTCTTCACTCATGAAGCAAAGATTTAGCAAAGGTGGTGAGTCCTCAAGAGGTAATCAAACTTCTGCCTTATATTCTGATAAAGTTAAGGTCAAGGAGAAGTCAAAGAATAGGAAGAATGAAGATGAAGGAAGCTCTTTCCAAGCAAACTTTGCAGGTAGAGGAAGAGCTAGAGGAAGAGGCAGAGGTGGAAAGCAAGGCAGGGGGAGATTCCAATCATCTCAACCTTGCAACATATGTGGCTTATCTAACCATACTACTGAAGAATGTTTCAGGAACCCGAGGAACTCAAGAGGAAGAGGATTCAATAGAGGTGGCTATGGATCAAATAGAGGTAGATACAATGGAGGCTACAACAACAACAACTACTACAACAACAATTACAACAACAACAACTATCAAAGTGGCCATAGAGGAAGAAGAGATTACAATAGCTATGCAGAGGACCAAAGTCAAGAAGATTCATTATTGATTATGAATCTATCAGCGAAGAAGGGTAAGGATGATGATCACATATTTTACATTGATTCGGGATGCTCGAACCATGTAGCAGGAAATGTGGCTTTACTTTCTGATTTGGAAGATCCTCATAACAAGCATGAAGTGAAGACAAGAGATGACACAAAGCACTCAGTGGAGAAGATAGGTAATGTGAAGACATCAGATGGGAATATGAACATCTTAAGCAAAGTCTTGTATGTCCCTACAATTACCAAAAATTTAATAAGTGTTGGACAGATTGTTGAAAAAGGATTGCAAGTTAGATTCAATCGATTTGGAGCATATGTTGAAGACCCAAGGCAAGGCTTTCGAAGGATTGCCAAAGGAGAAAAGACAGGAAGGCTTTTCACTTTTGAAGTGGAAGATACAAAAAACATAGCTTTGTTAAGCTATGGATCTCAAACTCTAACAGAGTTGGAGATATGGCACAAAAGGCTTGCTCACGTTGGTGAGAGGACACTCAAACAGATTTGCAGGGACCAAAGTGTACTTGGTTTGCCTAATATCACAAGGCAACACATGATTTATAAATGTGAAGCTTGTCAACTCGGCAAGGCTCATAGACAACCTTTCAATAAGAAAGGATATATGTATCAAAATCCTTTGGATCTAGTGCACACAGATGTGTGGGGTCCAAGTAAGGAGCCATCTATATCAGGCTCAAGATATTATGTGTCTTTCATAGATGATTGTAGCAGGTGGACCATTCTGTTTTTCATGAAGCACAAGGATGAAGTGTTTAATTGCTTTAAGAAGTATATTGCTCTTGTTGAAAATCAAACAGGTAGGACTTTGAAAAGACTCAGATCAGATGGTGGAGGAGAATACTTCTCTTCTGAATTTGATGCCTTCTTGCATGAAAGAGGCATTAAAAGGGAAGTCACTACAAGGTATACACCAGAACTCAATGGTGTAGCAGAAAGGAGGAATAGAGCTATTGTCGAAGCAGCAAGGTCCATGCTCAACGAAAAGGGATTGCCAAACTACCTATGGGCAGAGGGTGTGTCTACAGCCACATATCTCATAAATAGACTTCCATCTAAGTCACTAGATGGAACCACTCCATATGAAGTATGGAATGGAAGAAGACCTAGTCTAGAGCATTGTAAAATCTTTGGATGCTTAGCCTATGCTCACATTCCTTCTCAAGTAAGAGGGAAATTGGATCCCAAGGCAGAGAAGTGCGTATTTATTGGTTATGACCAAAACCAAAAAGGATATAGATTGTACAATCCAACCAATAAAGGATTTTCTGTGAGTAGAGATGTAATTTTTGATGAAAAAAAATCATGGTTTGATGATGACAGGAAAGTGAAGCTGTCGTATGACTTGGATGAAGACTTTCCATCACTTCAACCAAAGGAGCCAAAGCAGATTGAAGAAAGTGATTCGGAGATTGACCTAGAAGACTTGGAAAGACTAAAGCTATGGAAGAACAAAGTTAAAGCAAAGATGCAGGATGCTACATATGGACCGGAGAGCTCACATCAACCACTTAGAAGGTCTTCAAGGGAGAAGAAGAAACCAGAGAGGTTTGGTTATGATACTTCTTTGGTCACCAAGCACTCAATCTACATTGCAAAGGATTCAACCAATGAAGAACCTACCACATTTGAAGAAGCACAAAGCAAGAAAGCTTGGAGAGATGCAATGGATGAAGAAATGGAAGCCTTGAAGGAGAATGACACTTGGGAGCTTGTACCTAACAAGCCATCTATGAAGATAATCGGATCTCGATGGATATACAAAATCAAGAGGAATCCAGATGGAAGTATAAATAGACACAAAGCAAGGTTAGTTCTAAAGGGTTTGCTCAAACCCATGGTATTGATTATGAGGAGACTTTCTCTCCTATTGCAAAAATGCCTACAATTAGGGTTCTCATTAGCCTTGCTGCATCTAGAAATTGGAATCTTTATCAACTTGATGTAAAGAATGCTTTCTTGAATGGATGGATTTCTGAGGAAGTGTATATGGCACAACCTCCTGGATATGAGGATGCACATCATCCTAACTATGTATACAGACTAAAGAAATCTTTGTATGGATTGAAGCAAGCTCCAAGAGCTTGGAATTTCAGATTGGTGACTTATTTGCAGGACCAAGGATTCAAAGCTAGCAAGGCGGATACCTCTTTGTTCATAAAGAGGAATGGATCTGAAGTGATCTATTTATGTGTGTATGTTGATGATATTATTATCATAGGCAATGATCTTGAAGGAATCAAACAGGTAAAGAGTCAAATGAAGGAGGAGTTCAAAATAAGTGGCCTCGGACCACTCACTTATTTTCTTGGATTGGAGTTGATCTACACAGATTCAGGTATATACATCACACAAAGGAAGTATGTCCATGACATGCTCATCAAGTTCAAGATGGAAAATACCAAGTGTGCAGGTACACCTATGGAGAAAAATCATAAGCTTAGTGCTTATGAAGGAGAGCCAATTGAAGACATCACAAGCTATCAAAGCTTGGTTAGAATTGAACTATGCAACACTCACAAGGGTGGATATATGCTATAGTGTTGGCATATTGAGTCAGTTTATGCATAAGCCGAGAAGACCACATATGGAAGCGGCCAAGCGAGTCCTCAAGTACCTAAAGGGGACCATGAATGAAGGTTTGTTTTATTCATATACTTCAGATATTGAGCTAAAGGTCTACTCAGATGCAGATTGGGCCGGATCTAAAGATGATAGAAGAAGCACATCAGGGTATATATCATTTGCAGGTTCAAAAATCATTTCTTGGTCATCGAAGAAGCAACCAACCATGGCATTATCTTCTACTGAAGCAGAATATAGAGGTTTGGCTAATGCAACTCAAGAAATCATGTGGTTAAAGTCTTTGTACACAGATCTTGGACTTCATTCTTCAACACCTCATATTTTTTGTGACAACACAAGCTCACTACATCTAGCAGCTAATCCGGTATACCATGCTAGAACCAAGCATATTGAAGTCCACTACCATTACGTAAGGGAGAAGCTAATGAGCAAGGATATTCAACCATCCTATGTCTCTACAGATATGCAATGTGCCGACATGTTGACTAAAGCTCTTGATGGTACAAAATTAAGTAGATTCAAGTTGATGATTGGCTTGCAGGAAATCAAGGACAATTGAAGACTTATTTGAAGGCCAAGCATGTTAGGCTTGAGGGGGAGCTGTTGGTGCATTTTGCCCAAGCCTACATGCTTGATATGCTTGATATGCTTGATATTATCCTCATTTGTAAGTCACATGAGTAGTCATGTGAACACCTCTTGTAAAAGAGTACATTTTATCTCTTGTAAATGGAAAAAGAAAAAAGGAAAAGGATAGCTTACCTCATCCATGATGTAAAAGCAAATTCGTGGCTCTAACTACCTAAAACCACGAAATTTAGAGCTGAGGGAATATCTCCTAACTTTGGGGATCACTTTTAGGTGGAGCGATTCGAATTCGAATTCAAAACTCCCTCCAAGAATAGCTATAAAAGGAGCAAGAAGGAAGAGGCGATTAGCAAGCCTTGTACGTGACCACTTCATGTCATTTTGTAGAGATTGAAGAGCTTACTCCGTAGCTCTATCATTCTACTCCCATTGTGCAAAGATTCATTGCCAATGTGGTTGTAATCATATATGAATTTATACATTTATCATCATTCACTTCTCTGTTTTGTTCTCTGTTATACTCACTCAGAGCAGTACCTTCAGAAGGTCATATCTCGAGTTCTACGGATCCTTTTTCAGTGATTTAATGTGCGTTGGATAGCTCTTACTGTCTAGTTTTTGCATATCAATTTTCAAGGTCATTGGATTTATAATTGTGAAGATATCTGCATTTTATTGCTCACTAGTCTATCTCTGTAGAGCCCCGAGAATGGTGGGCATGTTCCAAAAATTGATAAATCTTGTTCTCAGTGCTCAGTCCATCATTTGAAGTGTTTTAACTTGGATTGGAAAGCTTGCTAAGTCTATTTGCTATGCCCAAAAGGAATTTTTCTAATTCCTTCCAGGTTGAGAGCAGTGTTCATTTTTTCTAGCAGGTGTATGTCCAAAAATAGCAAGTTTTGGGAGCTAGTCATTTTGCAACTAGTCTGTCTTGACTTAAACTTTTGGGATACATGTTCCAAAGTACTTGGCTGATATTTTGGTGGATTTAGGAAGCTTAAAGGGTCTAGTAATCAACTCTAAAGTCTCACTTGGGTGGTGTGAAGCTGGTTGTAGCAGCACCTACTCATCTTTGGATTGCATCCACCATCTCTCTTCACAGATGTATGGGGACCTAGCAAGGAAGCTTCAATATCTGGATCAAGGTATTATGTCTCCTTTATTGATGATTGCAGCAGATGGAATATCCTATTCTTTATGAAACATAAAGATGAAGTTTTTTCATGTTTCAAAAGATATTTGGCTCTTTTGGAGAATCAAACAGGTAAATCACTAAAAAGGCTAAGGTCAGATGGAGGGGGAGAATACTTCTCCCATGGGTTTGATTCTTTTCTTCAAGAAAGAGGAATCAAAAGAGAGGTAACTACAAGGTACACTCCTGAGCAAAATGGAGTGGCAGAAAGGAGCAATAGGACAATTGTTGAAGCTGCAAGGTCTATGTTAAATGAAAAGCATTTACCTAATTACTTATGGGCTGAGGCTGTATCTATAGCCACTTACTTGATTAACAGGTTGCCTTCAAAATCCCTTGATGGGATGACTCCATATGAGGCTTGGAATGGAAGAAGACCAAGCTTAGATCATTGTAAAATTTTTGGATGTATTGCTTTTGCTCATGTTCCTTCACAGGTTAGAGGCAAGATGGATCCAAAGGCAGAAAGGTGTGTATTTATTGGATATGACAACAATCAAAAGGGCTACAGGTTATACAACCCTACCAACAAAGGATTCTTGGTAAGCAGAGATGTAGTTTTTGATGAGAACAATTCATGGTATGAAGATTCATGCAAGAAGGTCAATTTACCATACAATCTTGAAGAAGATTTTCCAAAGCTTGGTAGAGAACAACCAAAGATTGAAGAACAAGACACCTCAGAGGATGATGAAGAATCTCAGATGGAAATAATCAAAGCATGGAAGTCTAAAGGTAAAGCAATATTGCAGGAACTTGGACATGAGGCAGAATCATCACATCATGGCCTAAGAAGATCTATGAGGGAAAAGAAAAAGCCAGAAAGGTATGGGTTTGACACCTCATTAGTAACTAAACATTCTATCTACATAGCACAGGACATAAACCAAGAGGAGCCATCATCATTTGAAGAGGCCAAAGCAAAATCAGAATGGAAGCATGCAATGAAGGAAGAGATTGAAGCACTTGAGGAAAACAACACTTGGGATTTGGTGCCCAAGACTTCATCCATGAAGGTAATAGGCTCAAGATGGGTCTATAAACTCAAGAAGAATTCTGATGGTTCCATTAATAGGTATAAGGCAAGGCTTGTAGCAAAAGGCTTTGCACAAACTCAGGGAATTGATTATGAGGAGACCTTCTCTCTTGTGGCAAAGATGCCTACTATTAGGGTTTTGCTTAGTATTGCCTCTTCCAAGAATTGGAAGATACTTCAACTAGATGTAAAGAATGCATTCTTGAATGGTTGGATAACAAAAGGTATATATGGCACAACCACCTGGTTTTGAGAATCAAGTTTATCCTGATTATGTGTGTAAACTTAACAAAGCATTGTATGGTCTCAAGCAAGCTCCAAGAGCTTGGAATTTCAAGCTTGTTTCATTCTTGCAGGACAAAGGCTTTCAACCAAGCAAGGCAGATCCTTCACTCTTTATTAAAAAGAGTAACTCTGAGGTCATCTACCTATGTGTATATGTAGATGATATTATATTGACAGGAAATGATGCAGATGGTATGAAGAAGATCAAAGATCAGATGAGAGAAGAGTTCAAGATAAGTGATTTGGGTTCACTTACCTACTCCCTAGGTTTGGAAGTTGTCTACAAAGATCATGGTTTGTTTCTCACTCAAAGAAAGTACATTAAGGACATGTTGGCAAAATTCAAGATGCAAGATTGTAAGATTGCAGGTACTCCAATGGAGGTCAATCACAAATTGAGCTCACATGAAGGTGAACTCATAGAGGACATCACATCATATCAAAGTCTAGTGGGTAGTCTCAACTATGCCACATTGACAAGAGTAGATATATGTTACAGTGTGAGTGTGCTAAGTCAATTTATGCACACACCAAGGAAACCACATATGGATGCTGCCAAAAGGATTCTCAAGTATCTCAAAGGAACCATAAATGAAGGACTTTATTATCCTTATGTATCTGATTTAGGTTTGAAGCTATTTTCTGATGCAGATTGGGCTGGCTCCAAGGAAGATAGAAGGAGCACTTCAGGTTATCTTACCTTTGCAGGTTCAAAGCTTATTTCATGGTCATCCAAGAAGCAACCCACAGTTGCTCTCTCTTCTACTGAAGCTGAATATAGAGGTCTTGCCATAGCTACTCAGGAAGCTATGTGGATGAAGACATTATTCAAAGATCTTGGATTGGAGTTTGGAACTCCAACTATTTTTGGTGACAATATGAGTTCTATTCACTTGGCTGCTAACCCTATTTTTCATGCAAGGATTAAACATATTGAAGTTCATTATCACTATGTAAGAGAGAAGGTTCTAAGCAAAGAGATTCAAATATCATATGTGTCCACTCATCAACAATGTGTAGATATTCTAACCAAAGCATTGGATGGTACAAAGCTTTGCAAATTCAAGGCTATGATCGGTTTGCAGGTAATCTTGGAAGAATGAAGACCTCAAGCATACTTGGCTTGAGGGGGAGCTGTTGGAGCAAGTCTATGACAAGCCTAAGTATTGTCTTGAGTCTCACAAAGTCTTAGAAAAAGCTTTAAAATGAAGACTATGTAAAGTTCACTTGTGAACTACCTCTTCTAACTTTTGAAGAGTTTACTTAATGTAAAAGTGAAAGAATCGTAAGTGGTTGAGTCCACTTGATCAAGAATGGAAAGAGGAGCCACGAATTCATGATTTGTGGTAGGTAGAGAATCAAATCAATCATTGGTTGATTGGAGAGTGACTGAGGGAAGTTAGCCTCCCAAACTCAACTATAAATAGATGGCAGTTTTAGTCGTGGTTAGAGAGACCTATGTGAAGACCTCCAAGAGCTGAGCTTTATGCCATATCAAGGTGTGATTACAAGGCACACATATGTATCAGTAAGTCATTGTATTGTACAAGCAATATACTTTCATTTTCATGATTATTTGAGTTCATATGTCCATGTTCTTGTGAAGTGTACTACTCACTACCATTACTCTCAGTTTTCTCAGTCAGATTGCAGAGATGGTTTCTCTGAGCTTGGTGCATCATTTTCAGTGATTTAACTTGGTAAAATTAGCTCTATAAGTCTTCTATATGCTCACAAATTTTCATGTCATTTGGATGTTGAAATCTTCAGTTATGTTCAGTTGAAGTCAACAGTATCTGTTCATCTTCACTTCTCTGTCAGGTACCCGATTTTTTCACTCACCTTGTCAGAGCCATTTCTCAGTGGTTACTTATCCAAATTCAGCTATTCAAAGCTTGTTGCATTTCTCTTACTGTCTAGTATAACCATACAAATTTTCACAATCATTGGATTCTTACATTTTGCGTTATGTTCATTTTTCTGCTCACTGGTCTCAAACTGTAGCAGCCCGTGAAAATCGGGATGATATCATCACTTGTTAAAACTCATTCTCAGTGTGTGGTTTATTATTTTTTATGCGATTACTCTTGAAAGTTAGATCTTTAAGCTACCTAGACTTCCCCAAGAGGAATTAAGCTAATTGCTGCTGTGCTCAGAGAATTATGCAAAACACTGGACAGATGTATGATCCAAAATAGCAAGTTTTTCACCTTTGAGCTAACTCCAACTTATCTGTTTTGATCTATCTTTTTGAGAGTGATCTTCCAAGGTACATAGGGTGTCTAATACATCTATTGGCAAGCTAAAAGGGCCCACCATATACTCTTGGAGTTCATTTGGCTGGTGTAGATCAAGGATTTTGCAACACCTCTTCATCTTCAAGCACATACCTATCCATCTCTTCACAAAATCTTGTCTTATACGTCCATGTAAAAAAGGTCGACGGCGCCTTGGATAGTCCATCCGCCTCTTATCGTATAGATCTGGGTTCGATTCCTCCGAAGTGTAGCGGCAAAAATCCTTTTGAATCCTTTTGAAAAGTTGATCGTGAACCTTCTTTTTTCCATAAAATAAATGACGTCGATGAGTCGTGGGGGTTTGTGGAGGGTTGTGGGGTCGTGGGGGGTTGTGGAGGGGTGTGGGGTTTGTGGGGTTTGTGGAGGGGTGTGGGATTTGTGGGATTTGTGGGGTTTGTGGGGGGTTCTGGAGGGGTGTGGGGTTTGTGGGTTTGTTGGGTTTGTGGGGGTTTGTGGGGTTCGTGGGGTTTGTGGGGTTTGTGGAGGGGTGGAGGGGTGTGGAGTTTGTGGGGTTCGTGGGAGTTGTGGGGTTTGTGAGGGTTGTGGGGGTTTGTGGAGGGGTGTTGGGTTTGTGGGGGGTTGTGGGGTTTGTGGGGTTTGTGGGGGGTTATCCTTTTGAATCCTTTTGAAAAGTTGATCGCGAACCTTCTTTTTTCCATAAAATAAATGACGTCAATGAGTCCGGGGGGTTTTTGGAAGGTTGTGGGGTCGTGGGGGGTTGTGGAGGGGTGTGGTGTTTGTGGGGTTTATGGGGTTTGTGGAGGGGTGTGGGGTTTGTGGGGTTTGTGGGGGGTTGTGGAGGGGTGTGGGGTTTGTGGGTTTGTTGGGTTTGTGGGGTTCGTGGGGTTTGTGGGGTTTGTGGAGGGGTGGAGGGGTGTGGGGTTTGTGGGGTTCGTGGGCTTCGTGGGGTTTGTGGGGGTTGTGGGGGTTTGTGGAGGGGTGTGGGTTTGTGGGGTTTGTGGGGGTTGTGGGGGTTTGTGGAGGGGTGTGGGTTTGTGGGGTTTGTGGGGGGTCGTGGGGTTTGTGGGGTTTGTGGGGTTTGTGGGGTTTGTGGGGGGTTGTGGGGTTTGTGGGGTTTGTGGGTTTCGTGGGGTTCGTGGGGTTTGTGGGGTTTGTGGGGGTTGTGGGGTTTGTGGGGGGTTGTGGGGTTTGTGGGGTTTGTGGGTTTCGTGGGGTTTGTGGGGTTCGTGGGGTTTGTGGGGGGTTGTGGGGTTTTGTGGAGGGGTGCGGGGTTTGTGGGGTTTGTGGGGTTTGTGGGGGGTTGTGGAGGGGTGTGGAGGGGCGTGGAGGGTTGTGGGATCGTAGGGGGTTGTGGAGGGGTGTGGAGGGGTGTGGGGTTTGTGGGGGGTTGTGGAGGGGTGTGCGGTTTATGGGGTTTGTGGGGTTTGTGGGGTTTGTGGAGGGGTGTGGAGGGTTGTGGGGTCGTAGGGGGTTGTGGAGGGGTGTGGAGGGGTGTGGAGAGGTGTGGGGTTTGTGGGGTTTGTGGGGGGTTGTGGAGGGGTGTGGGGTTTGTGGGGTTTGTGGGATTTGTGGGGTTTGTGGTGGGGTGTGGGGTTTGTGGGGTTTGTGGGGTTTGTGGAGGGGTGTGGAGGGTTGTGGGGTCGTACGGGGTTGTGGAGGGGTGTGGAGGGGTGTGGGGTTTGTGGGGTTTGTGGGGGGTTGTGGAGGGGTGTGGGGTTTGTGGGGTTTGTGGGGTTTGTGGAGGGGGGGTGTGGGGTTTGTGGGGTTTGTGGGGTTTGTGGGGGATTGTGGAGGGGTGTGGAGGGGTGTAGCTCAGTGATGAGTAGCACCTCCTTTAATGTCAATCCGGGAAGACGTGAGGATGGTATGATGACCTCGAGCAAGTGAAGGCACAAGTGCGTGAGTGAGAAGCACACCAACATGCACACACATACACACACACGCGCACACACGGCAAGGCAAAGAGAAAGACAATGGATTTCTTTTAGATTACTTCCAAAATTCTCATACAAGTTCAAATCTATTTCAAGATAACCTCAAAAATGAGCTCTCTACCTCTATTTATAGTTTTTTGACTAGCTTTTGGCCCTGTTCATACCTAGTGTCCGGCCTAGTTAAAAATTAGGTTCTAGGGCCTATTTGGAGGCTCAAACGGAGTCTAAAAATAATGAAAATTGGTACGATGATACTTCTAATACTCCTCAAGCTTGAGGACTCCTCGGATTCCACAAAATGGAGTTACAAAAAGGTGAAACGGTATTTACAATGATTTGTAGTGATGAGAATCACTGTTATGAAGGAAAAATCTGAATGGCCTACTTGCCAGATCTTGGTTGACTACTTAGTCTGCTTGTGCCTTCTCTCCGCTCTCGCTCCCTTCTTTGGCTTCCTTGTCTTGTGAGTCCTTTGGTGCCTTGACTGCTGCTGCCAACACCCCCCCCTCTCGCGTCTGTCGTCTCTGACAGACCCTTGTCGAGCTAAGCGTTGGACATAGTATTGAACCACATCTGAAGCAAGGTGGTGTTCTGGTCGTAGCCCCCGTGCTAGGTCTGTTAACAATGTATCCCAATTGACTGGACCTGGAACGTCTGGATGTGGTACCCGCAATTGATCTGAGTGGATGGTCCTCTCCAGAGCGAATAGTTGGAGGAGATGTGAGGGCCTGGGTACGAATATTTCTGAGTGATATTCCCAGAACCCTGTGACGAACATCTCCTCGAAGGTCTGCTTGAAGCAAGTTGGGAGGTATTTTATTCTTGCATGCCAGGCATATATTACCTTTATTGAGGGAGTGGTGCTCATGTCGTATACCAGGTCTAGGTTGCCTACAGTGAAGCCAACTCCTGAGAAATGGGGGCTTTGATGTTTTTGAATGTTCTGAATGTGATCAGATTAATTCAAAGATCTTCATGCACATCTGTGCCATCACATCCAGTGTGTTCCATAGTCGAAGGCTCCAATGATGGATTGTAGAAATCATATAAGCAACAGTGAGAGGTCCTAGTGGAGGTGCTAGATAGACATAATTTAACCACTTTGCATAGCCTTACGTTCTTTACAGTAATGGTAAACTCAGGCCACGTGTGTCTTCAGAGGACTGGAACATAAAAAGGGTTGTATTTGATAAATAGCGGCATGTTGTTCCAGGTACGAACCATTTCAGGGTAAGTTTCTAAGAGTCATATCCGCCAGGTAGGTTGATGAATGGATCCTTTTTTAGCACTCTCTGGGATATCGTCAGGGCCGAATTGTGTGGCAAAGGTTGGAGCCTTGCCACATCGTTGTTGAATATCTGCATTGTAATCTGCCAAGAGTATACAATATGGCACATACTGATCATCGTTGGTGCCTATCCATCTGTGATGAGACATACTTCAGAAATATTCTGACTTTATCATATGATCTTCCAATTTAGCCATTGATTGGATTTGGATTGCCACTCGATCTTCATGGGTTTTAGCTGTCTTTTCGAGTTTTTGAAGCCATTCGGGTACTTCGACTTCCACGGTGTCCATTCCTTCCGAGGTTTGCTGACCTCCTGGCATCAGCATAGGAACATATGGTTCCTCATACGACTCATCCACCTCAATGGGTATCAATTCATCTGGCTCTGGTTCTATAACTGGAGAGGGTTGTCTTTCATATTCCAGTAACTTCTTCTGCAATTCTGCCACCTACTCCGTTAATGCATTTACCTCCTCTGAAGTCGAGGTTGTCTCTATGACCTTGGGTTGTTCCTCTTGTTCCCTGAGCTGGCGGCGTAGTGCATTCCGTTCCTTTTCCAGATCATCATGTGCTTCTAATAGATCGGCATAGCTTTCCAGGATTGTCTTCATTGTATCTAAGGGGACTGCTTTAAACTGTTTTGGGTCGATCTCGTGGGGGGAGCCTTCCATTGCGGCTTCTAGGTTTTCTTCGTTTTGCTTCTGCAGACCCTTGTTCTCTTCCAGGGCAGTAGCCATGTGTTTCCTGAGTAGGGTCAAATTACGTCGGACTCTTAGATTATCTGTTTGGTAGACTTCAAGTAAAGCTTCGAGTTGTTTGACGCCTGGCAACTATGAGGGTTGGGGTGTCTCCAGGAGGGTTTGATGGGCCTACTCGAGTGTGGTGTAGCGTTGATTGAGGTCAGCGTTTTCGTCTCCTATAGTTGTAAGCCACCTCTATAGTTGTTGGTGATTCGTAGTTAGTTGACGATGGCGGTCTTTGAGAGTGTGATACTCCCTTTGTAGTTGGTACACACATTGATGTAACGTCGAAAACACATTATTTACATTAAAGAATGCAGGGAAAGGAGGGGATGCAGGGGGAATGGGCAAGGGAAAGGGAGTCGTGAATGAGGTGGAGTCAAGTGGTGATGTGGGTGGAGGGGATATGGGAGATTGAGGCTGCATGGGGGGAGGGAGTGGTGTTGTGGTTGGTGATGTTTCCATGGTGTCAAATGTGTGTGTGACCATGTAGATGGGGACAGTGGGTGGGGTGGATGTGATGTTCGTGAATAGTGTTGTGAAACTAGGCATGGTAACTCCTCCGAATTGGATGCCAGGAGAGAGAGGAATTCCCATGACATATGTGGTAATGGTGGAAGTGGGGGTGGTAGTGCCATGTGGTGAAGTGAATTGTGTAGTGAGAGGTGAGGGGTGTGGTGAGAGTGGTTCCGCCTGATGTTCTTCTGTTTGTGTGGTATCTCCTGGTTCTGATACATTGATGTGAATTTTCTTGCCGGATCGCATGGGACAGGTTGGCGCTCATTTTTCAAAGCGATGAATGTAAGACACAGTTGAATGAATGGCTTCATCCAGGCCCACCGCGTCCACGTGCAGGTTCAGGGACTCAATAAACATTTCATCCACTCCCTCTTCTCCTAACATCTGACTTATTATCATTTTTCCTGTTTCGAGTGATAGTTTGTATTGTTCCTGGACTCGCTTCATGGTTTCATACAATCTTTTTATTTGTGCTGAATACGTTGGGGCACTCGCTAGTTCTGAAGGTTCTTCGTATTCTTGATCATGCTCCTCGTATGCTTCTTCGTCCTCAGTCTCTTCTTCATCTTCCTCTACTTCCACTACTTTTGATTGGGTCGGGGCTGAAGTTGTAGTGGTAGGTTGTGGTCCTTGGGTCTGCTCTGCTTCTGTCTCAAGGTTAGAGTCATTAATCATGCGGGCGATTTCTTCATCTGTTGTCAAATTGGCTAGGGTGTAGCCTTGTGGGAACTCCAAGTCCGATGGAATCGGAGGGAACACCAGATTGAGTCCTTCTGCACTTGGTCTGGGTAGGCGAATAGTAAATGGTTGGACACGTCGCGTTTGTGGAGGGGTCACCTCTGGTGTGGTGGTGGCTTCCCTTGCTTGGGCACACGGTAATTGAACTGTTCCTCTCATTTTCTTCGATGGAGGACCTGCCGTTGATAGCCGTCTTTGGAATTCTTGGGCCCTAGACCATACTAGTGCTCTTTGAATGGGCATGTCGTAAGCTAAGAACATGTAAATTATTTTTGTCAGAGCACAACATCCATGAAGCACATTCTTCTATTTCTTATTCCATCGTTGATGGGCTAGGTGGATTTGATCGATGATCCAGTGTGGCAGATTGATGGTGAGATTCTCTGTCTCTGCCAAGTACAAGCTGAACCAAATCTTTTTTGGTGGCATTGTGAAGCATTCTTGGGCGGGGAAAGCAAAGTGCTGCATGATCGTTCGTAGGTGGAGAGCGATGGTTGGTGTCATTGCTACCATGTCCTTCAATTTGTTGAGATCCGTGTGCTTCATCCTGCCTGGAGTCATTATTTCTTTCTCAGTGGGAATATGCATACCTTGCATGTTCAATGCTTCTCGTAGTAGCTTGAGGGTCAGTTTGAATCTTTTGAGCTCGTGGCCTGGTGTCAATGAGGGTAGCACGAAGGTACTATCGCCTCCTTTAGCCCTGCTAGGGGTGATGGTACTGATAAGGTAGGAGCAGCGTAGGAAATCTGGCTTAGGTAAATGTGCCTGAAAATAGTCCAAGCCCGCTTTGGTCCATACCGATCGCATTACTTTTGCATTCTGATACTACTCAAATTCGCGGGTAAAGAAATGATATCGTCCCCATTTGCCATTAAACTCAAGTTCTACCTCCCAAAAGTAGGTGCCGTCTCCCAATGGCCCTGCGACATCACTGAACCAATGTGCGTGTTTCCCCACTTGAGAAGTGTGCCCCTGAGGGGGGTCCTGAATAGGAAGCACATGCACATCTCTAAGTTCTTGAGGTCTCTCAGTGAGTTGTGGTTCCAAAAGGAGGGTTTCAATGTCCACTATCTGGGCGCTAGACCCTGCGTGGGAACTGGTGCCTCTGGCTTCTGCCATGTTACAGCTTGCTTGCTAGTTCTGTGAGAATATAGGAGCATGCGTTAACATTGTAAAGGACAAGGTAGAATAATTTTTGTCCCCGTTACAACATTAACATGAGGTGAACGATGAGTTAGTCGATCAGTGAGTGCTCGATGATTGTGTGTGTTGTTCGTCCTAATAGCTAAGTGAAAAGATGCAGTGTGAGAATGATGCAGTTAATAGGTGGAGATGAATGTACAAATGGGATCGGGGGGTTTATTACAAGCTTTGGGCTGCCAAACACAGTGAATGACTTTAGGTTTTGGTTTTGTGGAGACTCTGGAGGGCTTTATGAGGGTGTCTGCTTGGAAATGAGGCTTTATAGGGGCCCATTTACAAGTGATTCCGCTCGTGTTCATGTGTAAATATGTGTTTGTGTGTATTGAATGAGAGTGGGCATCGGCTCTTTGAGTGAGTGAACCCTGTTGTACATGGTGCAATTTGTGCGTGACTAGTTGAGCCCGCAAGCAAGCCTTAGGCACCCAAATTTGTCTTGATTGTGGGCCAGCCTTCATCGACTTCTTGGGTACCCAGATAGATTTCACTTTCAGAGAAGAATTTTTGGAAGGCTTCTTATTAGTATCATGTCGTTGATCACTAATAGGAAGTTGAGCTAGTTGTTGTGGCTTGACCGCAATAGGACGCTCGCCTTTCCGCACCCACACTTGTTTTGATGGTTGAGACACCGTGCTTCGTATTTTCTTTTGGCTTCGAGCATAAGTCATCTGCTTCTTCTGCCTTTTATCTGTCTTTGGTTGCTGCATCCCGATGGCCTTTGGAAAAGAAGGGAGTTCCGTTGCATCCTTGACTTCTGTGTTGCGATAATCATCCCTCTACATCACATAGTTTTGGACAAGAATAGCATGGTCATCTTCATGTGTACTCCTGGAAGGACGAGAAGTGTGTGCCTTCCCTAGTTCCTTGAGTGCTCCATTGTCTAACTCAACTGTAATTCGACTCTGATTCACCCATACCTGAAGAAGTCCACTTCTTAGGTTTAGGTTGACTGCATGATCATAGATCCAGTCTTGACCCAAGACAAGAGGCTCAGTGAGATCCTCATCTTGACACACTAGTACGTTAACTGTCAGTAAAATATCTTGAATGTAGAGGGGAAGTTTCACCTCGCCCATGCAAGGGGTTTCCATGCCTCCCAACCCTATGAGGTATGCTTCCACAGGATTGACATTTAAGTTCAGTTCTCGACAATAAGAAAGTTTAACAGCACTAGTGGCTGCACCTGAGTCAGTCAAGGCTCTTACAGTCCTTGCACTCATTCCTTGTCCTATCCCTAAGGTCACAAAAGGATGTCGATCAATTATTCTATGAGAGCTACTACCTGAAACTTCATACATGGCCATATGATATCCTTTCTTCTCTAATCCACTTTTCCTCTTCTTTACGTTTCTTTGCTGTATTGAGTCGATTTAACATCTCCTCAGTGAGGGGTTCTTGATATAGTTTGACTTTGCATCCACTTATGTAACTAGGGAGAACATCACCTTTGAGTGTAGCTAATTGGACTGCTCCACTTGTGGATATCCTATTGATAATCATGGGTCCATAGCCACGCTTTTCTAGTTTTCTTGCATGTTGTTTCAAGGTATATACCAAAACTAAGTCTCCGGCCTTCAATCCTTTATCTTTAAAATGGGCATCAAAGTACGCCTTTTGTCGTTTCTTAGCTGCATATATCCCTGCGGCAGCCCTCAGTCTTGTTTCTCCTAATTGCTCAAGGTCAAAGATCCTAGAGGAGATCTCATGACCCGTCCACTCATGCTCTTGTGCTACCTTTAGTGTAGGTATCAAGAAGTCCAATGGTAGCACTGCATTTTGGCCAAACACCATCTGAAAAGGAGTGGCTTGGAGTACCGTTTTATAGGCAACTCGGTATGCCCAAATAGCATGGTGTAGCTGTTTGTCCCAATCAGAGCGTTTATTATTCGCCAATTTAGTCAACACATTGCATAGAATCTTATTTGTGCTTTCGGCTTGCCCATTAACTTGTGGATGATAGGGGGCAGACTTCTTGTGTATAACCAAGAATTCTTGGAGCAGATTTTCATTAACTTCATTCAAGAAGTGAGTCCCTCTATCACTTACTAGCTCTATAGGTAGCCCATATCTTGTGAACACATTCTCAAATAAGAACTTAGATGTGGTTTGAGCATCATTCTTCATGGTGGCTTTTACCTCTACCCACTTGGTTAAATAGTCTGTGGCCACAATGATATATTCAGCATGTGAACCCTTAGCTGGGGGATTAATCGGACCAACAAAGTCTATTCCCCACTTAGAGAATGCACGTCCACCCATCATAGGTTTCAAAGGCACCTCATCTTTGCGTATAGGATACTGAGTTCGCTGATAGACATCACACCGCTTCACATAGGTATGTACATCCATGTGAAGGGTCGGCCACCAGAGTCCTGCAAATAGGATTGCCTTGATCACTCGATCTGGTCCAAAGTGTCCTCCTGCTACACCCTAGTGAGTAGTTTCCAAGATCTTAAGATATTCACTCTCATGGACACATAATATGAGATAACCATCTTTACCACGCTTGTATAGATTATCACCAATGAGTGAGTAATCTAGGGCTTCTTGTTCTAGACTTCTTTGTCTGGCCAATGTCATATCTTGTGGGAATGTTTTCGTCCTCGGGAAGGCTACTAGTGGTTCACTCCAATCTGGCACTATGGACACTTGATAAAGAGTGGCATGCTCCACGGGTGGTTTAGTGCAACAGACTAGGCATTCTTTACACATCTTATGTACATTAGCTTCCATAGTAGGCCAATGCACTCCGAATCTCCTTAGTGTCTGTAAAGTTCTTTGCCTCAAATGGTGTTGCTCTAATGCACCTACATGTGCTGATTGCAACCATTTTGCGTACTCGTCCTCTTCCACACAACAAGCCAATATCCCTTGATCTGTCTGTTTGTACATGCTTCCTGCCATGATATGGTACTTCTGGGCTTTTTCTACCTCCCTACCTTGAGTGTTTATGACTGGGTGGTTAGGCCCGTATGTCAATACTGGCACTAATGACTTAGCCCATTGAGGTACAACTTCCAAATTAAACAAGTAAGCATCAGGAAGGTCATTTGATACTCCTTGTGGGGCTTCTCCATATGTGAGCCTAGAGAGATGGTCTGCTCTCAAGTGAGTCTTCCCTTTCCTCACCACAACCTCAAAGTCGTATTCCATTAGTAAGAGAAACCATCTTACTAATCTACCTGTATTGCATGGCTTGTTTACCAAGTACAATAGTGCTTGATGATCAGTAAAAAATTTAAACTTATTTGCAAGCAAATAGTGTCTAAACTTTTTAACTGCATATACCATGCCTAATCCTTCTCGTTCAGTGGTGGTCTAATTTCGTTCAGCTGCATTCAACTGTCTACTAGCATAGGCAATTGGAAGATCCATATTACCTTCGCCTGTAGGTTGTGCGAGTACACATCCAATAGCATAATTGGATGTGTCCACGTGAACATGAAATGGCTTATTCCAATCTGGTGTGGTCAAGATTGGCGTTGAACATAATCGCCGTTTAAGCTCATTGAAGGAATTCTCACATTCATCAGTCCACTCAAAGTTAGTCAAAAGTCCATACAGAGGCTTTGCTATGATGGCATACATGTGTATAAACCGTCGGTAATAACCACAATGCCCCATGAAAGCTTGTACTTCCTTGACATTCTTTGGCCTAGGTAGCTCTGCAATAGCTCTAACTTTTTCCTCGTCTATAGATATGCCATTCTTTGACACTATGTGTCCTAGAATCTTGCCCTGCCAGACCATGAAAACACACTTTTTTGGGTTCAAGCAGACTTGATATTCTCTACATTTGTCAAAGATTTGCCTGAGCTCAGGTATATGTGTTTGTCTAATGTTGGAATGCGCACAAAGATCATCAACATAGACTTCTAAATTCTTCCTCAAGAATTCTTTAAATACATGGCACATCAGTCTCTGAAAGGTTGCAGGAGCATTGGTAAGCCCAAATGGCATTACTCGAAAAGCAAATATACCCCACTCTATGGCAAAAGCCATCTTATGCTGGTCTTCCGGAGCAATGGCTACCTGATTGTAGCCAGAAAATCCATCAAGGAAACTGTATACTTCCTTGCCTGCTACTCTTTCCAGTAGATGCTCAGTGATAGGAAGCGGATAGTTATCTCGGATTGTGGATGCATTAACCTTCTTCAAGTTGATGCATACACGTAGTTTTCCATTCTTCTTGGGCACAACTACGATGGGGGATACCCACTCACTGTGCTCAATTTCATAGATGAATCCAGCTTCGACCAAGCAATCTATCTCTTCTTTGATCTTAGCATCATAATTATCGTTATATGTGTATGGCTTCTGCTTGGATGGTTTGGCATCTGAGGTCATGGGAATTGTGTGTGAGCATATGTCTAGGTCTACACCTTTTAAATCCTTGTAACTCCAAGCGAATACATCTATGTATTCTCTTAGCAAGGCTATCAACTCATACTCCTCTTCTTTCGTCAGGTCATGCCCTATGTAAGTGCATCTTTCTTCTCCTTCTTCCATGGCTATCACTATTTTCTTGGTGGTTTCTTTGTTATCGTAAGCCTCCCCTGATTGAGCTTCACGTTTAGGCATTCTTACCATGACTCTTCTATCATCTATTTCATACTTCTTAAAATTTTTAGGGACCTCAAACAAAGATTCTTCCTCCTCGGGTGCGACTTCTCTCTTCTTTCTTTTCTTTCCTTCATCCTTAGGGGTCACTTGTGTGGTTAACCTTACGTCATTTGTGAGCTCTCCATGTCTCTAAGGGTGAGCTTCAACTTCATAGAAGTATTCCTCATCTGATGCAAATGGTGGGTCCATAATGATTGAATCTAGATCGGAGTCACTTGCATCCTCAAATGCATCAGGGCTAGGTTCACATTCTTCCAAAACCGCATCTCCCATGATTGGCTCTATGGAGAAAACTGAAATATCATAGCCATCGTCATCACAGTGGGGTGTCCATTGTTCTTCATTGATGGCTACATCCATTGTTGCTAAAATTTCAGCCCAACCATGATGCTCAAATTCTTCGTCAGGAAATACTACAGGTGCATAGGCTGGGTCTTGAATTGATCTATGGGTTTCTTTTGCACCTACCTCTCTGGCTTTTTCTCTCTTCTCTTCTTCTACTGCTACTTTACACATCCATAAATGGGGTCTTCATGCATCCATGAGGATCCTGATCCTATGGAATGCACTGACTCAGTATCATCTTTAGCTCTATGGATGGGATTCCATTGGATAGGAGGGACATCTCTATGAGAGTAATCTTTGAGATTAACCTTGGTCGTGACACCTAAGTGTTGCAGATACAAGGAATTGGTTCCCCAATCATGTACCACTTGCAACTTTCGCATAAATGGTCTTCCCAGAATCATCTCATAGGCATGGTTCTTGCTAAAATCACATATGGCGAAAGTATGCTCAAACTCAACACCGCATGTAGTGAGAGTTATTCCTTCTAGCAAGCCTAAGGGTCTCTCTATGTGACCATCAACCATTTGCAATTTCATTCTCGTTGGCCTGAGTGCTGGTTTGCCCCAACGCTTCCATAGGGAAGTGGTCGCAATTGCAACTCCGGCACCTGAGTCTAGAATTGCCTTGGTTGTGTACCCCTGATGGGTAATGGGAAGATAGGCTTCTCCTTCACTCATGTCTCCTATCTTATCCAAGGGTATTTCTGGCACTGTTCTATGGGATCCTACCTGGGAACAAGGTTTCACTACTGCTAGCACTTGATTGGCTACATGTTTCCACAGTTCCAGCCTAATCTTGAGTAACTCCTCTAAAGTGAGATTGCACTGCACTTTAATATTCTTTACTACATCTGTGTTTCTAAGTATGACTGAGTCTTCATTTCTTACCATGACTGTGGGTGCTCTCATACATGTGGACTTTGCTTCCCATGGACCTCTGAAGTGGGGTAATTCATGTAAAGAATTAGACTCAAAGTCTAATCTTTCTTGAGTTTGGGTGCTCTCCTGCTCCTCATAAATGGAGGGAATATCTTGTGGGAATTGATCATGCGCGTCATCCACAAGTTCAATGGGAGGAGGGACTTCACTCTCTTTTGCCCATTTCTCTTCTTGAATCTCTCGTAGGAATTCCGGTGTGTACCTATTCATAGAAGAAGAGGTGTCTGGTTCAGTGGAATTGGGCACATAAGCTTCCTGTGGGGGAATGCTTATTCTTTTACTTGCCTCATTTCTTCCATAGTTTTTTTCTTCCTTGGCAGATCTTGCAATTATGCTCTCTAACTTCTCTAATAGTCCATCCAAGTGCAATTGTGCCTTAGCTGAGCGAGAGTAGTTGAAGAGGTGACTGGCTTCAAACATGGTCTGAGCCAATGCGACCATTTTCGCGCAAAGCTTGGTTCTTTCTATCTCTAGGTCAGCTCTAGGGTAGCATTTGTCATGATCCATCACATTTGGCCCTTCTTGGATTCTGGCTTGATATGCCTTAAGCATCATGTCTATGTCTTTAGGAGTGGGGTCAGCTAAGACTGATCCTACTCTAGGGGGTGGTGGGATGGTCTGAGGTGGGTTGAAAGATGGTGGATTAGATGGTGATGGAGATGAAGGTGGTGGTGGTATGTGAGAGTTTGTTTGAGAGGTGAGTTCAACAATTTTGGCTTTTGTTTCTCTTATGCTTTCTTCTAAGTCGCTCATCTTTTTAGACCATTGTCTTTTCATTCTCTCTTGGCTATCCTTCCAGGCTCTCGATCGTTTCTTGGCTATGCTTCAGTTTCACTAACCTCTGCACTCTTTTCTTGGCCTAACCCTTGGTTCTGCTGCAAAGCTTGAGCTCTAGTGACCACCTATACTGGTGCCGTGGAAGTTACACTTCCTGTAGTGTCTACTACTAACCCAATAACATTAATTGGAGTGATTTTTGGCATATTATTGGGATTCTTTGGGCAATCTCGTAAGAGATGCTCCTTCCCGCAATCTTGACAAAAGCCCTAGATTGTTACCGACTGGGGTTGTGTAGGTGCTGGCATTGGGCAATCCCGAATGAGGTGATCTCCTTGACATCTATAGCATGGTCCTCTAGGGAATGGGGGTCTTACTTGCCTAGGTTGAGGTCTAGTGTTGGGATTTGTGTACATGATGTTTGCATACTCTGGATCCCAACTAGGTTCACCCGGTTCTTCACTATAGTAAGATTCACCATGTTCAGGAAACTGCATGTAGTAAGCCTGGGGGCTATCAATATGTGTAGAATCAAAGCTATGGTCACTAGGGTCACTTTCTGAAAGCAATGGTGTTACTGGCACTATGGCTCTATTCAGCTTCTCTTCTGCAGCTGCATACTTTACTGGGATCACAATGCCTAAAGCAGGAGGTTGCTGAGCTAACATAGGCTAAGGTCTTTGCTGAGTTTGGTAGGTGTAGAGGTCGGAAAACTCTTAGATGCCTTGGGCTGTAGCTTCAGGGAATGTTCCGTTCTATTTCTTGGACATAATTGTGTCTGGGCAGATGGTGCTTTCAGATTGAAGTTGGTGCTTTCGGTATTCCGTGCGGATGGTTGCTTTCATTTCAGTTAATTGTTTATCTCTCGTTTTCCTTATTCTCTCGATCTCTCTCTTTTTCCCTCTCTCTACGCCATCTTCTCTCTCCTTCTTTCCCCCTCTCTCTCTAATTCCCTCTCTTTCTTTCTCTCTCTTCTTTTTCGATTTCCCTCTCTCTCTCTCTTTTTTTCTCTCTCTCCCCGCCACCCCGCGTGTCTCTCCCTCTCTCTCTCTCTCTCTGCCACGTTTTCTCTCTCCCCGCCATCTCTCTCTCTCTCTCTCTCTCTCTCTCTCTCTCTCTCTCTCTCTCTCTCTCTCTCTCTCTCTCTCTCTCTCTCTCTCTCTCTCTCTCTCTCTCTCTCTCTCTCTCTCTCTCTCTCTCTCTCTCTCTCTCTCTCTCTCTCTCTCTCTCTCTCTCTCTCTCTCTCTCTCTCTCTCTCTCTCTCTCTCTCTCTCTCTCTCTCTCTCTCTCTCTCTCTCTCTCTCTCTCTCTCCTCTCCTCTCCTCTCTCTCCTCTCCTCTCCCTCTCCCTCTCCCTCTCCCTCTCCCTCTCCCTCTCCCTCTCCCTCTCCCTCTCCCTCTCCCTCTCCCTCTCCCTCTCCCTCTCCCTCTCCCTCTCCCTCTCCCTCTCCCTCTCCCTCTCCCTCTCCCTCTCCCTCTCCCTCTCCCTCTCCCTCTCCCTCTCCCTCTCCCTCTCCCTCTCCCTCTCCCTCTCCCTCTCCCTCTCCCTCTCCCTCTCCCTCTCCCTCTCCTCTCCTCTCTCTCTCTCTCTCTCTCTCTCTCTCTCTCTCTCTCTCTCTCTCTCTCTCTCTCTCTCTCTCTCTCTCTCTCTCTCTCTCTCTCTCTCTCTCTCTCTCTCTCTCTCTCTCTCTCTCTCTCTCTCTCTCTCTCTCTCTCTCTCTCTCTCTCTCTCTCTCTCTCTCTCTCTCTCCCTCTCTCTCTCCGCACCCTCCTCTCTCCGCCCTCCGCACCCTCCTCTCTCCGCCCTCCGCCATCCTCCTCTCTCCGCCCTCCGCACCCTCCCGCCTCCTCCCCCTTATCCACTCCGCCCCGCCCTCCGCCTAGTCCCCCTCCACTCCCCCGCCTAGTTCCCCTCCCCTTCCCCGCCTAATTTCCCTGCCCCCCTCCGCCTTAGCCCGCCATCCGCCCCCGCCTAGCCTCCGCCCCGCCCTCCGCCTAGCCGCCCTCCGCCTAGTCCCCCTCCACTCCCCCGCCTAGTTCCCCTCCCCTTCCTCGCCTAATTTCCCCGCCCCCCTCCGCCTTAGCCCGCCATCCGCCCCCGCCTAGCCTCGGCCCCGCCCTCCGCCTAGCCGCCCTCCGCCTAGTCCCCCTCCACTCCCTCCGCCCTCAGCTCCACCCCCTCCCGCCTACAACCGCTCTCACCCGCTGCCCCCACCCCGCCACCCGCCCAGTTCCCCTTCTGCAAGCCCAGCCTGCCCCACACACACCACACACATACACACTCACTCACACACACCCTTCACACACACACATGCACATCCTCACACACATGTACACACCCCCTTCCACATCCCTACACACACACGCACTCATACATACACAAGCACATGCACGCACACACATAAGCACAAACACATACATAACCTCATCCACACACAAATACACTCTCACACACACATCCCTACACACACACCCCACATATGCACAAGCACATACGCATACACAATCACGCACCCACACCTTCACGCATATCTCGGTGATGATAGACAGTCAGTAGCAGAGATGATGGGAGGATATCAATAAAGCAATTGTTGAGGCAAAGCATTTGATTTACATGACTGGATGGTCAGTATACACACGGATTGAGTTGATTCGGGACTCCGAGAGGCCAATCGAAGGTTCCAAGGGGTTCGGGTGAACCTCCTTGTGTGGAATGACAGAACTCTTGTTGGCATCTTCAGGAAGGATGATCTTCTGGCCGTCACAATAATGAAGACATGTTGGTGATATAGCAGGAGAAGTTGACTGGAAAGTCCAAGGGCGTGAACTTCCACCATGCTGCAGGAGACTATAGTAAATGAAGAAGTACATGGGCTTACTAGTAGTGATGCTACCCCACCTGTCATCCCAATCTCCCGAACTGCATAATTAAAGGGGCTCAGATAGCAAGTGAAAAGATAAAAAGGTAATTGTTAAAAGTGAAAGTGGAATTGCCAGCAACCATTCACGGCGACTACCTATTTTTGTGGATCTAATTCAAATCAAGTGGAGTATTTGATTTACCCCTCCAATCTTGGGCAATCAACCGCCGCGTGATCAGTGGACGTGAAGATTCGGCAAGGCCTCTTGGCCTATTGAGACCTATAAAATCAAGGGATTTGTGCTCATTTGGGTACACACTTTTTGGTACATTTTTTGGAGTTATTTTGCTGTGTGTATACGTGCAGAAGTTCTCTCTTGCACTTGGTGGTTTCAAGCCTATTGGAGGAGCTACTCTGTAGTGTGGATACAGAGGGTAGGCTTCTCAGTGGAGGGCTATGAGCACTATAGTGTATGAGAGTGTCTTGGATTTTCTTTCTTTTCTGTGAGACACCATCGGAGTTATGATCTATACTCTTGAGCTATTCCTTCGTCAGTTGTATTGATCTGTATTTATCTGCATAGAGTACCACGAAGCTCTGAGCATTAGTTTTTGAGCATTACCTTGACAAATCTTGTAATCATCTGAACCGAATTAAGAAGTGTATGGTCTTCCTTGGTTAATTGTTGTTCATATTTTCTAGAGTATGTACCACTCTGTGCAATCCTTGTCATCTACCTGCTCACAGAAATGTTAAAGGGTATACTTCCCTAAAGAGAACCCCCTTGAGTAGGCGACGTACTGGATGTGTTAATCTTTAATCTCTACTTTTTTTGTTAAAAGTGGATACCCCAGTACCTCCTCTACAGTAGGTCTGCTGATAGGGTTGTTGAGGTCTGCCATATTGTTGTGGTGAGTACTAGTTTTGGTATCTTCCTTGTTGAGGGTATGGCTGAGGGTAGGTTTGTCTAACCGCTTGTTTATTGTATGGGCAATCTTGTGTAGTGTGATTAGTGTATCTCTGTTCTATGGTGCAGTACTGGCTACTGGGATTCACTTGGGGTTGAGCCATAATGGGATATACGTTCGCCATATGGTCTCCTCCACAAGTATAGCACCGCTTAACTGGGGAAAATCTTGGGATTTGTTTGCTGGAGACACCTAGTTTTTGAGCTACTTTCTCAGCGAGTTCCTCGATAGATGTGGATTGCAAGGAAGAGAGGATAGTGGAGCTATCTGAATCTTTGTAGATTTTGGAAAGCTCTAATTCCTCCCCTAGGTTATCTTCTATGTCAATGCACATGTGTACACACTCTTCTATGGTCCTAGGGTCTTTCAAGTACACATATGATCTCAGCTTTGTACTCAGCGGTCCATCTAGGAATAAAGCCACTTGTTTGGCTTGTGTGGGTAACTCAAAAACAAGACATCTCTCTAGGTCTTGCCTAAACCTTCTTCCTCCTAACTGTCTCTTGAGGGGTTTGCTTGAAGCTATGAATGAGTGAGGAAGTGTTATGCCTGATGCCACTCTTAGAGAATTCAATAATGAAAGCCTCTAGAAGTTGGTCTATGTTCCTGAAGTGCCTCTCATTTAGGGGTTGAAACCACGTAAGAGCGGTGTTCCTAAGGGTTAGACCAAAGGCATTGTACTACGTGAATAGGTCCTCAACTTGTTCAGCTCTCAAGACTTGCCTAAACTTGGCCACATGATCGTATGGATCTCCAGTGCCATCGAAGTAATTCTTCATGGACTTAACTAGCTGTGTAGGTCTCAAAGTCCTGGTGTGTTCCCTAGGCCTTGGCAAAGGAAAATCCTCAGCATTTCTTAGGTTCCTTGGAACTCTAGTTCTCTCTGTTTCTTCTCGATTTATCTCTGTTTGCGTTCGTTCTCTTCCTATTGGGTTGGCAAAGCTCACTTCTGGCCTATCTCTACTTCTATCACTTTGAGCGCCATGAGCTTGGGATGTTCCAGCCCCTTGGTGGCCAAAAGAGACATTAGATCTTGGTTGGGGAAAAATAAATTCCCCCTTCCAAGTGTAGGCATGTCTACCATGCTCGGTGACCACAAAGATCCTCTCTGAAGTATTGTCTAGATAGGTCACCTTGCCTGAGCTGTCAGGATCTTTGAACTCATAGATTGTGATCATTCCTACCTCATTCGGTTGATTAGGGTTATACCTCAAGAAGGCTTCATCGGTTTCTCGATTGAGAAGCAGATCTATGCTCTTATTGTCCTGGGGAATCCACTCTGGCGTGATAATTCTAGTAAGCACTGATTTGCCTCGGGGGGTTTTAGGTTCTTGACCCATGTTCCCTTTCTCTAGGTCACCTATATCCGTTTTGAGGGATCACATTACCAAATTCATCTGTCCTATCTAGGTGGCTGGTGACCATGTATATGGTTCCTTCTTTGTCCAGGTATGCTCCATTTTCAAACTTGACAGCAAGATGTTCAATTCCAATGGGTTGGTCAGGGTTTTTAATCTGGACCACAGATCTTCCTAGGCCGTCCTCATAGATGCTAGCACCTAATCGGTTGGTCCTAAGGTAGTCCAGCTGCATCTTGTAGGGGCCTTCTACCCTATGTAAATATGGCACTCCTGAACTTCCTGTAGGTCTCTCCATACCTTGAGACATCTCTGACTCACTATTCTCAGAGCTAGGGTAGTATGAATGATGGCTCAACTATTGGGCCCAAGACCTTGTAGTATGATTGACACTAGCCTCTGAAGACCTAAGACTCTGTCTATCTCTTCCTAGGTGTCATCCTGATCTAAGGTACATAAGCCCAATTGAATAATCCCAAATTTCCCAAGTACAATTTTCGTTGCTAAGTTCTTTTGTATTAGTCACTTGTTCTTTTTAATTTTCCTTAGGGTGTCACTTTTTGTCCAATTAATCTTTGTCGCAAGGAACACTTAAGTTTTATCGTACTTTGAGTGTGGTCACTCGATTTAAATTCTTTTCCCTTAGGTTGTTTCGCAAATGTAATCTCCTAGCACTTGCACTTGAGTGATTAGAGTTCTTGGACTTGGTCATTCTTAACGTATCCCTAACTAATCAGAACCTCTATCCGTACTTAGCCTAAGCTAGGGATTGACAAAGGGTGTTGAGAATTTCCAACCTTTGTTTCTCTCCTCGGTTGCCCTTGTGTGCCCAGGAAGCATGTTCCCAAGATTGCACTTACTCTTGCTTCAAACGCCCTTCAATGCTCTCCTAGGACCTGTAAAAGTCCCAAGTTAGTTCAAGAATTGAATTCCCTTAGGACAACCGACCTTGTTCATTCATGCAATTTCAAAGATCAAATTATTCTCTGGCTTTATGGAAAACAATCCTAAAGATCCCTTAGTTTTTCTTCCCCCCGGGTATGGTCACTTCAAAATAAATAATCCTGATATTAATTTTACATAACCAGTGGAAGTTTTGGTTGTACTCCCCACGAGCTTCCCAACAAAACAAAAATCACAGCAAATGGATTTTGTATGAGAAAGTTATGACCATTCAGGGTTCTAAGGTTAAAACAGGGTTCCAACAGGCTAACAAGCAAATAGGACTTCTCAAACTACTTCGTGTAGCGGCCTCACAATGCTCTAACAAATTTCTAATGTTTCCCAAATAATACCCCAAAATAGACAACTATCTTTCCCCTAAAAAATGGCCAAATTTGCCCATCAATTGCGATCGAGTGGTCTGTCAATCGCGATTGATATGTCAGTCACGATCGACATGTCGGTCGCAATTGACAGGTCCGTCGTGGATGTCAGTCGCGATTGATGGGTCAATCGCGATTGACGCGTGGCCCGGAAATTCAGTCGATCATGGTCAAAGGGTCGTTGACTCTGTCGGTCGTAATTGATGTGTCAATCGTGATTGACAGGTCCCTCGCAAGGGGTCTATCGGTCGTGGTCAAACAGTCGTTGACTGGGTCAGTTGCGATTGACAGGTCCGTCGGGGCTGTCAGTCACGATTGATGGGTCGATCACGATTGATGGCTTGATCGCGATTGACACATGGTGCACGCAAATTCTGTCGGTCGTGGTCAGTCGGTCATTGACTCAGTCGGTCGCAATCGAGGTGTCGGTTGCGATTGACAGAACCATCGGCAAGTATCCGTCGTCGTTTGTCGATCGCGATTGACAGGTCAATCGTGATTGACAGAAAACAGAGACATATCAAAATTTTAAGCACATATTTAGGAAGCTCTAAGCATGCACATCATGATTATGTACTTAGTTTAGCAAAAGGACCATTTTTTCTATCGATCACGATTGACAGAGGTCAACCCCTCAAGACCTGCACAGTCAAATTTTTTACCTGCTGGAGCTGGTGCAGCTGCTGGGGATCCTGATTCCTACAAAAAATCTCAAAAAACACAAAAAAGCACAAGCACACAAACGCTCTCTCGCTCTCTCTCACAAGTGAAATGAGGGAAATGGTGTGGGTGTGGTGATATGACCAAAAAGCTGAAATTTTTGCGATGATGGAGATGGAGGTGGAAGATGGTGATGATAATGGTGGTGATGAAGATGGTGAATAAAACAAAAAACAATAGATAAAAGTGAAGGAAATACCTATGACTCCAATGCCTCAACTCTACGTCTTACCATCACACACTTGTCCTCAAAGCTCGGTCCCCGGCAACGGCGCCAAAATTTGGTGTAGCTCAATGATGAGTAGCACCTCCTTTAATGTCAATCCGGGAAGACGTGAGGATGGTATGATGACCTCGAGCAAGTGAAGGCACAAGTGCGTAAGTGAGAAGCACACCAACATGCACACACATACACACACACGCACACACGGCAAGGCAAAGAGAAAGATAATGGAGTTCTTTTAGATTACTTCCAAAATGCTCACACAAGTTCAAATCTATTTCAAGCTAACCTCAAAAATGAGCTCTCTACCTCTATTTATAGTTTTTTGACTAGCTTTTGGCCCTGTCCAGACCTAGTGTCCGGCCTAGTTAAAAATTAGGTTCTAGGGCCTATTTGGAGGCTCAAACGGAGTCTAAAAAATTGAATAGACTAAATAAACTACAACCACTGAATGAAATATGGTATGTACAATGAATGAAGTTCTTCCATCTTGTCTTAATTCAGGTAATTCTTCACCCTGGAGATATTGACCAGGGGTATCCTCTTATCCTGCAAATCCTCGAGATGCACTGCTCCATGTGGTAATACCTTTATCACTCTGTACGGTCCTATCCATTTGGGTGCCAATTTGGTTGAAACTGCTGGGATCTGATGCACCAGAACCAAGGATCCTTCTTGTACTTCTTTGGACCTAAGATATTTGTCGTGCAATCTTTTGTGACCTTCTTGTGTTACTTGAATTTTTTGCATTGCTCCTTCCCTGTATTCTTCTAAGGCCACTAGTCTCCTAATGGGGGGTTCAATTCCAATGGTTTTGGCTCCAATTTCTTTTTTGATAATAAATTCGAATGGTGCTAATGCCTCTTTTCCATATACTAAGCGAAATGGACTCTCGCCAGTGGTTCCCCTCTTTGTAGTTCTGAAATCCAAAATTGCACCGATCAATGCTTGAGGCTAGAAGCTTTGATGATCGAAGGATAATTTGCGAAGCAATCCAATCAAAATCTTATTGGAGCTTTTTGCTTGGCCATTCACCCTTGGATAGTAGGCGCATGATTTTTTATGAAAAACCTTGTATGTTTCAAATATGAATTGGAGCAATTGATTTACAAAATGTGTGCCTCTATCACTAGTGATTTCCACTGGGCAACCAAATCTTGAGAAAATACGTTTATACAAAAACTTAGCTACTGTTAACGACGTGCAGTCCACAGTAGCTTTAGCCTCTATCCATTTAGTTGCTTAACATGTGGCCATCAAAATATACTTCTTACCCCCAAGTTGACCAGTTGGACTAATTGGTCCTATGAAATCAAGACCCCATCGTTCAAATGGGAGCCATCCTGTAGATATGACTAATGGTTGGAAATTCAATTTGGTTGGCATAGGAGCACATCTCTAGCAAATGTGGCATTCTTTAGCAAACTTGATCGCATCCTTGTAAATATGAGGCCACCATAGTCCCTTGTGGATGATTCTGTGAGCCAATTCTTCCCCCTTTAGATGCCCTTCACTGTGTGCTGCCTCAAGCAAAGGGGTTACCTCTTCTTGATAAACACACTTTCTCAAGATACCATCCTGACAATATCTATATAAATTTCCACTTATAAGTGAGTACGCTTTGGTTTTAAGGAGTAATCTTCTCTTTTCTCTAGGTTTCAAATGCTCTGGGAGTTTTCCAGTAGTAAGAAAATTGAGAATTCCATCATACCAATCAGTCTGAATTGCTACTAGGAAGAGATTACTATCCACTAGTTCATCATTAATACATGTTGCCTTCTCGCTCATTGCAGTCCTGGATACTTGATCTGCCATGTAGTGCTCTCTTTCTGGCTTAATATGAATATCAAAGTTGAATTCTTGAAACAGGAGTAACCATCTCCAAATCCTTCCAGCCACTCTAGGCTTGTTTATCAAGTACTTCAAAGGCTGATGGTCAGATATGACTATAAAATGTACACCGAGAAGGTAATGCCGAAACTTTTGAAGAGCAAATACAATGGCCAAACCTTCCCTTTCGGTCGTACTGTAGTTCCTTTCTGCCTTGGTGAGTAGTCTGCTGGCATAGGAGATAGGTCTATCAACCTTGTGTGATGATGGTTGAGCTAGAACTGCACCAACAGCATGAAGGCTAGCATCTGTATGCACATGAAACTCCAATGACCAATTAGGAACACTTAAAAGTGGAGCAGTACATAACCTCAATTTTAGTTCACAAAATGCTTTCTCAGCTTCAGCACTCCATGAGAAAGGGACCTTTTTATTGGTAAGCCTTGATAAGGGCTTAGCTATTTCTGAATACATTCGTATAAATCTTCTATGGTATCCTGCATGACCCAAAAAACTTTTCACTTCCTTTGGGTTTTGTGGAATGGGCATGGAGAGAATAGCAGTAACCTTTGCAGGGTCAACCGTTATCCCTTCAGCAGATACTATGTGACCAAGAAGAGTGCCCTTGGTGATCAAAAAATGACATTTAGCAGGATTTAACTTCAAACCTGTTTTGAGACATTGCTCAAAGATTTCCTTTAGATTTTCCAAATGATTATGGAAATCTTGAACTGCTACTCTTCTATCTGTGACTGAAAACACTGAAAAGTGATCCATGAAAATACGGAGAAAGGTTGTTAACCATTTGCCCAATATAAGATACATTGTTCTATTAAATGAAGTTGGCGCATTCTTCAAACCAAAAGCCATGCGGGTATAGACATAAGTGCCCCATGTAGTAACGAAGGTTTTTTTGTCCCTATCATCACGATGGATCACTATCTGATTGTAGCCACTAAAACCATCCAAGAAGCTATACAAAGTGTGACCGGCTACTTCCTCAAGTTCTTGCTCTGTGAAGGGCTGAGGAAATCCATCTTGAACAGTCACTTTATTCAAGGCACGAAAATCAACGCAGACTCTTATTTTTCCACTATTTTTCTTGGGTACAATAACCATAGAAGAAAGCCGCCTGGAATGTTCTACTGGAACAATTATACCTGCTTCTTCTAGTTTTGTAATTTCCAACTTTACTGCCTCTGCATACTTTGGATTGAGTCGATACGGCCTACTTCTTGCAGGCACGGCTCCCTCAACTAAGGGTATCCAGTGTAATCCAAGCTCCTCTGGTATCCCTGTTAGATCTTTGAAGGACCATGCGAAGACATTTTTATAAGCAAAAAGTAAAGAAGTTACCTTTTGCAGTAAAGGGGGATAATGCCATAGCCAGGAGGCCAAGTGGACTACTTGAGGATTCTCTTCATCCCCTAAATTTATTTCTTGAGCCAGTGTTTCAGGACTGGTCTTACTTGAGAAATCATCTCCACTGTATGCAGGAGTGGAATTTAGCTTATATTCTGCAATATGTTCCCGTCCATCCTTGAGGTATATCCGAAAAGGGGAGATCCTCTCTGCATAGAGGCTCATAACTTTCCTTTTCTGGAACTTCTATAGTTGTTTTCCCTACGATGTTTGTGTTCTTCTGCAAACTTCCATTCTTCAACTCCTTGGGAACCTCATGGCCTTTTCCTGCAACTCCTTCATCCGTAACTTCTTCTTCTATTTCACTGATTTCCACCGTGCAACACTCTGTACTTTCCATCATCCAATTCAATAATGTATCTTCTTCTTGGGGTAGAGAGGGCATTACCTGAGTGTCCACAGTATACCCAGTAGTTTTCCCTGAGTCACATCCTTCTTCCAAATGTAGTTGCAGTTGGCTATTGGTGCTTGTTGAAATCCATAGTTTGTTTTTCCCCCAATCTTGTAAAGCTTTTGCTTGCCTCAGCCAAGGTCTCCCCAGGAGTAAAGGGTAAGAAGTCTCCTGTGGAAGTGCAATAACAACAAAATCTACAACAAAGTGGCAACCCTGTACTATCATCAGTACCTTTTCAATAATGCCAAGAGGCGCAACCCGATGTTGATCTGCTAGTGTAACTGTGAATGGTGCCATCTTGGTGGGGTTCAAATTCAGTTTCTTCATTGTGAAATCTGGCATCAAATTGATACCAGAGCCTCCATCTATGATCACACATGTGAGAGCTTCATCCTTCATACAAACAGATAATCTTAAGCTTTGGTAGTCTGCCAAGGGTGCAGGGGGCAATCAACCATGAAACCATCTATACTGGGTGATTGGATCAAGTGAGTAGAGTGTATAATCTGCAATAAGTCACTTCTTATTTTTTAATCCATCCTTATAAGTTCATACAGACTAACCTTGTGATGAATACCTTTCAAGATCTGTTCAATGTTTACCTCATGAGTGTCTTCTTGCAGACTTGTTGGTTGGTCCCTTAGAGAAGTAGCCATCCTTTCATAAGCTCCTTCAATTTCTGCTTGGCCCTTCCACCGAGACTTCTTTTCCTCCTCTTTATCCTGGAATCCTTGTTGTTCCTCTCTACGGATTGTTGTTGCTTGTCTGGCTCTAGTCATCATGGGCATTGCAGAGGATGAAACAACATAAGACTGAGTGGTCATACCTTCTTCTTGTGGAGAGACTGCAATCATGTGGATTGGAGCAGGACGGCTTCTTGGGCAGTCTTTGGTATAGTGATCCTTGGCCTCTGGACAATGTTGACAAGGAGGTGCATCTTCTGGAAGGGAACACCTATTTTGCATATGGCCATACTCACCATAGCGATAACACATCAATGGTCTATTATATCTAGGCTTTGTCGTACGATTTTCCTCTCTATTAGGTGCATTTGAAGTACTAGCATAATATGAATCCAAAGCTTGAGGGTTACCTCGTTGCTATGTACCCTTGAGGTAGTAACAGTCTCTAGCTTCATGACCATCCTTTCCACAAAATTGACAGCTTACCTTGTTAAGGCAATTAGCATTGGAATGTCCATTGTTGTTACATATTGTACACCAAATATGCCTTCTTATATCCTGAGTGGTCCGAAAATCTTCTAACTCACGGCAAAGTTGGGCTACTTCATCATCAGTGCGACGCAGTGGTGGCAAGACCTTCTCTTCTTGTTGATTTTGTTGCATTCTCAATGACTCCAGTTCCTTCCTCTGTTTCCCAATAGGGTCTAGTTCTGCAGCATAATTCGATTGTGTATCCCCTTCAAAATGTTGCCTAGCTTCTTCAATGCGTGATGCTGCTACAACAAATCATTGAGGGTTGCATCCAATCTAAGAGACTCACGTAGCTTCTACTGAGATGACCTGGGCAGAGCTTTCTCTATCCATTTTTTAACCAAGAAGTCACCTGGAGCATGTGGCAGACGTGCAACAAATGCTTTTATTCTAGTGTGAAGTTCATGAAAGGATTCACCTGATCTTAGCTTTAGATTCTCAAGCTGGTCTAGAGCTCTTTCCGAGGAGTCACTAGGTCGAAATGTTTGTGAGAATGTCATCTTCAGAGCCTCCCATGTAGAAAAATGGCCATCTGCATATTGACTGTACCATTTGTCAGCAAGGCCTTCCAACATGGATGGGAAGAGTACCAGCATTGCATCCTCTCTATTCTGTAGACCTCGTCCACGGCATAAGGAGATGAACCTCCGCACATGATCATCAACATCCTCATAAGCTTGTCCCTTGAAGGTAGGGAGCTTGATATTGAGTCTGGAGAGTAAATGAGAGAGATCCTCCACTTGCACTGGTGTTTCTTCTTACGTATCTGAGGAGAAGTCTAATGTTCTCCTATGCTTCTCCTTTGACAATGGTGTCGCACCCAAATCAATAGATAAATTCGAGGAGGGTAGAGGGGAGGTAGGTTCACTAGTCGAAGATATAGCTGACTTGTTAAGGCTCCTTCGTACACGAAGAGGCTCCTTATCTGCTCGCATATGGGTCATGTACCTACTTGCAAATGCAATAGGGCAAAAATACTAAAAAAGAGGAATATTTACTATCCTCAGGGCCTCTCACAGAAATGCAAGTGTCCCACTGTGCGTGCCAACCGTAGAGGAGGTACTGGGGTATATACTTTTAACAGGAGCATGCACCAAGCACTCCAGTACTTCTCCTACTCAAGGGAGGTTCTCCTTAGGGAAATATACCCTTTAACACTTCTGTGAGCAGGCAGATATCAATAATTGCACAGAGTTGTGAATACTTAGGGATAATATTAATGACAAATGACAATAATGGAAGACCAACCACTCCTTAGTTCGAATCAGATGATTACAACATAGGAAAAAGAGATGTTCAAACGTTTATGCTCTGGGCTAACATGCTACTCTAGAACTAAACAACATCAATACAAGGGACTCATCCAATCCATACAATGGACACAACTAGATGCAGACTAGCACTAATCAATACAAAATATGAAGACTTGCTCTAAGGGAAAGAGCACGAAATACCAATGACTCACATTGAATGACAAAACCAAGCCACTCTCTTCACACTATAGTGCTATTAGCCTTCATTGGGAAGCCACGCTCTATATCCTCACCATAGAGTGACTTCCTACAGTAGGCTTGTAGCCACAGAGTGCCAAGAGAGGACCCCTTAACGTATGTATGTATATGTGTGTATATCAAATGAACACAATTCCATTGCTTTTATAGGCTCCAATAGGCCAAGAGGGCCTTGCCGATTCCTCACGTCCACTGATCATGCGCCGGTTGATTGCCCAAAATTGGAGGAGTAAATCAAATATGCTACCAGTCTTGATTTGGATCCTCAAAAATAGGCAGTTGTCATGAATGGTTGGTGGCAACAATCATTTCTCCATTTTCACTTTTACCACGTTTAATTATTTTGCATGCAAGCTAAGATCCTCATTTTGTGCCACCCGTGATATTCGAATGACCCTCAGAAGCACATCCTTCACCTAATTTTTGTAGTAGCTTTTGATCCTTACATATGGGAGGTGAGTTGTGGGGAGTTGTGGGGGTTTTTGGGAGGTGGTCAAAATTGATCCAAGATTTTCACCATTGAAAAGTACTCGTCGAGAGCTTTCCAACAATATATAACATTGTAGGTTTGGTTGAAAAATGATGCTCAAACTATCCCTCCAAAACTGGTAAAAACTTTGTCTATTACATCTTGTCTTATACCTCCATGTAAAAAAGGTCGACGGTGCCTTGGATAGCCCATCCGCCTCTCATCGTATAGATCTGGGTTCGGTTCCTCCGAAGTGCAGCGGCAAAAATCCTTTTGAATCCTTTTGAAAAATTGATCGCGAACCTTCTTTTTTCCATAAAATAATTGATGCCGATGAGTCGTGGGGGTTTGTGGAGGGTTGTGGGGTCGTGGGGGGTTGTGGAGGGGTGTGGGTTTTGTGGGGTTTGTGGAGGGTTGTGGGGTTGTGGGGTTTGTGGGGTTTGTGGAGGGTGGAGGGGTGTGGGGTTTGTGGGGTTCGTGGGGTTTGTGGGGGTTATGGGGGTTTGTGGAGGTGTGTGGGGTTTGTGGGGTTTTTGGGGGGTTGTGGGGTTTGTGGGGTTTGTGGGGGGTTGTGGGGTTTGTGGGATTCATGGGGTTCGTGGGGTTTGTGGGGTTTGTGGGGGTTTGTGGGGTTTGTGGGGTTCGTGGGGTTTGTGGGGGGTTGTGGGGTTTTATGGAGGGGTGCGGGGTTTGTGGGGTTTGTGGGGTTTGTGGGGTTTGTGGGGTTTGTGGGGGGTTGTGGAGGGGTGTGGACGGGTGTGGAGGGTTGTGGGATCATAGGTGGTTGTGGAGGGGTGTGGAGGGGTGTGGGGTTTGTGGGGTTTGTGGGGGGTTGTGGAGGGGTGTGGGGTTTGTGGGGTTTGTGGGGGGTGTGGGGTTTGTGGGGTTTGTGGAGGGGTGTGGAGGGTTGTGGGGTCGTAGGGGGTTGTGGAGGGGTGTGGAGAGGTGTGGGGTTTGTGGGGGGTTGTGGAGGGGTGTGGGGTTTATGGGGTTTGTGGGGTTTATGGGGGGGGGGGGGGTGTGGGGTTTGTGGAGTTTGTGGGGTTTGTGGGGTTTTTGGAGGGGTGTGGAGGGGTGTGGGGTTTGTGGGGGGTTGTGGAGGGGTGTGGGGTTTGTGGGGTTTGTGGGGAGTGTGGGGTTTGTGGGGTTTGTGAAGGGGTGTGGAGGGTTGTGGGGTCGTAGGGGGTTGTGGAGGGGTGTGGAGAGGTTTGGAGTTTGTGGGGTTTGTGGGGGGTTGTGGAGGGGTGTGGGGTTTGTGGGGTTTGTGGGGTTTGTGGAGGGGGTGTGGGGTTTGTGGGGTTTGTGGGGGGTTGTGGAGGGATGTGGAGGGGTGTGGAGGGGTGTGGAGGGTTGTGGGTTTGAATAGGGAGAGAGAGAGAGAGAGAGAGAGAGAGAGAGAGAAAGAGAGAGAGAATCGTGTGGTGCTACACTAAGTCAAGCACCAAGTTCCTAGTGTAACTCAATAAATTCAATCCTTTGACTCAAAGCAATGCACTAGAATTCCATTCCCAGTAAGGAGTCATAAAGATTGAATATAGGCATGAACTTAGTCTCAAGTGAAGCATTATTTGACTAAGAAATCATCAATAGAACCTCCGTGGGTCGACACACTGATGTTGGATACCATGCTAGTATCTTGTGATTGGATGATGTTTATAAATCTTGTTGAGAATCTAGTTTATTTCTCTTAAAGATAGGAAAAATGCTTCAATACCTTGTTGAAATAGATCTTTTAGTAGTTAAAGTCTTGAGTCATCTAGAAATTGGCTCCTCGTAAGTTTTTGTATCTTCAAAGTTTGAATTGGTTGTATAGAGTTTTAGTTGATTCGTTACGTTGTTCGAATATTTTGGATTTGAATCGGATATGGTATCTGATTCTTTTCACAAGAGTCGAGGGTTAGCCGAGTAGAACCAAGCAACTAAATTAAACATCCCCCATAGATGTTTTGTACAAGAACCTTTTCAATCTTCAAAAGATTATAAGTTTAAGTTGACTCATTCATTTGAGCTTGCTTCAAGTTATAGCATAAATGACTTTCTAAGGTCCATCCACTCTAGAAAAGAGAAAATAGGAATTGCTCATCACATTGATAATTCCCAAGAACTTTTAGCTACAATCTTTGAGAAAAGTGTCCTTTGTTGGACAATTTTCAGTTTTTGACTTGGTCAAGTTATAATATGGTTGACCCAAAGTAAATGGAAAACGTTTTTCTATAGTTTACATAGGATTTCTAAGCCTATTAGGATGAAGTGGTCCTCAAGTTGGGTGAAAAAATCGAGTAAAAGTTGGTTGACAGTAAACTATTATACAAACATTCAAATTAGATGTTTGGGCCAACCAAACTTCAAGTTTTCCAAATCAGATTCGAGTGAATCAAGAGTTCTCAAAGTCTTGATAGGGATAAGAATCATGCCTATGTTACTAAGTCCATGCACTAATTATGCCTAGAAATGGACTAGTAATTGGAATCCACCCATTTCACATGTTTGTGCCTAGATCACACATCGAGAAACAAGTGAATTGGGCAAGAATATTATTAGATCCACCCTTATTATTCATTCACTACTCTGTAATTTGACCAGTTTATCAAAGTACAAAGCTAAATGGTGCTTTGAATCATTTGGATAGGGATCCCACCACAGAGATGAGACATGTTCTTCTAGTTTTAGAACATGAGGCCCGAGGGTTGGCTACAGTATTTATATAGCTCTATTTTCGAGGACGAAAGTACTTTTCCAAGAGGGAAGAATGTAATAAAGTAAGTCTATGATCTAAGGGTCCCACCGATTCAAAGAGACCTAAAAATGGACACCGTTTGGTCACCCATGTGTATGATCAAATATCTCGAGACTAGATTTACGTAGCAGGTCATGTGCTCTTGTAAACAAGTGATCCACTTATCTTATGGTTAAGTCTCAAGGGTGTGAATCAGGAGGTCTTGGGTTAAATCCCCATGGGGTAGATGGGGATAGTATTTTGCTCAAAGAGATCTAGAGCTTTCTAGAAGCATCCATTTGAGTTAATTCAAGTTAACTAGGACACTTGACGCACATGCAGTTACATGATCGACACATGGAGGGTTAGAATCAAGGAAAAAAAGAAGGGCGAATTTTAGCCCAATGGCGATTTTTTAGAGAATTTAATATATTTTGGCTATTTATTCTGAAGATGAAATATTAAAAATAGCCATTTTTTTCTAAACAAGGGCACATCATGTACTGATTTTCGCCATCCGCTGAGATAATATTTCGATCCTACGATAACATGTTCGCCCACAGGTTCGGAGCATTTGGGCATGTATATTCGCCCGCATAGGCTCCAAGCATCGATCGGGACTAGAGGTTATCGACAAATTTTGCTTCTTCGTGTGCTTCCCTGTGTCATTTCAAGATTTTCTCCTTCTTGATGTGCATTTTGTAATATTTTTGTATATGTATTATTAATAGCAGGAGGGTTGAGATTGGCAATGGATGCGCTTCATGACACGAGCAATTCTTGGATAAAATGTGAACTCCTATCTCTCGAATAAAGACATTGGTTGTAACTTTGGAAGGTGGAAGTAACCGCAGCGCATACGAGGATGGAAAATTATTGAAGAAGGTGGCTACAGGAGAGCGCACAAATAAGTTGAACAAGAATTGAGTTGTGGTTTAGTGAAGTTAGAGAGGAGTAGCGCATGTAGCCAAACGTAGAAATGGATGTGTAAGTGCTGAAGGGACTTGAGATGATACAGTAATCAAATGAAGCTCTGTAAAGAAACTCTTATGCTGAACTGCTACTGGTTGGTCACAATTCTATTACAGAGGATAAGTAGAGAAGGAGACTCGTACTCGTTATCGTTGGTTTCTTTTATGGATGCTACACTTGCTATGGGGTAGAAAAGAGTGAAAGTGTGCTTCTTTGAAAGTGTAAATGATTCAAGATTTCTTTCTCAATGAAGATTTGTTGCTCACTGAAGAAGTGGACTTGCAGACATGCTTTTATGTTAGTCTACTCATGAGCATAGTTCACAATCTATTTTTTTAATGCGTGAATGTGTGAAGTAGTTCTTAAATCCAATTTAATAAATAGGATGCAGAAATGAATAGGTCTATGTCTATTCAATCTTCAATCAGTATTCAAACAGCATGAATATTGAATACCCTTTTTTTTTAATGATTCAAACAGCAGGAATGCCATAGTGCGTGAACAAGATATGTGTCCATTCATGCTTCAAAGGATTAGTTTCTAAAAACTGGACATTTTGAAATGGTTGTTTCTATACTCCTTGGTATGAATTTAAATTAAGAGATTTATTTCAGGTACTTGAGTTGCAAATACAGGACATTGTGAAGTTAAATGGAGTATGTGGCACATTTTTCTTGGTGTTGAAAATGTGTACAATTGAGGGACATCTTATAAGAGATGCGCATTGCAACCAGAAGGATATATGGCACATCCTTATTTTTGTTGTTCTTATTTCTGCATTATGTACATAAGAGGAGGAGCAAGACAAAGAGGATGAATTCACCGCCTCCAAAGAATCAATTTGGGGAAATGAAGGTTATGATATCTGATCTTAGTGTCATGAGCAGAAGGGGAAAGAATAAGAGATCCTTACAGGACCTTGTTGATGCAATCCTTTAGAATATTCCTCTTTTCTTCATAGATCATCTTGTGCGAAGCATATAAAAGCTGAGCTAGTCCCTGATATGTATGACTCAGGATGTTCATTCTATGTGAACTAATGACCTTTTTACTCATTGTAATAAGGATTTTGACAAACAAGAAGAAAAGCCCCTGTCACCACCATCATTCTATATATTTGTAGTTCCCATATTCCACATTCGATATAATACCCACATAAATTCATACAAGTGTAGAATATCCACCACTCCTTAAAATACACACGAGGGCCTGAGTTCTTGTAAGGAAAGTATTTGACCATATATGAGGTTGCAGAGTACTTTAAATATGAGACACCAGAGTTCATTCATTGCAGAATGCTCCTAGGAATCTTGAAGGTGCTTGTCATTGGGCAAAGGAGGTAGAGACTTAAGAAAATTATTTGGTGCGTTATGCATAGATTATCAGAGGTACAATCACCGAAGGTATTTCTTCAGTCCAACAACTAAGGTTGAGATTGAAGTAGATTATAGCATGCATATATTTTTCGAGTACCAACCATCTTGTAGCTCATCACTATCAATGTTTTGGCACCTCCAGGTTGTATATTGGATAAAGGGAATCCAGCCAAAGTGAAGAAGTAGCACCCAGATGTGTGAGCTTTACAAACAACATAGGAAGTTCTGTCTAACTTTGGCATGTTGCACATGTTGAAACAGCACCCGGCAAATAGGATTAAGGAGCAAGGTGATATAGATGGATATTCCTGTGCCAAGAGAAAATTAAATTTAAGGTCCATTTCATGGGATTGTGTAAGCAGTGGAGGTAGAATTGAAAGTCTAGAAAAGGAGAATCGAGGATTTTGGGTTAGTATTGCTGCTTATTTGATTTTTGACAAGCATCATGGTCAACAATAGGATGCATGCCTATTAAGGCTTAAGACCAGAAGGTGATGGAATTCCTAAGAACTGACAGTACGATTCATGTCAGGGCGCTACTTGGAACCCATGCTTACAGCGAAGCAACAGAGCACCAAGTGGACATGGGATGCCCAAGGCATCAAGGTTTCTTTAGATTAACTCTTGTAGGAGTTACTGATTATGTCCAAGGCATGCTATTATTATTATCTTAATACTCATTTGGAGGCTGTGCTATTTTTATTATCTATTTCTTCATTTTGTTGTTGTTCTACATTGTCGTTCCTGAGTTACTAGAGTCATACTGCTTGCACCATGGTGAAACATAGTGGGGCTATTGAATCTCTTGTAATCAGAGTTCATTTTGTGATATGTTCAGATGAATGAGTTAATCCAGAAGGCCATGCTGTCAAGGATTGATGTCAATATTCTGCCTTTCAAGGCTATTATGATAGCTGGTGATTATAGTTTCTATTAACACCCATGAGAAGCAGTTGATTGCATCAGAATACTCTAACATGGATATCGGTAAGACAGCTGTGATCATACTATCGGTAAGATAACTGGAAGCATTAGATTTTTGTCAGGAATCTTATTTCAACGTCCATGCACCTTTACTATCATATGTGGAAAAGCTTTGAAAATTTGAGGGTGTTCTCAATCAGTATTGTGCCGACAATGGTTGTTTAATATCTACCTGAAGTATCGGTCTACTTTTCTGGTATACTCAGGCTTCAAATCAATGTCAACAAGCCCAAGTGGCCTGATAGTCGGTGGTTGTGGTAGAAGTCGAAGTATGCCAGTTGGAGTTTCTTTGGTATTTGGTGCCCTTTGTAAGGACTTGTCTCAATGGGTGTGTAACTTGTGCAAGGTTAGGTAAAAACTGTAGCACCTAGTTGACCAGTCCTAGGAAGCTTTGTAAGCTTTTGACAAAAGATGGGGGTGGTTAATATTTTATAGCTGTGATCTTTGAGGTGTCCATCTGTATGCCTACGGCAGATATTATAAACCCTAGAAATTTCAATTGTGTACAGCCCCATTTGCATTTCTTAGATTGTAATTGTAGATTGTAGACCTGTATTTGATGTAGCACTTGCTTTAAAATCTGTATGTGTTGCTGCCAGGTTTGTGAATGGATCAATATATCATCAAGGTAGACAAGAACGACCCCTTGTTGTGTAAGGTCATGAAAGATTGTATTGGCCATCCTTTGGAATGTGCTTCCCGCATTGGATAGTCCCAAATGGCATCCGTTTGAACTGGAATAATCGCCATGTGGTCCTAAATTCTGTTTTATGGGCATCATTTTTGTCAAGTAGAATTTTCCAATATCCTGAAGCAAGATCGAATGATGTGAAATACTGGGACTTACCGATTTGGTCTAGGAGATCATCAATCCGAGGTATAGGGTACATGCCATGTATCGTGATTTTGTTTAGGGGCCTAAAATCAATACAAAAATGGTATGTTCCATCTTCTTTTCGCACACCCAATCACTAGAAGAGGGTTCAATTTTCCTTTAGAGAGCATGTCCATGATGGCTCGATTGATCCTATCTTGCTCTAAAGGGGAGCAGCGCTGTGAAGCCATTCTAAAGCACGTAGTTTGTGGCAATATTTCTTGACATGGCCGTAGTTTTTACAGTAAAAGAATTTAGGACAACCTTGTGTACCCGATCTGTGTAGCTGTGCATTCTGGATGTCGAGGTCCATTGGTAGTGGAGTGGAGTCCATGGGTTGGCGGTGAGGGAGGGTTGTTGGAATCGATATTAATGGGAAATTTGAGGATGACTCTATGCATTGTGCAATATGTATTGCAGCATGAAAAGATATTGGTCCTTGGTTGCAAACTCTGCAGGAAATGTCGTGGCATAAGCGAGGCCATAGAAAGCTATGCATTGTTGAATATATATTGCAGCATGAAAAAATACTGGTCCTTGGTTGCGAACTCTGCAGGAAATGTCGTGGCCTAAGCGAGGCCATAGAAAGAAGAGTTTCATTTCTTCTAACATCGTTGGGTCAGCACGCAAGAGCAACTGATTCAGTTTTATGGCAAATTGGGCTGAGGCCAGTTACCTTTGATTTCTTCTGGTTGTCGAATAAACCAGGTTGCTGCATCCATCACTTTGCATTCGTCACACCATCTATGTATCTTGCCACGTTTTCAAAGTGGTCGAGCCACATCAGTACATCGTTTAGGGAAAGTAGAAGAGCCAAAGGGGCTAATTGCAAAGAAACGAGGGCAAAGAAACGAGGGCAAAGAAACGAGGGCTAAGTGCATGTGTATGTGCATTGTGTACACATCTTTGTGGTTATTGATATAAATATGTGTATATGTGGCTGCTTGTGTGTGTGTGTGTGTAAAAAACATGTTTATGTGTACGAGTGTGAATGTACATGTGTGCATGTGCATGTGCATGTGCATGTGCTGCTGTTGGAATGTATGTGTATGTGTGCATGCATGTATATACATGTGTGGCTGCTTGGAATGCATGTGTATGTGTGGCTGTTGTTATGTGTATGTGTGTGCATTTTATGTGTGTAAGATGTGTGTGTGTGTGTGTATGTGTGAAATTTGCTTGTGTGTATAGAAGTGCATGTGTATGTGTTTTCATGTGTGTCGTTGATATGTGTGTGTGTGTGGGTGTTGCTATGTATGTTTGGAATAGAAGTATATGTGCATCCATGTGTGTATGCGGCTAAATGATGTGTATCTATATGTATGTGTATGTGTGTGTATGCATGTAATACTTGCATCTGTATGCATTTTTATTTGTGTAAATGTTGCTGGAACCTATGTGTGCACGCTATGTATTCTACTGGCATGTATGTGTCTGTGTGTGCAAGTATGTTTGTTTGCATACAAATATGCATGTGTATGTGTGTGGATTGTGTATCCATAAGTGTGTAAAATGTGTGTATGTTTGTATGTAAGTGAATGTGTATATTTGTGTGCATGTGTATTTTTTAGTATGCATGTGTATATGTGTGTGGCTTTTGGTATCTTTGTGTGTAAATATATTTTATGTGTATGTGTATGTGAGTATGCATGCATGTGTGTACTATGTCCATGTGTATGCATGTATGTGTGCATGCATTTATATACATGTGTTTATATACATGTGTTTATATACATGTGTATATGTGTGTGGCTTTTGGTATCTTTGTGTGTAAATATATTTTATGTGTATGTGTATGTGAGTATGCATGCATGTGTGTACTATGTCCATGTGTATGCATGTATGTGTGCATGCATTTATATACATGTGTGGCTTTTGGTATCTTTGTGTGTAAATATATTTTATGTGTATGTGTATGTGAGTATGCATGCATGTGTGTACTATGTCCATGTGTATGCATGTATGTGTGTATGCATTTATATGTTTATGTGTACAAGTGTATGTATGCACATGTGTGTTGCTGGTGGAATGTATGTATTCGTGTGCATGCATGTATATACATGGGTGGCTGCTATTGGAATGCATGTGTATGTGTGGCGTTGTTATGTGTATGTGTGTTCATTTTTTGTATGTGTAAGATATGTGTGCGTATGTGTGAAATTTGCATGTGTGTATAGAAGTGTATGTGTATGTGTTTTCATGTGTCGTTGTTGGTATGTATATGTGTGTCTGTGGCTGTTGCTATGTATATGTGGAGTAGAAATATATATGCATGTGTGTGTGTGTGTGTTTAAATGACACACACACACACACACACACACACACACATATATACATATATATATATATATATATATATATATATATATATATATATATATATATATATATATATATATATATATATATATATATATATATATATATATATATATATATATATATATATATATATATATATATATATATATATATATATATATATATATATATATATATATATATATGTATGTGCATGTGTGTATGCATGTAATATGTGCATGTGTATGTGTATGCATTTGCATTTTTGTAAATGTTGCTGTAATCTATATGTGTGCACTATGTATGTCTATAGGTATGTATGTGTGTCTATGTGCAAGTGCGTTTGTGTGCATACGAAATATGTATGTGTATGTGTGTGCATTGTTTATGCATAAGTGTATAAACTATGTGTGTATGTCTGTGTATCTAAGTGCATGTGTATGTGTGTGCATGTGTATTTTTTAGTATGCATGTGTGTGGTTTTTGGTAACTTCGTGTGTAAATATATTTATATATGTGTAGGTGTATGTGAGTATGCATGCATGTACGTCCATGTGTGTGTGTGGATGTGCAAGTGTGTGGATATTGTATGTGTGCATTATATGTGTGTGTGTGTTTTTGTGAAATTTGTGAAAGTAGACAATGTTAGTGTGATTGAGAATAGTGAGAATCTGAGCTCAGAGAGAGTGAGCTCAAGCCAAATTTTGGAGTTAAAAGAAGTGGTGAAAAATAGAGAAAATTTTAAAGGTGGTTGTATGGTCTCTACAATTATTATAGACTTGCTTTGTAGCTTTATCATTGATTGTACTATTGCCTAGATTTCTATAGTTTTAGGGGAGGTCATCATAAAAAATCGCCCAAATCTGTATATTTCAAATGAAAGTAATCATCTAAATTCGCCAAACTTTTTATAATTATAATATGATATACTTATAGAATTTCGCCCATATTTATATACTTTTGAGTTAGAGGGGTGGTCTTATTTTTTTCCCTGGTTAGAATTCACCTGGCCAAGAAGGCATTCCCCTAGAGAGAGCTATACATAGAGGCATATGGTTGGGAGGAGATTCATCTCTCTAGCACATGGTAGTTGTAATCTTTGATTACGACCACTACTTGCTAGAGAGATGACCCTCCTCCCAACCATATGCCTCTATATTATAGTGATTACAACCATCACGTACTAGAGAGATGAGTCCTACCAACCATATGCCTCTACATATGGCTCTATCCAGGGGAATGCCTTCTTGGGCAGGTGCATTCTGACCATCCATGTATTGGCCATGTAGCTGTATGTGCACCAAGTGTCCCGATTAACTTGAACCTTTGGGCAAAATACTCTCCACATGTATGTCATGGGGATTGAACCCAAGACCTCCTTCACACTTTTGAGACTTAACCAATAGGCTAAGTGGATCACTTGTTTACAAGAGCAATGAGCTTCTAGTAAGTCTAATCTCAAGATCTTTGGTCATACACACAAGTGACCAAACGGTGTCCGATTTCAAATCCGTCTAAAACGGCCGGAACCTTAGATCATGGACTTACTTTATTACAATTACCATAGATTTTATGGACAATATAAGAACCAAACCGTCATGTTGCCAATCGTTTTGTGCAACACATTGTGTATTAAAAGTGCTCTCATAAAGAAGTATCCAATCTTTTTTTTTTTTATGTGATTCATCCTCAATTGATACTTCTTATCTAAATATTCAGAATTTCATACTATTATGAAGAATGGTACTTGTCCTTATGTGACTTTCCTCTTCGCAAGACCATCGTTGGCACTAAATGGGTCTATAAGTTGAAATGTAAAACCAATGGTAACTGAACATTATAAGGCTAGGCTTATAGATAAAGATTATGCATTGAAAAATGCATTGATCTTCATGAAGCCTCTTCTCCTACATATCATATGACCATTCTTCATACCATATGCACATTTCCAACTCACAATGGTTACAATGTGGATCACAATATCAAAACTACTTTTTGAATAGGGATTCCCGTGAAGAAGTGTATGTTTCTTGGACTCATGATTTTCTATAAAAATAAATTGTGTACACTAAAGAAGGCATTATATGGATTAAAGAAATTACCACATGCATGGTACATGGTATGAAAAAGACTTGCCTAATTATCAACATATAGATTTTAGAATAGTCCAACCGAAAACATCTTATATATATTGTGTGTCGATGATGTGGTTTCTATCCTTGTTTATGTTGATCACATGCTACTCATTGGTCCTGATGAGACATATATTTTTTAGTTTAAGGCTATTTTGCATGCCTTGTTTGGAATGTTAGATTTAGGACATTTGCATCATCTTTTGGGCATTCAATTTATGCAAGTTGATGGAGGCCTTGTTTTATGCCATAAAAAAAAGTTGACACTTTATTGCAATGTTTTTTGCTTGAAGAGTGTAATCCATTGCAACTCTCATGGAGACAAGTTTACTATTGAATCTCCGTGATGTTGAGATGCATTTAATGTTGGTCTCTTCAAGAACCTATTGGATGCCTTACTTATGCACGCATCATATGGCCTATCATTCAATTTGTTGTCTATCAAATGAGCAATTCCTTTTTTTTAGTTGGATCTATTGATCTATCTTTTCCAATACTTGAATTAATTGAAAGTATACTTGTACAATGAAGGGCATAGTACCTACACAAGCCCTCGAATCCCACATAAGTGGGGAAAGAACACCTAGCAGCAACTAAAAGCAAACAAAGCCCAAAGGTCTGCTAAGGATAGGAACATGGAAAGGATGATCCTAAGACCAAACAGATAAAAATTAGTTTCAGCTAATGAAGCACCACCTTAGCAAACATGGACCTTGCTACCGGTGATGATCTCCACAAACAATGGTATGACATTGATCCTTGCTTCATGATTCATAGCTCATGCATATCTTGGTTGAGCAAAAAGCAATCTATTGTGGACATGTTTACTTATGAAGCTCAACATAAAGAAGCTTCCACAACTATTATTGAATATGTGTGGCTAATTTGCCTTATGGATGATTTAAGCGTTGGTTTACTTTTGCCATCAACATATTTTTTGATAGCCAAAGCACATTGGAAGTTGTGAAGTCCATATTCCATATTCATGTGGAGCACATTAAGATGCACTATTGTTATGTTAGGGAGAGATTAGTTTGACTTATGTGCTCACACAAGTTTGTAATGTTGCATACCTTTTCACAAATGCTCTACCTCCCGAGAAGCTTGAAGTTTTTCGTAATGTGTTGGGCTTACTCCCTTTTATGGATTAATCTTACTTCACATTGGTTTGCAATTTCTTTATACATCAGTGTCAACCTCTTGTTCACCATATCATTCTCAAGCAGGATTTATTAGTGCATTTCGGTAGTGATGTGTATGGGCACTTTAGAACAGTGGGAGCACGTTAAGACTATCAAGATTTATTAGTATATTTTGCTAGTGATGAGTGTAAACACTTTAGAACTATGGGACCACTTTAAGACTATCGTGGCATTTTTCTCCCTCCTTAGGAGGTTGTTTCCCCCAACTTGCACATATGTTCATAACCCCTATGAGACTATTTATCTTTGTATACTCTGCACCTAGCAATACATTATACTGTGCTCCTAAGCTTCTTCTTTTTCCTCATGTTGTTTTTGTATGTTCCCTCTGCCCATACTCCAATAGTACTTTATCTTATAAATATATCCCTAAAGAGCCAAGAATTAGGTGGTCCATATTTGGTCTCTGACTCAGAACTCTCAGGAGCTATATGCATGTGCCTGCACATGTGTATGTATGCATACATTTATGTATGCCTACGAGTGCTTGTATGCATCTAATACATATTGATGCATGCATATTGATATTAGCACATGAACGTAAGGAGGAGACTGATGATCTGGCAGAAGAAGATGAAAGGGAAAATGATGAGGAAATCGCACACGTACATTCCCCATCAAAGAGGCAATTATAATGACTCAATGGTACCCAAACATCCCATATATGATCCGATTTCTCCATATCTTTATTTACAAGATTTTCAAACAATAAGAAACTAATATAAAGAATACATAAAGAGGAAATATAAGATTGTGGGAAAAAGCACCTGCAACAAGACAGAACCAACAAAGGAATGAAAGACAGAACGTAGAAGGATGCACACGAGCAACTATAACTGGTTAAAGAGGAGACAGCAATCACCTGTTGTGGAATTTTCCTGAAGCTGAATACATTGGAACTATCGTGATCAACCACGAAAGAGTCCCATATACATACCAGAATGAATCCAAGCAGACTCCAAATTCACCCTCAAATGAAAGTGCAACTATAAGCTCATTGTTGTCAACCACAAGACTACATCACAAATGAGCTCCATTATGCATAATAGCGACTCAATACTATGACATCCCCACTAATGTCATCAGTGCCCAATAGTGGGTATAGAACTCGAAATGAATACATGCTCACACACACACACCCCATAATGCACACACACCACGAGCATGAACTGACAAGGAGCTCTGCGAACTGAGTTTCTATCACTTTCCGTCCCTGGAAGTGAGCCACAATAAAGCCTAGCACAAAATGCAATCAAAAGAAAGAAATTATAGAAAATGCATAGCTGATAAGGTATACACACCTATCAACTGGTCGCAACTCAGGCAAAGAATCCACAAGTGAACACTGCATGTCTGCTAATACGACTATCATATATACCAGAATGAATCCATACAGACCCCAAATTTACCCTCAAATGATTTGAAGGGCATGCTCCCTGTAAAAGTAGGACCAAGATACTTAAGATCAGAAAGCTCTGAAGAGTTTCCTGCAATCATTAGTAGCTATTCGTAATCCTTTCTCTGTATACATTCATGTGCGATCCTATATAAAAGAATCTTCAATGGAAAATAGTTGAAATGGGAAACATCAAAGTGGATGAAAGAAGTGCTGAACTCTCAAAAACTGCCACTACAACAGGGATGTGAAACATCTCTCAGATCCCCCACCAAGCCCCCCCCCCTAAAAACTATTTTGAAAAATTATCCACTCTCAATATGATTTCCCATGTTTGTTAGAAATGAACGGCATAATATTTTCTGCTAGGGGTCACTCAATTTTCGGTCTTAACATATTTATGTGGAGATATTTCAAAGGTAAAATTATTCAGATGATATTCTGAACCCAAGTATGGACCTTACGAAAACATAAATGTTCATCAGTCTGCACAATAAGTTACCTTCAAATTCTTCTGCTGTTGACAGAAGAAGAGATGTTCTTATATCTCTGGGATCGACTCTACAGCTAGCTAGATGATGTTATCAGATACAGGTATTTTCAGGACCTTTACCCATGCATCGTAACCTGATATCATCTTCTGGTGTATTTGGAATTGCACCCCTTCCATATGCAGGTAATCTAGCAAGATGTTCTCCTCTTGCAGACTCTTTACTGTCATCCAATCGTGTTGTATTCACACAATCATCTCATCTCTCTGAAATAATCTATTCACGCTCTCTCTAAAAAGCTCATACGTTCGTTCAGTTGAAGCATTCATTTGTTTTTCTATAAATATCCTCCAACTTAAGCGGTATCTTTATAATAACAAAAACACAGTCAGCTCATCGCAAGAAGCACAAAGGACAGGGAAATATTAATCTGATCCCAATAACATTGCTTCTAGTGGCAGAAGACAAGGACACGAGAATGGGTTCACTCTGAAGGGCAACACATGCAACTGGATATGGTTGGAGACAAGATAAGAAGGCAAGACACAAGAACATGATTGAATGTACTTACTCTATGAAAATCATTCACTTCTCCGGTTTGCAGTCCATTGATACCCTCAGTTGACTGGTCATAGAATCAAATTAGCCATCAACATTAAACTTTGCTGCTGATCAACCTGGACAATTTACTGGCCCACAGGCTACATTAAAATCCATACATGGATCAGATGCCTTCCTCTATAGCGTATAATTTTCACTGCAATGATGATACTCATACAAGCTCTTACAAAATACCATTCAAATGGTGTGATATCTCATGCAGGTTTCAAAATATCTCTTTCCTTATCATAACAAACTGTCATTGTCAGACAACTTAGAAGACAAAAAAGTGTTCCTCATAAGAATCCATTATCCATATCATAAAATTGATTGTTTGCTATCTTAAGCTAGGTAAAAATGCCTAATGTCTGCTAACAACAGAGCCAATTACAGCTTTTGAGAGGCAAAGTTCTCATTCTTTGCTAAGAAGACAATTGTTCACCAAAAATACACATACTTCATGACCATAACATTCGCCATTAATTTTCTGCATTTAGGAATACAGGCATCCTATCCAGGTTAAATAAGAAAATACAACAGCTAAGATCTGTTTCAAAGAAGCCAAAACTTGAATTTCCCAGTAGTGTTATTTTTCCATGAGGCTAACTCCTTACAAAGTTGATAAGACTAAGACAAGAAAACAAATGACGACTTCGAGCAAATCAGCATAACATCAATGGTTGTAGCCTATTTTTAATGGTAAATTTTACTTTAATAAGCACAAAAAATAGGAATGACCGCTTCGAGACAAATCAGCATCACATCTATGTTTGTTGCCTATTTTGAACAGTGAATATTACTTCAATAAGCACAAAAAATGACCAGTATGAATGAGTACAAAGCTGCATCAGTATTCAATTAGATAGTGAATAGTGAGTGCATAGATGGACCTTCCCTGCCGGCTAGTTAGCTACCTAGCGTCCAAAAGCTTTGCCAGATGCAGCTAAAATTAATCCCTATCTGTGCTTTGCTGCAGACCAATCTTACATGCTTAAATCTACTATAAGGTTTTGTTAGCCATGTGGATCAATTGCACTACAGCCCAGATGATACATGCATTAGAGAGAAGTCTTTCCAATGCTGGTTGACTATGTACAAGATCTCTTGCAGCTCTTGCATGCAGCTCTTGCATGCAGCTCTTGCATACAGCTCTTGCAAGAAGCAGAGATTCTCTTCATGCTAACTATCCCTATTGAACAACACTCAATTCAATCGCAAATACATTCTGTGATTCATTATCTGAATCAGAGAGAACATTACAAGCAGCTAATATGTTTGGCAGCTTCCCCTTCAGACTGCAGGACAGTGGACTTTTTTCCCCTGTATCATTCACATCGTAGGCAGCTAAAAAGTTTTGCAGCTTTCCCTCCAGATTGCATGACAAGCGTGGTCTTTCACCTCCATCACTTGAATTGCGGGATGCCAGAATTCTAGGTAGCCTCCCATCAAGACTGCATGACAACCGACGCCTTTCACCTGCACCACTTGCATTGTAGGCAGACAGTAAGGTAGGAAGCTTTCCTTCCAGACTGTACGAGTGTCTAGCCCTTTCACCTGCATCACTTTTTCTACCAGTTATCTCCTTTCTCTGTAGTTCATTCCCAATTACAGACATGATCCCAGTATAAGCTCTTTGAATTAGTTGAAACAACTTAAAAGCCAGGTTTTTTGCTTCATCTTTGACATAATCAATATCACGTTCATCTAAAAACTCACAACGATCTACAAAATTGGCAGCCTTGTCAGGCCTATGCCTCAAAGTTAATAATAGGTATGCCTTTTCAATATCAGCCCTACAGCAACCCCTGGAAACACCTAACACTGCGTGGAAGTCCATTGCACTACAGCCATCAAGAACTAAACGTTCTTTCACGGCAGCCAACTTGCTGCTTACAAAGTTGAAACACCCCTGTATATCAGTGTCTTTGGTACTGTGCCACGAAATCCAACATTGGTCGACTGAATCCTGACTTTGAAGAGCTGTGCCATAAAGAGATCTGACTTGTGCAAGGTCACTTGCACAATCAGAAAGGCAACCGATCGTCTCATAAAGGGTTGCCCTGACATTGAATCCCTCTGCACATAAAGGATTCAACGTCAATGTCCTGTTACAGTCAGCTAAGGCATCCACAATTCGACCATCTGCTTGAAAGGCCTTTGCACGAAGCAGATAACAGTCCGCTATGAAGGCTTGCGGAGTGCCTCTCTTTCCCTCCAGCAGCTTTGAGCAGTGCTTAATTGACTCTGCATAGCTTCCTGCTTCAAAGGCAGCTATGGCGACCATTTTCCTTCTTAGAAGCAGCTTTACGTTAGATAGTAGGTGGCTCACCAAGTCATAATCTGCATGAAGAAAAGCATCACTATAAAATCCATCTTCTGGCAACCTGTTGCTGCGTTTTCTAAAAGCAGTGGAAGCCACACGTTTCCCATTTGATAATAGGATCATAGCATCCTCCATCATGCCAAGTTGACAACAAGCTTGACCAAGTATCAGCCATTTCCACTGATCTCGATCAGCACTTCTAGTTACGAAGAATTTTTTCTTTAGCTTGAATAAAGGAAAACACTGAGAAAACCCTTTGCTCCTGACATGTGCATTATCTACGGCTACGTCGGAAAACTGATCAGAAAGAAGCTTCAATTTTTCAACTGGATTGTGAAGGGCAGACACCTGTCTTCTGAGGCTTGGAATGAAGTCATGTAGCATGTTGGCAACATCTTTGAAACGTCTCAAGCAGAGTAAAGCTCTTGCCTTCAACTCTATCGCCTTGTCCCACTGTGGGAAAAGCTTGAGAGCCGCATCCAGGAGGCCCAATGCAGAATGAATATCTGCTGGATCCCGACTTGAAAGAAGATTTTTCGCATGCACAATGTACTTCTCAGCGAGCTAAAACATGGCAGAAAAATGCAAAACTTTGAGAATTCGTACTGAATGCGATCAGTTATACGAAAGAGTAAGTAAATATAAATTTCTAGCAATGCTGCACTATTCGGACAAAGAGACCAGCGACTACTTAGACAATCAGCCCCACAGGCTGGAACACAGACTGAACAATCAGCCCCACAGGTTGGAACAATCGACTAGCCATAGACAATCAGCCTCACAGAGCGGAACGGGAATAGCACACGTATCCAACGCTTACTTACTTCAAGCATCAAAGAATGCCTACCTTTCGACTGCTAAACCAGAGATGATGATGGATAGGGACCAAAGACCGCATGGTGCGCCTGGGAAACTTCACTGCATGTAGTCGTATGTGATTGTGTGTGTATCCCTGTGCGTGAGAGCGAAAGCAAGCAGAATACAGGAAACGTTCAGACAAGTGTGTGCAAACGGCATCTTCTACCTTGTGCTCCAATTAGAAACAAAAGGAGGAAAGCGGGTTGCAGATACCTTCCCCTTGCGTGAGTACATGAGAGAGAGAGAGAGAGAGAGAGAGAGAGATGCCTCTGTATGTTTGAGAAAGGGCATAGAGGACAACACATAGATAGCAGTAGCAAGTAAAAGCATGCAATTAGCAAAACCGAGGAGTGAGCTAGTTGGCGCTTCCTCTCGGGATGTGCGTCATGTCTACGTGAACTTGAAGATAGGATGATAGGACGCAACGGCAGAAGAGAAAGACAGAGCTCAATTTCAGACCATGGTGCTCCGGTTGGCTAGCTGGCTGCGCGCTTGTTCATCCATAGTCCACTGTGTACGATACTGTGGGAGTGTGAACGTGTATGCAGGTGTTCGTTCGGAGGCGCCCCATGAGTCATAACGCTCACTCCCCCAAAAAGGAAGCATGCTTCGACGGGGAGCAGCCCCATTTCTTGCTCATGCTTCTCCCCACCTAGAGCAACTTTTCACTCTTTCCTAGGGCATGCATCACATGCTGTCATGTCCTCGACAGTCCATAATTCAAATGTCTCTGCACCCTGCACCCTGATCCCAATCAAAGAGAAGCATTCTTTTGTCACATTCTATCTTCAATAAGCTTTTTGGTTGCTTTTAACATAGCAAGTGTAATAGAAAATGCTTTTACAAGAAATTCTGCACTTTATGAAGAAAGAGAGTCTCTTTCAAGATGGCTCAGACAGGTCTCCTCGGCTCATGTGTGGATCCCTACGAAGCACCAGCGGGGGTCTGGAGGAACGGTTATCGGTGTTAAACAACTCTGGTTTGAAAAGCTTGAGAACTCCATTGAAGATGTAAGTCACCGTTGGATTGCTGTTTCTTTTGGTGCTCCTCTTTGTGTTACTATGGTTTCTTTGTATGCCCCTAACGGGGATTTGGAGAGACTGAACACTTGGGCCTCCTTAGACTCGCTTCCCCACAACGTGCTTATATGTGGAGACTTCAACATGGTGGAGGACCCTATGGACAGATGGATGGGCAAGGGCAGGGTCATCGACAGTCGGGAGAAAGAAACGTGGGACATGACCAAACTTCACTTGGATTTGGTTGAATTCAAAGACTCGAATGGCTTTTCCTGGTCGAATCTCCAAGCGGGCGAGGACCTGAGGAAAGCTAGACTCGACAGATGCTACATCTCTCAGAGTTTTACTCATCAGTGGGGCCACCCTACCATCACACAACGCACTGACCTCACTATCTCTGATCACTACCCGATCGTTATCACTTTTCAACCTTCCAACAAGATCCGCAAGGCTCCGTGGTTCCATGCCAACGCAACCACCTTCTCTCTCCCCTCCGTCCATCAAGAAATTGCCGATGTGTGGAAGGTGGCGTTCGCCTCTGGCTTGGCCCCAGCCAAGTGTTGGAGAAGTGCGGTCGACAAGTCTCGTAAGATCATGATCAGAACTAAGAAGATGCTCGAGACTGTGCGGCGGGCTCGTAGGGAAGCTCTTTACCACAGACTCTGGCGGCTTGAGGAGGAAGTGAACAAAGGAAAACACCAAGCCCAGAAAGGTCTCCGAAAAATCAGAGCAGTGTTGAGATACGAGGAAGAAATACAAAGGAAAAACTTGCAAATCTTCTTCAAGGAGTGGTGGGCTGGCAAAGCCGACAAACCCACCAAAGAGATGTGCCGTATCCTTAAAAGGAAACACAACAAAGAATCGATCCCCCTACTGCTAGATCCACATGGCAATGTATGCAATTCGGAAGAAGATAATTTTGGCATCATCGAAGGGCACTTCACGAGACTCGTGGGAACCTCGAACCCCCTCTCCCACCATAGAAGGGACTGTATGGCTACCATTTCTAGGGTTTCCCCCCGGAGGATACCACCCAACCTCCACTCCCTGCTTCATGCCCCTATCTCTGAATCAGAAATCATTGAGGTCATTGATGCCCTCCCCCTCGGTAAAAGCCCGGGACCCGACGGACTCACTAACGAGTTCTTTAAATCCTTCAAGCTGGTGGTTGCCACCCCTCTTCGGATGGTTTGGCAAGAAGCGCTAAAGTTTGGTGCTCTTCCTTCTTGTCTAAATAATGGAATTATCAAGTTGATACACAAGAAGGGGGAAAAGAACAGAATCGAGAACTGGCGGCCTATTACGATGCTCCAAACAGGATACAAGATCATCGCCAAAGTCATTGCCAACAGAATCTCGTGCCACCTGAGATCTTGGCTTAGTGAGGACCAAAAAGGTTTCATCAAAGGCAGGTCTATCCTGGAAACCATTATGGATATTTGGGAAGGTATTCAATTTGCAAATGAGTCTAATCAAGATGTGGTTTTCCTCAAGATCGACTTTGACAAAGCCTACGACAGGCTAGAATGGGACTATATTCTGCAGTCGCTCCAAGATCTCGGATGTAGTCAGAAATTCACCAAGATGATCGCGACCCTTCTCGGAAACGCAACGACCCAAATTAACGTTAACGGCAAACTTTCGAAGGCGATCCATCTTAGAAGATCTATTAGACAAGGGTGCCCTCTGGCCCCCCTTCTTTTTGCCATCGCCACTGAGGGGCTGAGCAGACTTGTGGCACATCATGTGGAGGCTGGCAATATCAAAGGCCTCCGGCTGCCTCATGACCACAGTCAAATCATCATGAGACTTTTTGCCGATGATATGAACGCGTTCGTTCACAATGATAATACCAGCCTGGAGACTTTCTGGAGGTGTCTTGCTACCTTTTGTGAAGCCTCTGGATCCAAAATCAACCACTCTTAAGACCGCCTTTAGGGCTATTGTGGGACATCATCCTGGCCTTCTCATTGATCATGGCTGTCAAATCATTCCGCAGGGCCAAATCTTTCGACTTCTTGGAATCCCCTTGGGGTTTGGCGTCTCTATGGAGCAGCGCTGGAACTGGGTGTTGGCCAAACTCGAAAACAAGCTTAACTATTGGAGAGGTATGCAAATCAATCTCGCTGGGCGTGCGATGGTTATCAACACGTTCCTCCTCTCTTCTACCATCTATTTCCTTTCTTGTTGGAGACCGAATGAGCAAGGCCTGTCCAAACTGAATAGTATTTGTAGAAATTTTCTTTGGACGGGCGATCATAACAGAAGGGGGGTGCCTAAAATCAAATGGGCCATCTGCACTAGCCCTAGAGATAGCGGGGGGCTTGGTATCCTGGACATTGGATGTATGGCTAACAAACTGGCAGCCAAATGGATGATTAAGGCTTGGTGCAATAGGGAGGCCTCGTGGGCCAAGCTAATCTTCAGAAACAAGAATGAGTTGGCCCTCATGGGGTTCCCAAACTGGAAGAATCTTGACATCATGACACTGCTATTCTCCCCGATCCCCGTCTTCCCGAAAGGCTCGAATCTCGTGTGCTCCCTTTGGAAGGGCTGGAATAAAGTCAAAAGCTTCACAAGCATTAGTGAGGACTGGAAGTGGGCGGCCGGAATCAGACAAAACGACTCTATCTGGTTTCCGATACATGGCATCCGGAGTGTGGAGTCGTGGAACATTCGAAATGCCAAGAAGTTATGGAACAAAGGATTCAAAAAATGGAAACACCTCTGGAAACAAGACACCAACAGCTGGATCAACTTCGAGGATATTGACCCTCGCATAAACATCTCCTACGAAGAATGGAACACTTTGCAAAGCAGATGCCTCGCATGGGATCGTCACAAGACTCGCCTTCTCATGGGACACGACACACCGAA